>JAPYYS010000023.1:0-295714 GCA_030522525.1 Campopleginae sp. 14b
CTCTCTCTCTCTCTCTCTCTCTCTCTCTCTCTCTCTCTCTCTCTCTCTCTCTCTCTCTCTCTCTCTCTCTCTCTCTCTCTCTCTCTCTCTCTCTCGTTCATTCCGAAATTTCATGAATTTTTTGACAACAATTATAAAGCCCGTGAAGCTTTCGTTTATTTTTTCTTTGTTCTATACTGCGTCATGATTAAAATCGAGGATTCACAAGCTGACATGTGAAAAGTAAATACTTCAGAAAAATCAGTCCATTTTCAAAGATACAGCGAAGCATCTTAGACATTTGGTGATAACGAATATTTCTTATTCGAGAAACTACATTTAAAAAGAAAATTTCATAAATCCATGATTATTACGGAGCAAAAAAAAGACACATGGCGACGGAGAACAACTGATTTCCCTGAAATACTGTATTTCCTAAACGCTCATTCGTCACAAATGCCCAAAAATTAATATCACTCAACGACGACGCTTTATCGTTGAATTTTTAACTCTTTCGTTCTCGCCTCGCAGTTACTCTGCATATGCGCTCTTCACATCAATTTTTTTTTTAATACCGCGCGATTAAGCATTCCAAATGAGCCGCCAGCAACTTTTTTTTTAATTGTTTTTTTCTCGGTTCAATGAATTTATGCGATTATACAGCCTGGCGCGCGAGAGGACCGAGTTTTTTCTTCCTCTTCTCGACTCTATGGAAATCCGGTAGGGAACCATCTCTCGCGAGGGAGCCTGCTGGACGAAAAAGCTTTCTTCCCTTCTCCTGGAGTATTCATATTTTTCATACAGACCTTCCTGCCTTTCGATTTAATAATCGAGTGCGAAATAGCTCAAATTCAAAAAACGAGGCAATTCGAAAAATCCAATAATTCGAACACATTGAATTCCCTCCGCCATTCTGTTTCGTCGAAAATTGTCAAAGTCTATTAGAAAATGTAAATTTTACATATTTACGAAAAATGGCTCTTTTTAAATGAAGACTTTTCAAAATACGGAAAATGTTCGTTGTCGAGTTCCCCATTAATTGTATCTGCATGAAAAACTAAGTAAAAAAAATAAATTTCTTTAAAATATTCTGAAAATCAGAAAAATGCAGATAATTATTTAATTTTTCTTTGAGAAGCCGTAACGATCGTTTTCTCGGCTACGTGCATTCGAAACGTTGCACTATTTTTGAAATAGACAATTTTTCTCATCTCCAATGATCAGAACAGAAAAATAAAATAAATCCAAGAAAAATTGTTCGAATAATTGAATTTAAAAAATTGCCAATCTGTGCAGTGAAAAGTCCAACGTTAATTTTTCTCCTCGCATTGTTACGCTCTTTCTGCGCTTGAGTCGAATATCCGAGCCTGATGTAAAACGCACTAATGGCGGCGAGTGTAATTGCGATTATAAAACCGAGCGTATCGCGTCTCTTCTCGGGCGGCTTATGAGTATTTGTTTAAAATTTGTTGGTTAATGGGGATGTTTGGATCGGTTGAAATGGTGGGGGAGCTTATTTGTATAGACGACACTGTAAGGGGAAAAGGGTATGCACCGGACTCAGGGACTTGGGGCTGTTTCTTTTTCGTAGCCTTATTTTTGATGAAGGATCGGTGAAGATGATCCCGAGGAAGTCTGCTGGAAATAGAAGGGAGTTTTTGTTTGGTTGGGTCACGTTTTGGGAAGCGACGCAGCAACGACAGCAGCAGCGACCAGATTACTCCTGCAATTTGTGCCAATAAGCGATCTGTCGTCGTGGCGAACTCCACACTTCGTTCCAATGGTTAAGCGCTGGTCCTTGACATCGCGTACCGCCCAATTCCAATCGCCCAATCACCTGATAATCATTTTTATCATTTAAACTAAATAATTCAAGTAAAATTCCTGCACGAATAAAAAAACTCAATTTTTTCGAATGTCCTAGAAATTTCTGCACTCGGTCGAATCGAAAAGACGAGAGCTCTCGAATTCATTATTTCCGGCACAGAAAATAACGAAAAATGTTTGTTTTTTAGGAATTCCAGCGAGAGGGACTTCCAGGAGAGCCAGAAGTGAATTCGCAACGGCAAATAACTCACCTCGTTTTTGGTGAGACGATCCCAATCAAGGAGCATAAATTCGAGGGTGATATCAGCGAGACCAACTGCTCCAATCGGTATCTCAAATACAAAGGATTCGTTGAAAATGGGACTGAGCGTGCGTTTCTTAACGTGAGTTTTTTTCTTCGAGATACGTTGAGAGTTGCAGAGCAAATAAATTTTAACATAAGGATCAGCCAGTCCAGTGACGTCCATTTTCGGCAAATTTCTCGCTTTCAGGACGACGACCGTCATGCGTTTGGTTGCGGGTTGCCAGCAGAGAGAGACGAGCAGCTCGCCTCTGCCTTGCGATTGAATCTGTGAATTGTCAACGTCATTTATTGTTGCTCGTACATTATTTTCTCCTCAACGTACAAAAACAAATGACCCATCGTTAGCGTTTGAGGCTTAAGCATTCTTGAGGGCCAAAGATTATTCAATTTTTGCTTCATTACCTTGAAACATCTTGGACAGATGTCACGATAAAGAGATATTTGCTGGTTGTCCGCATCCTCGAGATTGTTTACGGATGACAGATCAAAAACAACTTCACCGATGATGTCGTCACGGGAGTACCTGTCGAAACTCAGCACCACGAAGTGAAGACTGATTTTCTAAAATTCAATAATTCCCGAATTACTCTTGGAACGACGAGCCTCGATGGACCGATGAGCCGGAGGAAATACTGAATTTTGCTAATTATTCAAAAAATTGTGCTTTTTATAAACGTCATTACTTTTTGTAGGAAATAACTTTGGAGCTGCTACGTTCGTAGCAGCTCCCGGGTAGGCCAGATTCTGGCGTTTCGAATTCACTACAATGAAACCCTGATCGAGATTGTCGTTGCAGAACACGTTACAGACCGACAAACGTCCTCGATGATAATTCGAATTAGAGCGAATCGAAGAAAATCAATCAATCTAGAATTTTTGGCATTTATCTAAATACATGAGTTGGATTATTTATTGGGACGTAAAGTCTCGTTTGTTAAGGATGTAATTGGTGGAATAAAAATTGAAGGACGCACCTGTAGCTGAGTCCTGGAAATTCCGAAGAAGGTAAAGTCTTCGTCGTAGACGGGATCGCGAGTATTTCGTAAGACTCTGGTCTTGACTCTGTGTTGTTTGTCAGGAAACAATTGGAGTTTGACGTAAGGATCGCTGGTGACGTGTTGCTGTCCTCTGGCCGGTAGCCCGATGCATTTGACAACCGTGACAACGAGAGCGTTCTGGTCAGCTTGGTAGCGGAGCTTGAACATTAATTGTCCAAGTCCATCCTTGTTGGAGTCGTTGTTAGGGGATCGGCTGCCTTCGGATTTCTCGCTCGATTCCAACTCCGCTTTGTCTCTTTCGTTCTCCAGGCTTAAGGTTATTTCTCCGGAGGGTGTTTGGACCGGAGATGGAGCACCGTTCGCGGAGGGTGTTCTCGGCTGCGACGACAAATTGTTCGAGTGCTGCGAAGTCTGCGAACCCGTAGGACTCGGCGTTTCCCCACCCGCTGTACCCGGAGGACTCTTCGCCGGCCCCGTCGGACTTGGACTCTTTTTCAAATAGTGACTCGTACTGCCTGGACTCTTTACCGCCGTTGGCTTTCGATGGGGCGGACGAAATGCCAATGACTTATCGATGCTCAATTTTACGTGCTCGCGACGCCGACAACACAACCAACGCGTCATCGCCGCGACGCATACGCCACTCGCTATCCCCATACATATCACAACTGTGTACGCTGTCGTCGCCGAGAACCAATGATCATCTACAAAAAGGATAACCTTTTTTAATGTAAACCATTCGAGAATCGCCTCCTCCTTGCCACCAGACTAAATCACGTCGATCATTGAAATCACACGAATTCCGTTCAATCGCCGGTAAATATTATATTCCGTTAAATATCGAATAAATAAATAAATAAATACATAAATGAATAAATAAATGAATAGATAAATAAATAAATGAATAAATAAATAAATAAACTAAATAAATAAATACATAACTAAACAAAAAAAATGATGAATAAATAATAATAAAATAAATAAGCTTTTTTCCATTTCATGAAAAATGACTGAACTTTCGGCAGGAACCTCTTTTAATTCTGTATCGTGTTACGGTCCTTTTTCTATTTCAAATCTCGTTCTGTGACATCGTTTTTTTATTTATTAGTTAAGCTAATCTACCACTTGTTCGGTCGTTAAAAATCCCTCTATACGTTTTATTTGGAGAGACTGAATATTTAAAAAAAAATATTTAGTTACACGTTGTTCCTATTTCACCAGCAAAGAAGTTGTAACTCTTCTTTTTCTCGAAATATTAAGGGTGTCTGAGAAAGACGTGTATCTATCTCTCCCCTTTACGGGTCTGACAGACCCCCTTAAAGTGGAATGAAGGTAAAATCGCGTTTTCCGAAAAAAAAATTTCATCTCTCGTCCTTCGGTTCAGGAACGAAATGCATAAGAGTACAAATGGCGTAGCGCATGAAACTTCGAAGAAGGAATAAATAATCCACCGCGTCTGGACGCGTCCGGATATTTTATATCGAAGCTTCGTGACGAGCGTGTTCTCATTATTAATTTCGAGTCGAAGCTTCAAAGATTCAAAATGGTGGAGAGTCATCAAACACAAACACTTGCTGGACGGTGTAAATTATAATTTACGTGTTTTTTGGTTTTCCAAAATACTTCACTGACATTCCGGGACTTTGTCCCATTAAGTGAAAATTGAGAAATAAAACGCGACGACGTTTCATCAAGTATTTCGAGGAAATCGATGATCCAAGTTTAGAAAGCGCTGGCAGAATTTAATATTCTGTTCAAAATAGAACTCGGGGGACCCTTAATTTTTCAACACCTGGGATCACGTTCAGCAGCTAAAATGATCATTTTAAAGGGAAAACTTCGAACGCTACAATTTATTTCCGAGCGTGCCTCGAGGGTTCAGGGAAAAATGTTTTTTTCGCGTCAATTTCTCGAAAACGAAAAACTTGCTCGCGAATAGGAAAACAAAATGTTGGAATTTACACGGAGTCTGGAAATATTTGTCTATGGGATCGATGGCGAAGGATGACCAGGTACAGATGGGGAAGGTGGGGAAGAAAAAGAAAGAAAGACGGCGACTAAGGAGGAGGAGGAGGAGGAGGAGGGGCCCAAGTTGCCCAGACGTGACCTTTCTCTATGGCAGGTGAAAATCTCGAAACAGTTAGAAAAGATCGAGCAAATTATTTACGAAAACGATGATTAGGTCGCGGGTGAAAGATCGAAGGATAATTGAAGAAGATGTCAGGATATTTTATTTATCATTAAACTTACCAGAGTAAACGGGACCCACGAGAGGTCCATCCTCCAAAACACCGTCGACCATTTTGGCCGGGCAATTACCACGCGCACGACACTTTTCGTATCACTACCGTCTTGTTATTTCAATAAAACGCTGCGATATTTATTTTTTTCGTTTCCCTTGAATGACTTTCCGAGGTGGATATTTACGGCGTGCAACCGTGCACCGATGAGTGTTCCAAAGTATCCGAAAGCAAAAGAGCCGACGCACCAATGAAGAAACGGATCAATAGAAACACCCCACCATATATTTCCTCACGGAGTTTGCGCGCAAAAGCTTTTACCCTGTTCTTATCAAGCCCTGATGTGTATTATAATACAAACTGAAAATCGTCCAACAACCCTCACACTCCTTATGCTTTTATCCCCTCTCCATCCTCACAGAACGCGGTGAAAAGCGTCGCCGATTATACTTTGAGATTTTCCCTTACGATAACGACCTCTTTCGCGAAAAAATTGATGTTTCCAAATCTACACACGTGCCCAAACGGCTCGAGTAATTCTTTGATTGATTTTCATATTTTATTGCTAATTCGACGTTTGTTTCTTTCTTTATTTTGAGTTTGTAATAACGACCGAGAAACTTCGATTTTAAAAGATATTCAACCAATTGGAGAGATGACCTTGAAAAATCTGAGACGCACGAACTCTGACGGAAGTTGTTTTCAACCATTTGGTCTTTTCGCCATCTCATATACATTCGTCACCATATATTGTATCAAATTTGAGGTTATAATAGTTATTTTCACACACCAAGTCCATTGGCATGCACGCGTGTGTGTTCAAGCCCACGCGACTAACGCGTAATTGGCGGTTGGAGCCACTCGCTGCATTAATCGCAGACGCACGGATGTATTTTCTCGTGTTCCATGTCGATGTGGGTCACAACACGGTCGATTAGAAAATGATACAATTCTACATGTACGTTCGTCGTACTGAGAAGTTGACCATTCTTATTCATTCGACTAGGGGGTTGCGGTTTCTATAACGCAGCAATGGATATAACGAATATAATTTTTATACGGGGAAGAAAAAATGAGAACTCTGAGTCAACGCCACGCTCTATAGACATCGCGAGAACAAAAACTTTCCATGAGTCATCATACGCGCCACTCTGTCCGATCGAATGAACTCGGAAACACGATAATCTCATCCAGATTGTATTACTTTCCGATCGAATCATTGTTATATTGACATTCTGAATTTGAACAACAACGTTTCCTTAACTGCCCATTAAAATACCCGATTGTATCTTTTATTCTTTCAAGTATGCACTCCCCTGCGAAAAGAAATAGGCACTTCGCAACAAATTTTTAGGTTATTTTCGAGTTTTTCTTCATTTTAACGAACTTTTTGAGAACAGCGGCGTTTGCTGATGAGAAACAACACATTAACGCGTTACAAATAATTTCTCAGAAATAACCGCTTGTTTAATTGCGAGCTGAAAAATTGTGCCCGAAAGGATATTCTAGACGCCAAGTATACCGGAAAGGCTTATCAGTTTTTTGGACGTTCGACGATCAACTGTTCCATAGAAAATGGAAACAACAACTTTTTGTGATTGTCCAAAAAATCGCAAAAGCATTTTTGTCTGTTGATATATAGATATGACTAAAAAATTCCCAAAACACTTATTTTGTTATGAATCATTCAAATTCTTGTTGAAAATATTGAATTTTTGATGCGGACAAGTGAGATCACGTGATTTTTGGTACTCCCAATGCTAAGCATCGCATGATTCGCAGTAAGGGATGAAATATAATGAGCACGATTTGTCGTGTGGATTTGTCCAAATGAATTGAGTTCTTTCGGCAGTAGAAAAAAAAAACAACAGAAACCTTAGACGTAAGAAAAAATAATAATATTGAGAAGTGCATTGACGTTTCAACCCTCTCATTAGGAACGTGTGACGTAGCATCATCGCGTCATGATTTTTTTAACAATGACGTTACATTTCACCACCGCGCGGATCAAGCGAACAGGGCAGAACGGGAAGGGGAATGAAACGACGGAGCATGCGTAAAAGTAAACACAACTCAGCGGCCAGCGCTCCTGTGGTGGGGGCCGAAGCACAAGGGACTATAGCCACTGCGTTGCTGCGCGTTACCGACGAACCACACGAATCGCGACTGGAGCTTCGATATATAGCTGTGGCGATCCGGTGTTTTTCCTCACTGACATAAAGTTAAAAAGAAATAATGATGTTCCTCAGTGAAGACGTTTTCTAATATCGTGGTTCGAAGTGTGTGGTTGCGCTGACTGTAATCGAGTGGATAGTGCGCGAAAAAAATAACTCGGGTGTTGTGTTCGGAACGATAAAGAATAAACTTGGCTTGAAAACGAAGCCTGTTTCTGTATCCGTGGGCTCGAAATCTTCGGTTTAACGTTTCCTACAATTTGTTGATTATTAATAAATCAATCAAAAACCAACAATGGGTCTTGAGGATTTTAGAATAGTGTTCGATAATCCATGGAGCACGTATTATCCCGGTCAAACAGTAACAGGACGAGTTATCGTTGGGCTGAATTCTGCCAAGAAAATTCGTGGTAAGTTTTTATTTTCTGCAAGACTGAACGATAACGAAATCGTGAAAATAATTTTTGTTCACAAATCCATGAAAAACGATGACACAACGTTACACACTAATAAAATCGCAGCCCTGTCCGGTGTGTACAATAAATATTCATTTTTCAATAATAGTAGAACAATTTTATAGAATGTCATTATTATACGTAAATAAAAAAACGCAACCTGCAAGTTTGTGAAATATTCGCCGAGAGCACGTGAATTATTGTTGGAGAATGGGTTCAGCGTTGACCTTGAAATATCAATAGTGCGATTTCTATACATATATGACTTTAAACCATAACATCGCGATTAATATTTTGTATTTTTACATCGCGTATATCATGTCTATCGCGCGTATCTATGAAGCGTTTGTTTATTTTCTGTTTTTGCACGACTTTCATTGTTATTTTCGCGGTTGTGATTATTTATAGAGTCTCGGAATCATCTTTTAGCGCTGAAGGTTTTTTCTTCATTTTCGGGCTGTTTTAATTATAACTTTGATGGTGCGTGATATACCATCGTAAGTCCTGTCGCGTTACACCCGCATATACAAGCGGTATTCGCATATTTTCCTTTCAACTGGTAGTAGAGACTATTTCGCTCCATCGTATACAGGGTGTCCTTCGACGAATGGTCATTCCCGCAGAGTTGCTTTCAGGGCTGAATTCCAAGACAGATAACTTCGCGATGCTGATGATATTAATCAAGAGGTTGAATGTCATCGTTCGGAAAAATTCGATAAAGAAGAAAATTTTCTACGAAATTCGTCAAAAATAAAGAATAAAACAGTCTTAGTCTATTCTTGCAGTTTTCTTCACGTGATAACTAAAGCTTTTTCCTGTATCGATTGATCGTGTGGTGTCTGCAAGATCAGTCCTATCAACTTTTTCTCTATCTCTGACCGTTAAGGCGGTTTCACTTCCTTCCATCGCGCATACCGCCTTAACGGTCAGAGATAGAGAAAATGTTGATAGGACTGATCTTGCAGACAATGAGATATCCCACGAAAAACTTCGTTACAATATTTTCGTATTTCCAGTAGTTTAGTGTCGAGAGCGAAGTGAAACGTTACTTCCAAAACCCGCTTCTTCGATCCGCTCTTTGGGCTTAACTACTAGAGATAGAGAAAATAGTGTTGAGAGATTTTTTGGCAGAAATTTTGTCCTCTATAAGATTGGTCCTGTAGACTTTTGCTCTATCTGTGGAAGTTTCGACAGTAGGACCGATTTACGACAGTGCATCCTTAAATTTCAGTCATTCATGAGTCAGATTCTCTTTTGAGACACCCCGTATGTACATACTAGTAAATCCAAACATCAAAAGGAGAGAGAGAAGAGGGAATTAGCTCGCATGGGTCTTCGTGTATATCTCTGGTCGCTAGCTCGCCGCAAGTATATTTTGACTTCTGACGTCAAGTGCATTTTTCGTCTTTCTTTCTCTCTCTCACTCAGTCTCGATACGTTAACGGATTATTTCCAGAGCGTCACGCTCTCATCACGAAGAGAGGCTCGTCATGTAACGTCGAAGCGTCTGTTCCTACAGAGTGCACTGCAGATTAACAATCGATTGTCTTGCGATATTTTTTCATGATTCAATTAAACGAGGCAAATTTAAAAAAATGTGCCATTTTCTGCAATATAAATATTTTCAAACCATTTTGATAAAAATTTACGATTTTCACGAACGAGAATTCCGAAATGTCTTTCTACCACCATACACAGTTTCTCATAGTTGACGATAATATGCATAAAAAATAATTTATAAATTAATATAATCGCGTGGTGAGAAAAATCCCACGAGTATTTGTTCCATTATTTCTTTGATTTCTTGGATTTTCGCCGAAGAGTATAAAGTTAAAGTGACGAAAAAATTCTATGATGGTCGAAAGACAATTGGGTACGAGACTACCATGAAAAATTGTGAGCAATTTCTTCGAGACGAAATATTTTTGGCTTCCATCGGTTTTTTTTAGCGGAAGTCTGTTTACGAAACCGTTCACGGTCGCGTAGCACATTGAAATGTTTATTTTCAAGCATAAAAGTGCCTCTCCCTTATGGTCCAACAAGTTTGAGGAAAAAAAAATTACTTCAGTGGCTCTGCTGAGAGTGAATGTCACCCAAATGCCACTCGAACGACAAACGTCAACTAATGGTGATTTTTTTCTTATATAATATCACAGGCATCAGCATGAAGATAAAAGGCGAGGCGAACACGTGCTGGGCAACGGACAGACAAGAGTTGAACAACGAGGGAAGATACGAGAACGAATCACAAACTGTTACCGGTCACGAAGAATATTTTAGTCAACAATATTATCTCGTTGGATCGGCATCGGGTAAAAAAACAATTCAAAACAAACAAACAAAAATATGGAAATGCGTGTGAAAAAATACGTTATGTGCTTTAACGCTGCGAGAGAGTTCAAGAGACAAATATTTATTCCGGTACGCGCAAACAACATGCACTTATTTCTACATTCCCTAAATTTCCTCTTTGTTCACAATTTTTTTTTTTTTTAATGAATAAAAAATATTTTGACTGTCCTATGGACGCTTTTATATTTTTTCCACATTTGGAACCTTAAAGCATGATTGAGGGCTATTGCATGGCGAGTTAGGATTCGGTACTTGACTCTGGGGTATCACAGTAGGGTCATTCTGACCCAAAGCTTCTTTTTAGAGGATTCGACCATCGATGCTTTTGCATATTCATCGTTTTTAATATTTTTCTTGATGAGTAAAACAGAAAAATTACGTAATCGTTGTTGCAAGTTTGGCGGAGAAATCTAATAAATCATTGAATAATTGTGACTAGCAAAATTTAAAAATAAAAATAGTTGTGACACTGCGAAAATAACTGAGGGTTAATTTTTGCAGTGAGAATCTTTTTGAATCGAGCAAACGTTTCAATCTAAAGAGTTAATCAATGCTAAAAGTATCTTTGGGTCTGGTAGATCCCAAGCAAACTGTAAATTCAATGAATAAGCCGGTGTTTTTAAAATGGGTAATTTTTTCGTAATTTAATGAAAAACTTTATTTTTCTATAAACAATCAACTGAAAAAATTGAAATAAATAAAAATAACGGAGTTTTGACACTCTTGATATTAATCACTTCCAACTCTCGGGTCATCTAGACCCCATCTGGTTCCCCCTATGGTCTTACAAGAAAATGGGAACTTTAAGGAATGGAAATTGACTTTGGAATAATGATAATTAATAGTTGACCGATTTCATCGATTTGGATGAACATTTTTTAATTACTTTTTCAGGTGACGAGATGGAATTGCCAGCCGGAGAGAACGTTTATCCATTCGCGTGTTCGTTACCGCCGAATCTACCAAGCAGCTTCGAGTCCCAATGGGGACACGTACGTTACACCGTCAAAGCGATTCTGGACAGACCATGGAAATTCGATCAAGAGGTTAAAATAGCATTCACCGTCGTCTCGAATTTTGATTTGAATCGAGAGCCTCGAGCCTCTGAACCGATTTATCTGGAATCGACGAAAACGTTCTGCTGCTTGTGTTGTGGCTCACAACCGCTGAAGGTGAACGTGACACTGCCAGCAGGAGGTTACGTGCCTGGACAATCAATGCCCGTCAGAGTTACCGTCGACAATAAATCCAACGTTGTTGTCGAAACGATCAAACTCATCCTGAGGAAAATCGTTACTTTTCGAGCTACGACACCTCGGCCGGACACCAAAAGAGACAAAATTATTGTTGCCGAAGTCAGCAAAGGACCTGTTACCACCGGCGACTATTCCGACTATGAACAGAGACTCGAAATCCCTCCGCTTCCCCCTTCCAATCTCACTAATTGCGGCATTATCGATCTTGAGTACAATTTAAAAATCGAGGCTTGTGTCGCTGGCTGGTAAGTGCCACATCCTTTTCCTGCCTATTTTTATATTTAAATCATTCCATTCCATCAAATGGCTCGACGTATAATTCTCATTTCCTAGCGAACAAACCCCTTCCTTAGCCTTGTGACCAATTATTTTGTTACAATATGATTAGCAAACCTCAGGAGGTTCCAAATGATTGGTAATCGTTAACCACCCGCGGATCATTTGATTATTTATGGCGCCCTATGGGCCTTTTTCGTCCTGCCATTTATATTTCACGCGTGAGAAATAAAAAAAAAGCTGGATAAATTCAGAAATGCTCTCCGTTGATGCTGCTTTGAGGTTTTATAGGTTTTGTAGTAGTTGCATTTGTTTTTTTCTGAAATGAAAAGTTTTCAAAAGCAAAATTGTAGCAAAACGTGGTCGCTTGGGTCGAAAAGACCTGTACGATCCGTGGATGATTAAAAAGTTAATGTCCAGTCTAAGCTTGAATGGAATATTCAAATTTTGGTTGATTCCGAAATGTCGCACAGGTACCACCGCAATTTGAAGAGCAACACAATAGTTTTTATCGGGACAGTGCCATTGGCTAGTTATCAAAACGCCATATCGGCGCCTGCGATGAAAGGACCAGCGACGAACGACGAAAAGCTCGGTGGGGAGTCGGCTGATCCAACCTACGGCGGCTACCCAAAAGGCTACCCAGCTTACACGCCTGGTGGTGGCGAAACCGGCGCCACTCTTCCGGTCGGCATCGGTGGATACCCTTCGATACCTCCCACAGCACCGGAAATTCCTGAATGGGATAATAATGCGCCGCAGAACCCTCAACCGAATTCGCACATCTATCCCAACTTGCGTGAGTTCCCTCTTGAATCTAATACACTTTGTGGATCATCATGGACCAAATATTTCTTTGGTCGTTCATAGATATTGAGTAAAATTTATTCGGAGCTTGAAATTCCTTGAAAAAAATTAATCAGTGTAGCGTTTCGTATCGATTATCGTTATTATTATTTCGATTTTTTAGATATTTTGGTAAAAGAGTCGTTCGAAATGTTTTAGCTCCGCCATCGTACGAGGAGTCTGGATGGTCGATTCGGAGCCTTCGAGAAGCAGGAGAATCGGATAAGATTCTGGGACTCCGAGGTCATTTCGCGCCGCGATATCCGGTCTACAACTTTGCCCCGCCTCCTCAATAATTGTAACGCCTCCATTGCAAGTGTCTATTAAATTTTTCATGCCTGGACATTGCGAAACTCTAGCGTGATGATTATCCACGTGATATATGCAGTTTAAAAAGATAATGGACTTTATTGCGGATATAATATGCAGCTAAGGTACGCGTCACGCGAGCACAAAAAGCTTCCTTATCGTTTTTTTGTATATACATTTTAATTACGCGTTTCTAAAGCATTTTCGTGTGACTCATCAACGATCAAATCATTGTGACCATATTAAAATAATCCATGTGATCGAGTCTGAGTTTGGACACAATATATTTTCAATTTCATTTATATAGACAAATGTTTGAGAGCAAATAAATTCGAAATATAAATAAAAAGCGATGCGTTCAATGATTTCATTGAGAAATAGTGTTTCTTCGTTACGACAAATTCATCTTCTAGTTTTTTTATCCGGAATAATTTTTTTTCAATTCATATTTTAATTATTAACTTTGCATTAATCTTTACTCGTTCGGTATACGAGAATTATTTAACGGAGAACTTGTTCGGTATTATAGGTATGAATTTTTGCAGATTGTCGTAATTTTTCAAATATTCGCGGGACTGGTAAAGATGCGGGTGTGTGTGCATGCGGTGCATATATGCCATATAGAGCGAGAGAGCGCGGATAACGGAAGGGGGGAGAAGATTCGTGACAATCGTGCGCGTTTGAATAGAGAACTTGAGCATCTTCATAACCTGAAAATCGAGAGAGTTTAGATTTCACAACATTTTCACTTAACAACGTGATTATTGGTTTCTTTTTTAACTCCTTCTCTTTATTGTTACATTGAGAAAGGGGACGTAGTCAAAAATGCCGAAGAAGAAGACGGGCCAAAGGCGGAAAGCCGAGAAGCAGAAACTTCGTCAAAAGGAAATTAGAACCGCCAAGGCCGTCATGGATTTGGCTAAAGTTCCTTGTAATTCGGTTATGGCAAGTGTCGTCCCTACTTTAGGTTTCCTATTCACTTTATCCTCCATAAATTTTATCGTTTTCTGTCAAATTTTGCATGTGCAGTCAAAAATTCGATCGTCTCTTTCCAGGAATGTGATAAATGCAACAGGAAACAGAAGAGTCGGGCTTTCTGCTACTTTTGTCAAAGTGTTCAACGATTACCTGTCTGCGCTCATTGCGGCAAAATGAAGTGCATGCTCAAGACCGGAGACTGTGTGATCAGGCATCCCGGCATCTTCACGACCGGCCTAGCCATGGTGGTAAGTATCCTCAAACATTTCAGGAACTTTGTTCAACAAATATCTAAATTCTATTGAATTGGAAAATTGTTTTCTCCAGGGTGCCGTTTGCGATTATTGCGAAGCCTGGGTTTGCCATGGAAGACGTTGTCTATCTTCGCACGCTTGTACCTGTCCGCTCATGGATGCGGTTTGCCAGGAATGTGAACGAGGCGTTTGGGATCATGGCGGCAGAATATTTAGATGTTCCTTTTGCGATTGTTTCCTTTGCGAAGACGATCAGTTCGAGCATCAAGCATCTTGCCAAGTTCTTGAAGCAGAAAGTTTCAAATGTACGAATTCCACGGATTTTCTCGAAATTCTTTTGGAAATTTTCTAATGCCTTTGGGTTTTTTGACTTTTCCAGGTCAATCGTGCAATAAACTAGGACAATATTCGTGCTTGAGATGTAAAACTTGTTACTGCGAGGATCACGTCAGGAGGAAAGGATTTAAATACGAGAAAAATAAAGCTATACCTTGTCCCAAGTGCAGTTATGAAACTTCACAAACGAAAGACCTCAGCATGTCAAGTAAGAGCTGGGGAATCGCTTTTCCATTAAAATTATCGATTTCCGAAATAGACAAACGTTTTTTCACAGTCAAAAAATTGAAGATCGAGTAGTATTTGAATTTGCGTTAAAAACTGTTAACGAATTCAATTGTCCTTGAAAATATTTCCTTCTCATATGAAATTCTCATGAAGAAAAACGATTTTTCAACAATTGACTTGAATTTGTTATCCAGCTCGGAGTCACAAATTCGGCAGGCAGAATCAAGCTGGTTATGGGGATTCTGACGAGGAGGGAGATAGTTACGGTTATTATGGGAACGGAAGTAGCAGTTACGGTAACGAAGCTTCCGGTGATTATGGCGTGGATGACGATGAGGACGAGGAGGATGACGATGATGAGGATACGACAAGCGAAAGTGGCGAGGAAGAGGATGAGGAAGACGAAGAGGACGAGAAGGATGAAGAAAATAGCGACACTAAGAAAGCAGCTGCAAAAAGCAATCCGAAAGCATAACAAGAGTTTAGCTAATACATTTGTTTTGTTATCGACGATAAAACAAAGAGATTGTTCCATTATTCCAATGTCGGAAAACAATAAATCACTATTATTCTCGTAAACAAAAAACAATATTCACCTTCATTTTTAATTTACCGCCCATTTTCGTAGTTTGCAGACTCGTCGTCAGGGAGAGCGCACTCCTGCGCATGAGCGTGTCGCACTCCCGAACGACAGATTGTGCGGCCACCGCCAGCCCCACTTTATTTTCCAGCTTCTCGATTCAAGCCGTCGAGATCACAAAAATGGCAAATCTCGTCGGAAAAACAGTGACCTTGGCAAAAAGTAAGTTTTCTATTCTTTCCACGAATAACCCATCAATTCTTCTTCACCGAACTAATTCATTTTTTTCGATCCCCTGACACCCCAAAACGACTCGTGACGATTAGAAAAAAAAACCTTACATAACTCCAAACCGAAGTTTTAATAGGTTACATTTTTCGTGTGCCATTATTTTTTGACAATTTGTAAAAAATCTTCCACCTCGATATGAAATTCGGATTATTATTTAATTTTGACAGTTGGCAGAGGTTCTTCCCATTTTCCTCAAAGTCGTGTCCATTTTTCCATCGTACACTCTCGTATAATCCGGAAGTAGAAAGAGTTGCCTCTGGTCTTTTCCATTAACTCAAAACTGCTTCCCTCTTTCTCAGATCTTGTCACGGCCGCCACGCCGAAAATGATAACCATCTCACGGTACGCCAAAGTTGAACTTGTCCCGCCAACGTTCGCCGATATCCCAGCGATCAGAAGCGGAATCAGCAGATTAATAACAAGCGCAAGAACTGGACGTTACCGTGAACTCACAGTCAAAGAAGCTTGGCTCAACACCTTGATCGGCGTTGAAATCTGGTGCTGGTTCTTCATCGGCGAAGTCATCGGCAAGAGGCATATTGTTGGATACGATGTCTAGTGATTTTCGTTGCTACTGTCGACCTTCTCATAGGCAATTATAATATACATATTTCTAGATGTTACAAAAGGCACGCTCTATGTCTTCGGAAGGAGCAATAAAAAGCTGATCTAACAAATTTCTTTTGCCTGAAAAGTTGCATATTCCCCGAGTCCAAAAATAATGTGTTTTTACAAATTTTTTTTGAACTTTCGATCGTTACATCAATTGATAGGGATTTTCAGGAAAATTTGTAGACTTTGTTGAGAAACTAATTTTAATTATGAAGAAATTTTGGGAAATTTTAATTCTGTTGTTTTTTTTGTTCTTGGGGTGTACAGTCGGATAGGGAGAAAATTTTGGTCGATCGATTGGAGTGTATAAAAATATATATTTCTTTGTTCAACTCAAAGGCACAAGAACTTAATTTTTAAGGGCACAAAGACATTGGTGAGAACTCAAGCGAGAACGTGCTGTCTCGCGTATTGCCAGATGCAGATTGCACCTGTGACGTGAACGTTGAGAGATCTTATGACTCCGTGTTGTGGAATCTCGACGCACGTATCCAGAATCGGAATCAAGTTAGCTGGAATACCATCTTTCTCGTTTCTGGCGTGGAAAAAAAAAATTTCAAATAGTTTATCAGAAGAATCTTTATCGGAGTAACGAATAATGCGCCGGCTAACGACTTACCCGAGTAGCAATACGGTTTTTTTATCGAATTTCATTTCGAGCAGATTTGTACTGTTTGCCGTCTGTTCAGCACCGACCAATTTCCATCCTTTCGAACGTTGTTCGAGTAAGTAATTGGTCAGAAGATGAGCCTTGACCTAAGAAATTGTGAGTGTAATTATTGTCGATGTTCCCATACGGAGAAGTTTCGATTGCTAAGAGTTTTGAGGACAAACCTCGGTTATCGTAATCCACTTTTCAGCAGATACGCTCAACGTTTGAAACTCTCGATCTTCAGCGTATTTGAGGCTCTCAATCACCAATTCTTTGGCTCCAAAAATTTCACAAGTTCTTGCAAGTCCTCCGAGATTCGGTGGCCGATCTATGAGAGAAGCAACAACGATGATACCGGCATCGTTGTCCAGTTTGCTTTTTCGTTCGAGTGCGGCTTTCGAGACCTCTGACAATTCGTCCGTGAACGGTGTCATTGATTTCCATGGAATTATTTTCTTCTGAATGTCACTGAGACCTCCTTCACTCGTTGGATCGATTTCTTCGTTCCCAAGCTCTCCACCTTGAGTGCGAAAAATGTAAGAAATACTTGGTTGTTACAAACCCGTCGATAGATTCGATGCAAAAGATAATTTGCCGCCCAATAACTAACCAGCTGATCTTGTTGTCGGTTTTGTAGATTTTATTAACTCCCATTTGCTTGAGCATTCCAGTGTGATGGGAAAATTCGTTTCGTTCATTGTCGAGGAGACGAACACACCGACCTCGATCCATTCTTCGGAATGCACACCCGTCAATCGAGGTAGCTCCTTATAGATGATCTGTCAACGTTTTCATAGTCAAGAAACACACCATCCACTCTTACGACAAGTTCCAAACCAAAAACAAATATACCTCCAGGTTGTCTTCGGCAACGGCATGAAACTCTGTGAAGTAAAAATCATCCATGATTTTCAGCGAATTCGTAATCAAATTTCCATGACGTAGACTCTCGCGCACACCCTCAGCGATGTTTTCGTACTGATCACAACGACTTGTCGGCAACATTCCGTACAATTTCAAGAGGATCACCTGAATCACGTGGTCATGGTAAAGTATCGATTGTTCGTCGACGAATATCAATGGTATCGTTTATTTGATATTTGATTTGATATATTCATTTCGTCACAAACCTGACTGTAGAGGCGAACGTTGAATTGTTGACTCATACAATTCGGTAGAAGGTGCGATATCCCTTTGCAAATAAAATTTATTTGAATCTCGCCTTCCAGCACTCGTGAAATGTGGTAAACTATGCTGGCTATGGAAACGATGCTTCCTGGACGCTTTTCCATCGCCTTTGAACAGAAACAGCTTCTAGATGGACGAACAACAATTTCACAACGTCAGGTTCCAGCAGAAATATTACGTACTGTCTCAAAAAGTTTCCATATGGACTCGTCCATCAAGGATTTTGTGTAGATCTTTACGATCAGCCACTCCTGCATCAATCGTACACTCGGTTGATTGCTCTCGGCGATCAACAAATCGCACATTTCATGGTAAAGATTTCGCACTTCTTCCTGGAAACAAAATTGGCATTGCAGAAGTTTGATTGACTGACTGATTACGATGCAGTGCAAATTATATTCAGGCTTACGTCGTTGAAAAAACGTGCCGACACCAGCAGAGCTTGCATTGCCCTGTGCTTGAGTCTGTGTACGTGAGAATTATCGAAGTATCTCTTGTTTCGATGTTTATTCAGAATCAGCAAAATTTCCTGGAGCATTTTCTTACGAAACCACGATTCCGAATTTTTATTTCTATCCAAAAAATACACCAGCGCAATCACCGCCTGTCCTCGAATTAAGGTATCGATGTCGCTGCTGGGTCGCCGAAAAAAGATAATTCACATAATTCAGCTGTTTATGTCTGTTTTTTTGAATCTCGAAAAAAGAGAAATGCCGAATTATCAAGAAACTTGACGAGAGAAAAGTATGATCCAGAGGAAAATGCAATTTACGTTTTTCTATATAGTTGCAAATTTCGAAATCAGAGTTTCAAACCTGCAGAGATACTTACTACATAGTATATCGACGCATAACTCGGCAGACAGCAGCTCGTTCTATTTTTTGGTCGTGTCGCGGAATTTCTCCGTGAAGGAGGCAGTTCAGTAAGGGCTGTAGAAAAAGAACTGCATCTTTCTCGTCTAGGCTTTGGATGTTCGTGACAAATATGTTTTTAAGGACCGGCACTCGTTTTCCTTCCATCATTACCTGGTCCACCCACTGAAAAGCAATTGATATTCCTTCTGTTATTTATGATGAGATATTTATGGCGAAGAAATGGGATTGAACTACTCGGACTTTGGAGTCGACTCACCTTGATTGCAATCTCTTTAGCAACTTCATCCAACATGAAGAATTTTGAGCTCACTACGAGTTCTGTAAGACTTGCTATAGCGTCGAAGAATGCTTTAGATTTTTTCCATTGAAAAATCTGCCGGCAGGCTGACCGAATGATTGAAAATATTACGTTGATATCTTCCTTCTCCTCTTTGCCGTGGATTCGGCTCAGTAAGGCGATAATCGCCTCTGCCACAACGATGATACTTTCTTCCGGACCTGTTTCAATGAGAAGCTGAAGGTTTTGCAGCCAAAAGCCTTTTTCAAACGGGGCGTTGTCGCGTGCACATCGTAGGTAATTGCGAATGAATAGAGCAACGTTGTGGGAACAATCACTCACGATTTTTCTATCGAATTCATTGCTACGATCGTTCAAAATCTCTTCCTTAAAATAGATGATTAAGGATCGTATCTTGGCTGTGCTTATACTCTTTGGAAAATACACCAACCCAAAGCGTAGGAGTTCATCAAAAACGTTGATAGTTTTGAGGGCAAACAGCCAATGATATTTTCCTAACTTGTTAGGATTGAAGACTAAGTCAATGCATTGGTCATGGAAACTCTTGAGATGGTCGATGTCCTTGTGGAAGCTGTACTCTATCAAAGCTTCGGTAACTTTTGTGTGCTCGTTTTCTGGGATCGTTCCTTTTTCAATAAAACTTTCTACAATACGGAACAAAGTCTTGAGATAAGGTAAAAATAATCTATCAACCTTTGGTACGTTTCTGACCCTCGCTACGTTGATTGATTCCATCAGATACGATGCCAGCTGCAAGACCCTGAGGACCGCAGTCTTGTCCGTATATAATCGGCGATGCACATCGCTCAGACTTTGGAACAATTCATGAAGGCTTTGCTCGGCCAAACAATTTTTCTCAGACAATATCAGTCCCGAATCAATGAAGAGAATTATTGTCGCTCCAAAAGATTTGGAACTTTGTGCAGGCCACAGTGTTTTGCATTGCTCAGAAACATACAACTGTGCATCCGAAGCTTTTATTATTTTTGCTACGTGATCGTAAACCGGAAGGACCGTAACTCTAGTAATAGAATTTATGGTGTTCGCAACAAGCTCCACATCTGACCAATGAAAACTTGGTGCGATATATTTACAGAACGTCATATGAATCAGTAATTTAGAATCATCGAGCAGTGGACTCGAATGATTGGATATATTGAGCGTTACGAGTTTTGTCACAGATCTCAGTTCTTCCGGTGTCCATACATTGTGAACAATATTTCCTGTGGTTGCTGCTGACTCTAGTGCGTTCAAGATCCAATAGATGGTCATAGGGCACCAAGATATTTTGGAAATGGCTCGGACGAAATTATTGATGAAAAGTACTTCAGATTGTTCGCACCTCCAAAAGAATTCTGCCAACTGTGACACAGTCTTTGGAAGTACATCCTCCGTGCAGTCAAAGTCGTAGAGAAGAATATTGTTCAGGAATTTGGCTAAAAAATCGATCAAGCTTGTGTCGTAAATGTCAAGATCAGCCTTTAGGATTTCTTGCAAAGCTAATTTTTTAATGGCAATGTTGTCGTGGCCAAGGATTCTTTTAAAAACACACTGCAGCCATATTTTGTGAAAGTTGTAGCCTTGGCTTTTTTGTACTGAGTAGGCTCTGACAAGATTGGGAAGGTACGTCAGAGCCGGCAATACGAGATGCTTCTGTTTCTCCTCCGACGATTCCAGAATTAAGAAAAAAAGTTTTGTTAGCGAATTTGTTGTGTTTTCTTTGGTCAAAAGATCTGTTCTGATGAACGGAACCATCTCAACTTTATCCATATCCACATGGAGTCTTATTTCTGATTCGTGGCTAGAAATAAAATCAAGGGCTCTTTTTATGAGGTAAAGACCTTTTTTACGCTCTTGATAGATGTTCGAATCGATGCTCCGACATAGCACCGACCAAAATTGCGGTGAAACACAATATTCTAACTGGATCTTTTGCACTATGTTTTTTTTGCTCGGAATGCATAAGTCAGCCATGACGCACAGCGTGCCCAAAATTTTGTCAAGTTCGTTTCCATCGTCGAGGACTTTGTCCCAGAGCGGAGTGAGAACATTTTGAACTCCGAATATCGAAACCAACTTGGGCAGAAGTTTTACTAATAATCGCCATTCTATGCTCGTTTCCTGCTTCATCCACAATTCTAGGATGCGCAAGATACAATCCGGCAGTTCTTCAAACTCTTGTTTTTCTTCACTTCTCTTGTGCAGGCGCGAATGCAAATTGTACGAATCAGCGATGCACTCTAACTCTCTGAGGCAAAGGTGCAAAGCTTTTTCCTCAATGCCCAAATTATCTTTTTGTGATTCATAAAAATCTGAGAACGAGCTAATGAGTTCTTTCTCGTTGCAGTTGAACGCCAGCTGCAATATTGCGATATCGTAAAGGCAATCGAATTCTTTTGTATTTTCGAAACTGTCAATGTCTCGGCGGAAAAATGTGTTCACATCTATTTTGATATCGTTCAGCTTAACCGAAGACCAACGAATTCCCAAATTAATAAACGTTTGATACTCGTAACAAAGGGTCATACGGAATATCTCGAGAATGTTGAGATCCGTACAGTTGTTGGATATTTTTCTGTTACATACTTCCAGTAGCTCCCGAATTATCAGCGATTTTTTCTCTTGATCATCATCAGTCAGAATGTCCAGGATCGTGAGACCCGTTGTCGGCACTTTCATCAATCGGTCATGCGTCTCCATTCCACTGTTGCTCGTATTCACATACCACGTGCTTACAATGTTGTCGACGGACAACAACAATCAATCTGATTTTTAGGTTATATTTATTCAGCTCGTGAAAATTTTCTGACCTTTCTTTGCTTTAGCCGCTCCAACGAATACAGCCAGGCGGCTCACTAACAAGACAAGGACAGAACTAGCAGCAAGTGGCAGACGACACACGAGCTTCTCGTATTTTTGTTTTTTTACATTTCTCCTAACAATTCTGCTATCACGTGCTTCACGTATCATTGTATTTTTTGTATAACTTCGTGTTTTTCTCAACTGAGAATACTTTGGATATCTATTGGGCACGAGATGTAAAATTTCAATTTGATTTAACATTCCAAAAGCTTTTTTAAAGTAGCATATTCGTGAAATTGAGTGTGAGGTTATGTTCTAACCTTATTTCTCATCAATCTCGTGTCTCGTGACTGAAATAAAAATTATTAAAATTCACGCATTCACCGATAAATGCGGCGAATAAAACTCCGTATTCTATGCCAATCGTTTTTTTCTCCGACCCAAACGAAATTGAGCAACAGGTTTATTTGCACAACAACAATGGCTAAAAGCAAGTTCGAATACGTCAAAGGATTCGAAAGTCCGGACAATTGTTTACCCAATTGTTGGATCGTCGTGAGAATCGATGGAAAAAACTTTTCTAGATTTTCTAAAGCTCATAACTTTACGAAACCCAATGACGAACGAGCTCTAGATTTAATGCGGCAAGCAGCGACTACCGTGATGCAAGAATTTGCCGAAATTGTCATTTCTTATGGACAGAGTGACGAATTTTCGTTCGTTTTAAAAAAAGATGCAATAATCTACAACAGGCGAGGTACGTATTTAATTTTTATCAATTCCCAATAATCAACTAATCAGCTATCAATCAATCAATCAGTGAAAATATGAGTCCATTGAGTTCTCTCCCCTGTTAAAACTTGAGAGAAGAAAAAAAACTGCATTGTCACTTTGCAAAACAGCAAAATGATGAAAAAATGTTTTGTTACTTTTGCATACATGTGCTCATCATCTCATGCTTATTTTCAGCTTCAAAAATATTGTCCAATGTAAATTCTCTCTTTTCGTCATCCTATGTTTTCCACTGGGAAAAGTATATGGGAGATGTGAAACTACAATACCCGCCTTCTTTTGACGCAAGAACGGTCTTGTATCCTAGTGACCAGAATCTGAGGGATTATCTAGCTTGGAGGCAAGCTGACGTTCATGTCAACAATCTGTACAATACATGCTTTTGGAATCTTGTACTAAGAAAAAATATGAAAACCGTTGAGGTAAGAACAGCACGAGTACAAGAGAACTCACGGGCTTAGCCACAGTAAATTCACAAACGACACGGGGATGTTCCAGAGAAAAAAAAAGTGCAAATTTTTTCGTTCGATTTGTATTTCCTCATGAGAACGTTTTGATTAAAAATAATTTGATTAGTAACAACATCGAATTTTGGAAATTGGAGTCGACACGTTGATAAACATTGCTTCGATGTTTTTTTCAGGCTCAGGAGTTGCTGAAAGGTACTTTTGCCACGGACAAGAATGAGATACTCTTCCATCAGTTTGGTATAAATTATAACAATGAGCCGGAATATTTCCGAAAAGGCACAACACTCTTGCGAAAAACATTGAAGGATGAGAGTGGAAAAACGAGAAAGTCGGTTGTCCCGTACGTCGGTGATATAATAGGCGAGCGTTTCTGGTTGGAAAACCCCGAGATCTTGGGTGTGAAAAAGCAGGAATCATCGAAAATTCGAAACACATCGTCTAAGACGAATGAAGAAAAATCTGTTGAAATAGCCAGCTGAATGGGAGATGACAGACATTCGCAAGCTCGCTAACCACGAGCTAGAGTGGAATGCATCGTAATTTTATTAATTTTAACATTTTACATCTAATACATTAACAATTTTTTGCCGTGGAATATAATACTATATATGTGATATTTTCTTTTTCTTCTTATTTTCACGGTCCATTATATTAAGGTACAACACTATATACATCAATTTATTATACCCAACACGAGCGTGAATTGAAATTTCGATAATTATCCCGCGATATCGAATTACCGATCGACGTACATGTCCCAGCAACAAATTCATGGCCATGCAAAACTGAGTAATTCCCCGTTTAATTCCAATGAGGCAAGCATTAATTATTGTTTGGGGTGTCGTTTCTTTTTAATATGGAAAACGCAGATCGATTAATTCTTGACTTATCAGCCGTTGCAGTATCGTTCGCTCTGGCTTGCAAAATTGAAGAACATTTGCTGGTTTACAGTGGTAAATTTCGGTAATCACGCTCGCAAGGAACGGAACAAAAAAAAACGATAAAATTACGATAATACATACGATGAAATGATATCGATATTGGCCTTTTTACCATATCGTCAAATTCTATGATTAGAAGATTGGTATATAGTTGTCGATCTTTGCACGATGCTTCTGGGCTACACATTCCGAAATCCACACAATGTTGCGACACTCCTGTTCCTTCAGCTTCAAATAACTATAGAAAACTCCGAAATGAAACTGTTGAAGGAACGCGTGAACGTTCAAACGCACCTGCAAGTGAAAAAACAAAAATCGGGGTATTACGATCGATTTTTTGAGCAAAGCACTCAGTACGCGGTCCCTGTTCAGTGGTCGACCTTGCATGAGTCGGGAGACTGTGAAGTATATCTTTTTCCTGCAGCCCCCACGCTTACAAAGTTCTATTTTTTTTTTTCGACGATTGATAGTAATTCGGAACACAGATTCGAGAACGTACCTCGTACTCGAAGAATTTATCCTCGAGAGTTTTGTCGCCGGGATTATTGCCTGCTCCTTCGAAGAGAGCGCTGTATTCCTGTGAAGCCAGAAAAAGACACGATTTTGAGCATTATGTTGACCAATCGAGGTCATTATTGCAGTGCTCATTTTTTACGCTTTTATTATCCGTTGTTATTGACTGTCGGGAGATGAGATTATTTATGTTTGATAAGGAAATTCCCGATTGCCATCGTCGGAACTTACAGCGTAATATTCTGCAACGGCCTTCACTTGCTCATAATCGTCTGCACGTGCCAGGGCTGCCAAACCATCAGGATTCAAACGACCACAGCGAGGATAAAGTTTCGCACGATCGTCTTTTCCCAACTCGGTACCGAACGAATTTATCGTTATAATTATAGCTCTTCTGTCGGCTTCGAACTGTGATTAAAACATTTAAATAGATTACGCAAACGCTTCCGGGAGAGGAGACTTCATCAAACTCTCCACTTGAGTTTTTATTACAAACTTGACATTTTTGTTATTTTTCTTATTGCATGGACAATACTTACAGCTAAAATTTCGCACATGGTGTCAGCGGTCGTACCACCAATGTTCTTGCAAAATTCGTAAAAAGCTTCGAGATAAGCTTTGTAAAGAGTATTCCTGATGATCTCAATGTTCATCTCATCCAAGTCCTGTTCGGAAATGCAATCCACAAAGAATGGAGCTGAAAAATAATGAAAACTAATAAATATTGAATTTCTCATAATTCTCCATTTGTCTGTTCAGTGCGTCGATTTTCTTGACTAGAAAATTCGAAAAATTCGAAATTTTCGGTCATTTGTCATGTTGAAATTCTATGAATCATTTATTTACCCAAAGGAGTGTCAACCAACACTGCGTTGTACAGTTCAGCAGGAGTCGCCGCAACGTGGATGGCTTCCATTTGCTCAAAACTTCCGAGAGGGTGACATTTCGGAATGAGCTCGGAAATAGGCCTCTGATGAAGGGTTCCAGTGATCAATAATATTATGTTATCGATCATGTAGCTATAAGTGATAAAGTCCAAAAATTGGGACAACGGCTCGACCGAATGATTGCGCATGTGTTGAAACTCAATGACCAGTTTTTCCCTGAGTTTATCGTCGATGACACTGACCGCCAGAGGCGAGGGCTCGTTTGCCAAAAAACTGCCATAATCGGTGCCAGCAAGATGAAGTTTCAGATCTGATGGAAAATTCATTCCCTTGTGAGTACGTAGCTTCATGGAAATCTCAAACTATACTCTTCCATTATTTTATGAATATCAACAAAACTAGAAAGATGTTAGTGTTTTATCGAGCTTCATCTAATTTGATGTTTTTTTTTCTCAATCGTCGATTGTCCACATTCATCGTTCCCTTGTTGCCTTGCTATCATTTACATTAGAATTTGGGGTAACGAAACGAAATGACGATGAATATGGTTCGATCGAATTTTTGTTCACATTGGCAATTTAGAATATTTTTCGTTGAGCGATGTTCCTCGACGTTGCCGAATTGTTGTGGAATTTTGTTTTTCGAGACGAGTGCAAGAATTGGAGAAAAAATTAAGGGAGGATTAAGCGTTGAGGAGAAAAAAAATTACCTTCGAGCGTCTCACACTGAACCAAATTGAGATAATCGTTCTGCTGGAGTATCCCGCACTTGAAACCTCGGCACAAACCCTCCAAATAACCTCCATCGATATTGAATATGCAGCCTTTCATGTTGATGGGTTATTCAACTTTTTTTTATTTCAGGTAAACGGGAATAATATGAACGAGTGACGAAACGGGCTTGAGTCGAAAATAAAACGGAGCACGAAATATCGGACTCGCCCTCTTTTCGCGAGACAATCATATGACCGACTGATGTGAAGTTGGCTTCAATAGTACCCCCTCCTAATGCTGCTTTCTCCGTCATTATATCGTCGGTTAAGATAAAATCGATGAGTCGAATGTTTTCAAAAACCATAATGCGATGGAAGAAAAAGGATAATTAAATCCAATGGAAAGTTAACAAGATACCGTAATACGATATGATTTTTATTATGATACCTATAATGCTGATAAATAGTCGATTGAATGTTATGTACATTTTTTAAATTCTGCTAGCATTTGCAATAATAATAACATTGTGTGATAAAGAACGTGTGACCAGTCTGTGACCAGTCTTCGGCCAGTCCGACGTCACAGCTGTCAGTTTATGACTCAAAAGTGCAAATTCAGACTAGAGAGTCGCGCCTCTCCGTATCTTCGTATCTAGGCGATAATTTTCCAATTTCGAGTGTTTTTGATCGGGAAAACGCAGCTATATCGCGCATCAATTTCCTCAATTCCGTACTCTTCACTAGTGTTAACAACATTCGGATAAACACAATACGCAGCAATGTTTAGTAAGAAAAAAGAGGCGAAAAAACGGCCGAGAGATCCGGCGAGTCTTGAACAGGTATAAAAATTATTTCTCTTTCTTGGCGTTGATAAAAAATGACGAATTCTCAAATTGGTCCGTGCAGTTTGGTATTTTCCATGTTCCTGATGCCAATATCGAGAATATGGGCTATTCGATGGATGATGACAACGATGAGGATCTCGAGGCTGAATTGGCACAGCTGACCAGTGGAGACGATTTGCCTCGTCAGCCGCGACGTAAAGGTACAAAGTTATCCATGCATTCATTATTGGTTAATTAATTAAATAATTAACTAATTCATTATTACTAAATCGTCAATTATGACCAATCAAAAATAAACAAAAATAAATGTAACAAAAACAATGTGTATAATTGGGACACTTACGGATCGAGTTATGCTTCACATTTCTCAGTCCTTACCATACCATAATGTTGCAATGTTCGGCAACTAAAAAAAGTTTTGATACATATGTTATTAATGTCTATGAATATTTTGTGACAGCGCCGCCAATTCCAACTGCCAAACTGGATGCAATGATCAGCAAAAGTATGAGAGACATTGATCCTGATGAAGAGCTATCGGGAGACGACGATGATCCAGATCTATTGGTAAAATTTGTGGGAATGAGAGAATAAGAGAGAAACAGAAACATTGAGAGAAAATTGCTATCTTTTTTGATACACGGCAACTCAACATTGGACTCTTTCAGGACGAACTGCGAGAAATTACAGGAAATGATGTTTCTCCTCCGGTGGAAGTGTCAGAGGAAGTGGGAGAGACGGTAGAGCCGACGGAAGGTGCAAGCAACGAAGAGATGATAGAGTTGTTACGAGAGAGATTGAGCAAGTACAAAATCGCGGAGACTAAAGCAAAGAACGAGAATGAATCTGGACGTGCGCGCCGTTTTGGACGCGGTGCAAAAACTCTGGAAGGATTATTGGCGAGTGCACAATCGGGTAGGGCGGTCGCGGAGACAGATATACCACCCGCACTGCCACCGTCAGCGACTGGGGAAGTGTCGGCAGCAAAAGAAACTCCTCCCAGTGGCGAAAACGAAGAAACAAAAGCAGCTGTTGAAAATCCATCGCCACCTGAAGAATCTCCGGTCGCGGAGGCTCCGGCGAGTGAAGAAGCTTCGAAAGCGGTGGAGGTCAATCAAGAAACTTTGGAATTGTTGAAAAAGCGACAACACGAGTACAAAAGTGCGGCGCTCGCGTGGAAAAAAACAGGAAACGTTGCCGAAGCGGTAAATCACGTGAAAATAGCGAAACAGTTTGATTTGGTGATCGGAGGTGTCGAGGCAGGTGAATCCATCGACATTTCGGATATGCCACCGACTCCGCAGCTTCCTGGCTCGACCATGGCCAGCCCATCCTCAAACGAGGAGAAAGAAGAGAGTGAATCTCAACAGCAAGCAGCGGCCGAAGAACCGGCGCCGACTGGTAAGACATTTTTTCAAAATTCCATTACGAACTCCCTCAATACCATAAAAGTTGAAAGACTTGTGACTTTCTTTTCCGTTTCATCGAGAAGCCCAGCCTCCCCAACCTTCCGTCATCACTGGTGACGCGATCGGCGGCGCCCTCAAAGAACGTTTGGAAATTTATCGTCGCACCAAAACCGCTGCCGAAGAAGAGGGCAACTCATCCAAAGCACGACGATACGGACGCATTTGCAAACAATTCGAAGATGCCATCAAAGCACACGCACGTGGCAAAACCGTAGCTTTTGAAGAATTACCAGTCCCACCTGGATTATCACCCATCATGCTCAATCCTCCCGCACCAGTTCCAACTGCCTCTGCACAACAAGCTCCTAGTGAACCTATTCCACAACCTGAACCTCAGGAACAAGAGACGCCCGCCGCCACCAGGACCGCACCACCGGTTCCACCTTCGAGAACCAGTCACGGTATTTTCTTCATTTATCCAAATAAATAATATTATTCATTATATAATTTTTGTATTTTCCAAATACAAAATGCCGCATCCTTTGAGCCGATCGGTAACTCTGAAGGCCCGTGAGTGCGCCGGAGCCCTCCGAGCAAAGGAAATCAACATTTAACGTCAAAAATTGCAAAAGATTGAAAATCATAAAAAACCTCGTTTCTGTCGATCTGTAACAAAGGGAAACAATGCGTTTATGTTACGTCGTGTAGGCAGCAGATCCGGAGGTGGCCTAGTTTCACGAGCGGAAAAACAAGCATTGATGTTAGAGCGTCGTCAAGCAGAATTGAAACAAGCTGCTCTAGCAGCAAAGAAGGACGGAGACCTGGAGTTAGCCAGAGATTATTTGCGTCAAGCGAAAGGAATAACACCGTTGATAGAAGCGAGTAGATCCGGACTTCCGGTTGATCTGAGCTCCATACCTATATCACCGAATGCCAAAACGCAACTCAATACCAGCGGCCTCGTTGATGCTAATTCCGACGACAGTTTTAGCCTCGTCTCATCGGTCGATTGCCTCGAAGAAGCCAGTGGAACAGACCAACAAATCTATGAAAACTTGGAGAAGCAATTGATCAAACAGGCCAAGGTATGCCAACATTTTACTCATCAACCATAACGATTTTTTTGTTTGAATAATTTTCCAATTCAAATGATTATGGCTTGGGAGATGAAAAAAACATTATTGTTAATGAAGTATAAAATTTGTTTGGTTCCAGTGGTGCTTGTCGACGAGAGAACATTCGAAAGCACTCGGGGATGTGGCCGGTTATAACAGATGGGAGCGTCTTGCTTTAGGATACAGACACGACCTTGATATGCTCAGAGTACGAAAAAGGGACGGTTTGCCACCTCCGCAGCATCATTACGAAGTCAAGACCTACGCGATAGTTCAGTGAGTATCAAGGAACGAAGAAAAACATTTAATCAAACCCTAAACATGATGGAAAACTAATGTCTTGGATTGGATTTCAGGAGCTGTACCGATTTGACTGATGGCGATGCTGAAATATCGATCATTCGGGGCATAAATTATCCCAAGGAAGTGGATTCATACGTTATATTCGAATATCCTTATCCAACGGATAGTGCCCAAACGGATCGTACAGCGACGATAAGAGACACGAACAATCCCGAGTACGAGGGTGTGTTCACTTTGAATAACGCTGTGGATCGATCAGCTCGACAGTGTCAACGTGTTTTTAAGAGACATTCCCTGAAATGTCAAGTCTGGTCGAAAGGGTAATTACAGTTTTTCATTCATTTCGATTTCATTCCCCATGTTTTTGCTCTCCCATTAATCGTCAATCGTCGTTTTGTCTACTGGGTTTATCGCTTCGTGTAATTTCATTTCCTTAGACTTTTTACCCAATGCAGCTTCTCTAGTTCGTACATTTTTCGCAACAAATTTCTCGTAAGTTTTTATTTGTTCCGACGCTCCAGTTTCCCTTTTTTCGTTCGGATAGTTTTGCTCGGAAAACGATAGATTTTTTATCGCCAATAGACCTTAGTACGTTGCTTACAGATGCTCGCTGAACCCCATCCTGTGTTGCACTCACCCAAGGTATGAAAAATTTACTTGAGCTCCCAGGAGCTCATATAAAGGTGTTATTTTTTTTTTTTTTTTCAAAAATTGCATTATTAAATTTATTCGGCCCATAGTTACTCCGGATTTTCAGAACGTTGAAAATTCGGTGAAAATCGAACATTCCCCATGAGATTTTTCCGAATCGGAAATTTCTTACAATAATCACTTCTCCGGGATCGTAATTAATTCATTAATACTAGAATTATCGTGACAGCGTTGACTCTTTTTATATTCTTGCAATTTGCGAAAAAAATGTTGGACAAATATTTCTAAACGATATTTTGAGAATCATTGTAGAGTCTATGAGCCTGTAAATTTATTTCGCCTTTAGAAACGCTTCACTCAATGCCATTTGTTCATTCAAGATTAACCGGTTGGGAGAATTTTGAGGTATCAATTTTTCAAATAAATCCTACATGTTATTGCATCGTCTTTCTGTGACAAAATCAAGAATGTGCGTAGTTATTAGAGAGTAGCATGCATTACACGAGCAAGCTGTAAGAACGAGTCTCCCTCAAACGTCCATTGATAGAACACACTAATTTTTATCTTCCCCTTTCGATTGCCTGTTGAAAAATGTTCACCCCTCGCTTTCAAATAATTGAGAACGTTTCTAACGGAAAAAAAAAAAATTCTCAAAAATTTCTCAATACATTTCAAGGATGGAAACTCCTGTACCATGAATCTAAAGCTTGCCAGTAGATTTTGCTCCATTTCTCTGCGAATGGTATCGAAAAATGTAGAGCGTTGATTGATGACACGTGACATTTTTTTGAATATTCCAGAGGATTCTTCAGGAGTGACAGTCTTCTCGGGACAGTAGCAGTAAAACTGGCACCACTGGAGACACAATGCATTTTGCATGACTCATTTCCCCTGATGGACGGAAGGAAAGCCGTCGGAGGAAAGCTGGAAGTTAAAATACGTTTGAGGAATCCAATTCTCACGAAACAAATCGAAAAGAAAACAGATAAATGGCTTACGATTGACGGTTAAAGAAAATCCAATTGATATCGAAAGCTTCTGAAATTTAGTTGCTTACATTTTACCCAAATCGTATAAGCTTCAATTTTTGTAAAATTTTATTGGAAGACGGTTCCCACGATGAAGCTTATTTATCGTTGAGTTCGCTACGAAGTAAGTAAAATAATAATCATAGTGCTACACCGCGAGTACATATATATTTTTATTTATGCTTGAATGTAAATAATGCAAAATGCTTTATGTATATGAATAATATTCCTTGTATAATGTGAAGAGTATAAAAAGACCGGGAAAATATTGATACAAGCTTGAAACGATCTCGGTGACCTTGGTGATTGATGTGCCTAATAAATGAGACCAAAAAATGATTTCAGAATCATCGTTCTCACTCACTGCCTTCTCATTGTTTTTCCTTTTTTTTTGTTTTGTTTACAGCGAACGCGCGAGAATGCGGTTTCAAATTTTTGCTCACAGAATTATTTTTCCATTTAATTGGAATACTTCGCAATTACTTTCGTAATGAACGTTCGTTTCAACAATTTGCAGTGTTTTTTCAATTCAACATGGATCTAGAGTTCATTACTTCGTTGAGGATAAATAAATATTGGATAAATAACGAGATGAAAGAAAAGAAAATCTCGTGATCGGGTACAGCTGAATCCACACTTCTCGTGGAACAATACACCAGGTGAATTACCACTAACAAACTATTGTCCGATAATCGTTTCGTTGCCTCTGTCTCCTTCGTCATTCTCCTGTTTCCTCCACCCTCCTCCACCCTTTGCCACGACTCTGCTCTATAATCGAGCTTTCGTAATCCCTTCTCGTCCTACCGACGTTTTCTATAACATACTCTACGCTCGATACAATCGTCGGGCACCATCAAAAGCGTTCGACTGCGCTGTAAAAAAAAAAAAATCGAATTTTCCAATTTATTGCTATTTGTTGCGAACGTTGACAACACAACTTGAAAAAATTCAGCAGGAAACGACTTTCCATAACTGTGGATATCGGGAGGATATTTTTTGAGAAGTAAAAATTAATTCTATGTGAAATTCATTAATCCTAATGCTCAGGATTAAGATTTGGGTAAATAGTCAAAGATAAGATAAAATTTCATGAATGAGACACTCGAGAGAATTGCGTGACAGGGCGGTTCGATTTTGTCGAATAACGTGAACAAATATTTCGTGTTAACAAAAAAGAAAAATATATTTTGCAACGATGCATTTACTTTATTGGCACATGTGTAGTAACAGGTGTGATTTTTTGTACCGAGGACTCACTCAAGATATCCCGCGGAGTGACCGACAGTGGATATAGTTCGCGCAAACTCGAACCTCGAATGAAAAAAGGTCCTCGAGCGAAGTCCCGCAGAGCCAGGTCACGCTTAGCGATGCATTTTTCATTCTCTCTCGGTTTCGCATATAACACGTTCGTGAAATTCTTTGCTCGAATGTTGAATATCGTTTCACAGGGGATCACAGTCAACGGTGAGCAAAATCCATCCTGTCGGTGTCAAAAGCCTTTGATATGCGTCCCTTTCAGGTTCGCCGATTCCTTCAACATCCAGCGGGTTATCTGGGCACTTGTCGATCCATTCTCCATAAATATCAGGACGAAAATACGATGTATACATGCCCCTAATCGTTTGAAGCCTGGGTCTATTCGACCCAGTGTATCTACAAGCGGTTAACCTTCCAGTTAGTTTGCATTATCCAAACGCGCGTTATTCTTCATGTCATGCATTTTTTTTCGATTGTTTACGAATAACCTTAACCCTCACTAAGTTTTCTACTGCATTTTTCGTATATCGATCAGTTGGGCTTAAAACAGCAGCGCAAAACAAAGAGGATTTATCTGCCAATTACCAGATTGGCGGTAATCAGCGATGGAGCTGAATTTTGCTCGTCCTCGAAAAAGGAACGGATTCTTAATCATCTCAGAACTCGTAGACGCATAATTATTGCCCAGTGCCATTCAGTAATTGGCAACAGAAGTACAAGATCCCCAATTCAAATGCAAATAAAAAATGTATCGTGTAGAAAAAATGGTTCATAGTGAAATTTACACTCGAATGATTAATATAGAAATTAATATAGAAATCATACTTCAACCCTTTCGGATATCCGGTAGGGCAATGATAAACGGTTATAGTTGAAAAAGATTGAAACAAAATTTTGCCAAGAGTGCAAAATAATAGTGAAACGTTGATCGTGGCAGAAAAATGGATAAAAATGTTAATGAATGTTTTTTTTTTCATAATTGTTCAACGACCGTACGAAAATTCTCGATTATTGGCTACTGCAGCAAAGAGAATTGGAACGAGAAGGAAAATGGATGGAGGAGGGGATCTAGCAACGGGAATTATGTTACGGTCCAGCGAGGAGTATTTGTTCGCCAAGAGCGTACAACCGCGAAGCCTCTCGTTGCTCTTCCTCTAGCATTTAATGTTGACCTTTCAGACCTGGGGAACAACCAACCGCGCGGCGATGCAACTTTTGATGGACAAGGGGAAACGAGATGGTTACGGATGAAAGGGGTTAACTTTCGAGTACTTTACCCCCGCGGTGAATTTCTCCGTGCAAATTAACGATGTTTGCTCCGACTACTCAACCCTTGCCCTCGAATAAAACTCGACCTCGTACCATCCACACTATACGAGTGTAGATTCCTCTCGCTTTTTCCCCTTATCGAAAACTTGAGACTGAATTTATCAGTCGTCTATTTTTTTCACCATTTTTACTTGCAAAACGCCAGTTCCATCGAACCAAAAGTACTAATTTTCATTTTATTGTTGATCGATTATTATTATCATTTATTTTTGTATAAGTAGAAAAAAAAATTGAATTATTCATGACAAAGTGCGTAATCGGTGGACTATTTCTCGTGATAAATTCGCAATCCATTTTTATCCGTTGAAAAAAACGCTCGGCTGAGGAATATTCACGCGTGGAAAATTGTGCGACTACCAAAGAGATCGTGGGCTGTGAAAACGCACAAGATAGCCTTATGCCCTTTGGATTAATGAACAAGAGACTTTGTTGCAGCCCGACACTGTTGCTTATCTCGTATAAATACGAGACCTTCCAGTCGAATTTCCTGAAATATTTTATTTTTTACATATTTTTCGTCTTGTTTTGAAATTTCAATAATTTTCAGAGTAATTATTGAAATAGGGAGGCTGTAAAATTAATTTTCGATTCGGCAATCACCACTTGAGGCAAATACTTTTGTCGAAAAGGAGGCATTTGGTTTTCGATTGACCTCGGAACATCTCGTGCATACATAATATAATAATATTTCGCGACACTTGTGATTTATCAGCTTCCTGATAAGCTAAATACGAAACTGTTTTAATTGCAACAATGTTACGTACAGAGTTGCACTCGACAGCAATCTTGATCCAATTTCATGAAATAAAAAACGCGCTTATTCAATCGTTGATACGCACCGAGTACATGTCAACCGAGATTGGAGAGACGTGTCGAAGTAGAGATCGAGCTTGATATTTATTTCATTTTAAACGACACAAAGGCGTTGATGCCAGAGAAAAAGTCGAATGAAAAAAACTCCCAATGCACTATGAACCAGGACATGAATAAGATGTAAAGCCTGGGGCTGCACGAACGATTTTTTTAAGTTTTTTTCTGATTGCTTCAGACGGTGATGGAAAAAAGTTGATGCAGAGAGCAACGAAAATGTTCGAATACTGAAAAGGATCGTGATTATAATTATTTATAAAGAACTTGGTGATTATTGAGAGGCAAGATGAAATCTAATTTCGAAGTCTTCGTCGCCGTAGGTAAATACGTGCAGAATAATGGAATATTCACAAGCAGAGACGTAAGCATACTTCAATGCCTTCGGATCATGGAGACAAATTTTGCGCAATTCTCGAAACATTCATTGTATACTGAACAGAACGAAAACCGACATTCCAAACGATTAGCGAACTAGACGACTTTTTTTTTTTCTATAGTATTTAATCGAGATAAGGAAATTTGCCGATATAAGCAATAAACTGGAGGAAGAGTTGGGAACGTAGATATAGTCGTAGTTGCGACTGCAAGAGTGTGATTCGCGGCGGTAGTTAGACGTAGAATTGCCAAGAGCTGCGATGTTCGGCTCTGCTCACATTTTATTTATTGCCATGGCGAATGTACTTTTTATTATTACGAAATTTATTTTTTCAAATCTTCTCAACGAGTGATAAAGTTTGGAGGAATCAGGACGTGATTTTTATTTGAATATCGAATTGTTTCTTCCCGAAGAATCAGCTCGAGCAGTTCGGAAAGTCCAACTTTAATCACTTCGGTCTCTCTCGACTTTTCTTTCGCACGATCGGCAAAACTCGACCGGATGTTGCGTCAAGACATTAGTTTCGTGCTGGCTGTATGGGCTTCTCTTATAATGCGTTTGAACGGTGTTGAAAAGCGAGTAACAGATCGCCTAGATGCGATCCGACACCCGACTCAACTGTCGTTTCATTTCTCATCGCATAATCGCACATTAAGTGAAACATTAATGGATTAATGAGAACAAGACTGTGTTTCATCGAGCAAACTAAATATTATATTTTTTCAACTACCATACGTGACTATCATGTTATAAACCGAATTTCTGTCTTTTTTCCGTTCATTCTGACGGAATAAGTTAATTTTTTCTTCAACTATTGGATCATCTCGGCCGGAGAATTATATTCTCGAGGAGAACATTTCTGGTTGTCCATCGATAAATCTAAATGAAGGTGAGTTACACATTTTACCTGCTGGAATAAATTTATTCAATTATTTTTATGAGTCCAAAAAAAAGCTCGTAATTTTCCTTTATTCGGACTTGAAACCGCAGCCAGAGCATATCGACATTTTTAGAGCACCGGTGCGATGTTGAAGCTTGCCAGAAAATAAAAATTTCTAATTTTTGATGACGATTCCGTGAGAAATTATTCATGAAAATGTTGAAAGTGAAAATATTATTAAAATCGATCCAATGGTTACAAAATGAAAAGGGGTCAAACACATTTCGAGAGGAGAGATTAACTTCTCCGAAGTTAAATCACGAAAGTGAAGAAAAATGTGTGGCTACTTTTTGGCCGGGGATTTCTTTGCCGTTATTATCTTCGTGGAAATAAATGGCGAGTTGAGAAAAAAAAATTGATTGTTATCACACGGCATTTTGGAAGGAGACGATGAGAAAATGGCAACGAGCAATATTCCCGAGAGATCACGGAACTATATCGGGAAAGACGAATAGGCAACATTATCCATGATCTTTTACACACACACACGGTTGAAATAAGTTACGCAGCGATCTAAGGATCGGTATAGACAGAAAATAGTTCAGGGAGCAAAAAAACAAACAAGTGTGTTTAGAGGAACAAAGAAATAAAGAGAAAAATAAAAAGTCTGGACGGCAGGGGGTGGCTATTAAATTTAATAGCCACGAAAGGAGGGCAGGAACGAGTGCTCACTATTTTCCGTTTTTCTACTCGGCCCCGCGGGTCATCTTTTCGTTTCTCGATCGTTTTTAATACATAGTTATATGTCTCAGCGATTTATACTGATCGTATCGAAGCCTGGAGAGCATTTATGCTTCATCCCTGCCATCAAAACAATAAAGAGAACTCATCAATAACCCGCGGTGACAAATATGTCCGGATTTCCGGTCGAAAAAAAATCGGAAAGCTCTAAATGCGGTCAACTTCCGTATCGCAATGCTCTTGCGATCTCCACGATATCTCACCATCATCGCGATTCACGGATATCTCGCGATTTGTCATTTTTATACTCGACGCCACGAAAGAGACGAAAAAAAAAAACGTATCGTTCAGATTTTGTTGCACGAAACACGCAGATCATTTTATTTTTGTTTCACGTCATCGTCCTAATTGATACTTTGTTAATTACTAAAAAAGAAATGTTCAACTTGACATTGCAAAGTTTCCGAATCGTTCGTGTCTCCAGGTTTTAAAAAAAATAAGTTTCGAGAAGTGCTAACATCGGAATATGCGAATGCTCTGATTGATATTCGTTCATTAAAAAGCCGGAGATCGAGGAGCGAGAAACCGTACAGACGCACCATCCGATTCAATTGTTTGGTTCAATGATAGTGACTATTTTTTGGCCGATACAAGGCGATTATCCGAGAATAATTGGACGCGAATGGCAAACAGAATCGAGCGAGTACTCGTAGCACGTTTTATTTGTCTCTGTGACAAACACAGCAGGGTAAAAAGAGGGGCGGGGGGGTTGAGGAGAAAAAAAGAGACCGAGAGAGAGAGAGAGAGAGAGAGAGAGAGAGAGAGAGAGGGTGTTGGGCTGCGAAGTAGTAACGGCAGTGAATCGTCCCCAGGGGTCTCTTGCACTTCATTGTCATTTGTCATCGGGATATAGAGGAAAACTCGTCGCGTTGTAACTCACCACCGAGTTGAGAAGGAGAGCGAAGAGCCAACGAACAAATGAGCGTCTCAACAGCCTGCGGACAAATGACTGGAGGATTATCCCTCGAATCGCTCTATCGCTCTTCTCGTTTTTATGAATGAAATTCGGGATATTATTTCCCGGAATCCTTCGCTACTTCCATATAGATTACTGTCCACAATTCGCATATATCGAAATAAACCCTGCACGCACACAGATACAAGCATATCTGTGGCCCTCGAGTCGTCAGACGACACTTTCGGACGTCCGTTCATTCAAAATAGAAAAAAAAAAAAACTGAAAAAAACTTTTCAACACTCGATCACGCCAGACATCTCGATTTTCCAATTTCTCTCAAATCAATTCTTATGCGATACGGAAAGCATCGTCAGTTCTCGAGGTTTCAATATCGTAGCTGAGTCTTTCATAATTAACCAAAGAGCCCAGGAAATATTGCAAAAAGTTCACGAGTCCTGGACAACTTTGAATTTCCCAAGACCCATGTGCCACATTGAAAGGTGGCATTGAATAAAAACTACAGTCATTTCGGTATTTTGATACGAGTTGAATGAAAAAAAAAGGAAAGCTCATTTTAGTCAGCGTTTTTTCATCGAGTGTCTCAGACGGAAGTATATCAGTTGCATCGTCCAGAGCGAAAAGGAATCCTCGGATATTCTATGCCTTTGTCCACGTTTCCACTTCTCGTGTTTCGTCGTTCACATTTTTATTATTGTTATACGTTTCTACCGTTCTTATTTTCGCTCGATATAGCTGAATTAAAAGCACTTCAGACTCGAACATCTCGACGCTCCTATTTTCACGATATTTAATAGAAATTTTAACTTTGCATTAACGTGATTTATTATCAAAGATTTTCGGTCTGACTAAAAATGACTTTCACTACTGAACGCTGGGAAAATTCATTGTTCCGCTGCTTTCATTCAATTAGTAATCTTTTACTCATATCGTACATTGCCAAATATGTTTATCTTGTTCATTGAATGTTTCGGAAAAATAATAATTATTATTGTTGTTATTTTCATTGCTATTTTCATAATCTTTCTCTTTTAGTTCGTCGTGACGCAGTACGTCTCGTGTACTGACGTAAATATCTGTAACGAAACATGAAACATCGAAGCAGACATTGTATATTTGTCGGATATAATAATATTTATGCGATTGCAATGAGCGTTTGCGTGCTGCGAAAAGAAGCTAAATGTAAATTTTTGACCCACTGGTCAGGGTCATACGGATACTCAGTGTTCTTTTTTCGCACAAATAGATTCTTAGGTAGTTTTCATTGGATTGGTAGTTTGGCTCTCGGGTTTTGGCCTCTCGTTCTCTTTATCTCTCTCACTCTTTCGCACTCGCTGGCTGGATCGCTGGCTGGCTGACTGACTGGTTGATATCGATGTGCAGGCAGCCAGGCAGGCAGGCTGCCGAGCGAAGCTATGCTGGCTCAGCACTCTTCCTCTTGCCTCCTCTACAGCACCCGGGTCTCGTCCGTCCTCTCACAGCCGATGTCTCTCTACATATAATGCGTATATATATATATCTCTTGGCTTTTGTACATATCGATATACATGGTCCCCCCTTACTCCTTTCAATCTCGTCCTTGCAAGGATTTTTTTTTTTTGATTTAGGAGATATTAAAAGATGGAGGTGTGAGAGGGTTTTCTTGAGTTTAAACCCGAGCGAGATTTTGTGATTGCGTTGATTTTTTCCGACGTGCAATTTTCTTCATGCCTTTTTTCGATCTTTCAATTGTTGGAACTTTTTTTAATCGACTTTTCAGAATCATTCCTTTTCGATTGAGTTTGTTTCTTGTTTGGATATAATCTTCTACCGAATCGCGACGAATTTATGGAGAAATTGTGTCAGTTTACTGTCCAACTGCTGTCAGGATGCTCGAAACTTTTCGGAAAATATGGCCAATTCAGGAACATTGATAAATGGCTTAGCGAAACTGCCATCTTGTTCGAGTTAAGATTGAAAAAAAGAGGGCGGCCCGCGAGGGATGCTCGCGATCACAAGGGACGCCGCAGCTTTTTCGGGCACGAATAAAATCACAAGCCTTAGAAATTCTCGTACTAACTTGTTTGGCTTTCGAATCGCCGAATCGTAAATCACGCGGGAAAAAGTTAGTTGCACGCCCGAGATCTGGACTTCCGGCTAGCATCGTCGCGCAGTAGAAAATCAACAAGAAAACACACAAACACACACACTCGGTATTCTTATTTAAATGATATTTATGCAACTCGTAGAAAATGTTTTTTTTCCATTGATAAATTATTCGATTCTAGTTAAATTATTGTTAGTCCATCGAAACAAATTTTTTCTCCAGTTGAATGTCTATCGACGAGAAACAATTAACGAGTAAAAGTCACAATAACTTTTTTTTCCCCACGCCAAGTTGAATTTTAGAAATCGAACGTAAAAAAACATGACGATTCTGACATGATTTTTATTTTCTCTTCACAAGAATTGCCAACCTATTTTTTGTTCAGGCAACTAAAAATACATTTGAATTTCTCCATTCCCAAATAATTGGCTGGCTTCATTTTGAACAATTAATTTTGTCCTCAATTTAAATCTCACGAGTAACGTCGAATGCACAATTCGTGGCATTGATCTCGCAATGTGTGTACGTTGTAAATTAACCATTGTATAGATATATTTTATCGGGAGCGATACACTCGATGGAAAAATACGTAAAATAAAGTACAAAAGCGAAAGAAAGAGAGACGAGGGATAGGAAGTTTCGTGGAGGATATACACGAGCAAAGTGCAGCGTCGGCAAATACCTCGTTTCGTCGTTGGTCGTTGGCGACAAACGAGTGTTGGATGGTCGAATTCTATACTTAGTTTGTTTGAGAAGGAAAGAAGAAAAAAATATCCTCGATCTTCGGACTCTTTCCTTTACGAATTTCAATTTAATCGATGCGCACATTTATTTACACGTCGAATTAGTTCATACGAAAGCTAACGGGATTGCATCAGTTTCGTTCGTGATGAAATTAATTAAAACACGTTTTACAAAACAAAAAAAAAAGAGGTCTGAGCTTTGAAACCAGAAACACGAAAACGGGAAAAATCTCTGAAACGCAAAAGAGCACATACACGAGAAATCTGGATTTTCCAGGAGGGTGCGAAAAGCATCGGAGGGCGTGAGCCAACCCCCGCGAATCCTGAGCGAAGGTTTGCGAGTGTGAAATGGGTGGAGAACAAAAACATTTGATATTCATGAGGCATTTTAAAGGCTCAGCAACTCCGTTGTCTCCTCTCATAACCGAAAAGTACGATATAGGTACAACACACTAGTAACCCATACGATTTCCCAGCCCGAATAAGAAGGAGAAGAAACGCGGTGATGTCCTTTGGTAGACGTCTGGAAAAACCTATTTAGATGCGAATCGCCGATTTGTAGAATCGTCTAGCATTTTATAAAACGCGCGAAAGATAAAAAAAAAAATTATTTGCCTCAGAGAAACATTATATTTATAGAGTGGTCGTCCTCGTGGCTTCGTTGGCGGTGAGAAATATCATTTCTAGCTCTTGCAGTTGCCCGATAAAAATGCTCAATAAAATTCTCAAAATTTCGAAAGCAACAAATTTTTTAATCAATTCATGAAAATGGCTGTACTTTTTTTTTTTTTTTTCTGCAAATGAGAACACCAAGTACTTTCCATTCAACATTTTTCTGCTACTGCCAAGTTATGCGGCATCTGAATTTTTATGCGAATATAAAAATGTACCACGAAATATAATTTGACCATTTGACGAATGTTCCATTCCCATTGTTTCATTATGCCGGCTAATATAGCAAGAATGCTAATGTATTTTGTCATTTGTGCCTGAGGACGTGAGCCATCGTAATATGCAGTGATAAGAATGAGTGCGTCAGGAGGAAATGTCTGACCCAGAACAGGCCGTAACTACTGATATAGTGATAGGTATAATTTTTCAGATTAATGGGAGCGAGGAAATCGTAACGAAAGAAAAAAGACGACCTGCATAATTCGAGAGATTTGAAAGATTTTCGGGTGCCTGGAAATAATTGCACTGCGATAATTAAAGTATAAAATTAATAATAATTTCTGATGAAAAAGAAAAGAGAACAGGCGAGAGATTCCTCATGAGAAAAAATGTAATAATAACTCAAAAAGTAATCGTCACCTTGGTGCCTTAAATTCTGTATTTTTATGAGGTAGTTGGAGTTTGCAGGGGTGGAAAGAGGGAAGGTGTGAAAGTTTGAGAGAGGAAGATTCGAGGGCGTGGGATCTTGAGGGTGTCGAGACTCCCGAAGATCTGCTTCTTTTTCTTATTCCGTTGCTGGCGGGTGTTTGGTCTCTTTTTCCTCGCGGAGGTGTCTGCGGCCCCGGTGTTGCGGGTGGGAGCGGAACAAGCCAATGGCGGGGTCGGTGGAGTATCGACCAATTGAAAAGGAGACTGGAGGTCTGGCTGGCGGCAGCTCCGCCCACTTGGAACTGTGACGTAATCCCTTCCACAGCAAGAACTCTCGAGCATTCGCGATATAACCCGAGAGGCTTTTTTCGACCACCACTCTCGGGCCTGACCAGTTACCATACGGTCGGTCGTATCTCCTTCGGAGGGAAAGAGCGAGCTCACAAACGCCCGCGCTTTTCGTCGGCAACCACCACCCCTCGAGTGAGTGGCGCGACGACGGAGCTGCCTTTTCTTTTTTCTTTCCTACTGTATTCCTATATTTTCATATTCATAAATGCATGTGTACATGTATTCGTATAAGTATATAGTCCCGTTCGTTATCGGAAGGAATTCTCTTTGAGACTCGCGCCCTCTCCGCCCCGCGGGCGTTCTTCCACGAGTCCAAAATTTCCTCGTCTCACCTCCTCCCATCTTTCTCGTTCTTGTTGGTCCTCTTCGAGTCTCCCCCGCATCCGGATGCTTGGATCCCCTTCCCTTCACCCTGTGAATTCCACTCTGAATCGCGGCTTATATCGCGCACACAGGCCAAAGCCGGGTTGCGCTCCACTCAGCTCCATCGTCTCCGAGGTGCGAAAAACCACTCCCGTAAAGAGTGAGAGTCTCCAACGCCTGGGGCCTAATCATCGTCGTCAATCTGAACGACCTCGTATCACGAGCTATCACGAAAAAAACGCAACAACATTCTCCATTTTCGTTACTTATTTTTGACTCTCTATACTGTGCGAAGTATTTATTCTCTTCGCACCATTTACCGGAGAGTGGCAAATATCGGAGGGTGTATTTCTATGTCGCGGGGGGTCATCGAGTCATTGAGAACGAAAGAGAAGAGAAAAGCAGAGAGCGATAAAAAGTGGAGGCTGGGAAGTCCAAGTTTACGTCGAGCCAGGCAGTCATTGATCGGCCAGGGTGACGGAAACCACGTTCGAGTCTTCGTCTCCCAGTATTTCCCTGTGAATCAAACAGTGTACCGATTGCGGTGTACGAAGAAGAATTTCTTCGAGTCGTGAATCCGTGGGCCGTGCCGTTGGGAGCAAAAATAATTGAGTGGATTTTGCGAGGCGTTATCGGAGCTCGTTTCCACAAGAAAGCTCTGCGTCAAGTTTTTTTCTTTGGACGTCCGAGCCGGGAAGATAGTGAAAAAAAGAAAACGGAAATTCGATCGCGACATCGATAAGCCCGAACAGTGAGAAAACAATTGGTCGTCGGTTCTGTCTGATGAATCAACGCTAAAAACCCAGCGCCGGAGAAACGTGAGCGACAATAATAAGCACGAGTGATTTCATTGCTTTTGTGAGGTGTTTGTGTTACACGGGGTTTACGAAGCCGGTTATTACCGTAAGACGCGATCGTGACTGACGTTAAGGGGCGAACGAGAAAAATAAATCGGCCACTGCTCGATCATCATTGACTTTGGCGAGGAACCGTGGAGTGTGCAGCACGACACTGCAACTTTTGTGAGTTGAAAAATACTTGAAAAAAAAAACAAACAAACCGAAAACAAAAACGAAATAACTTAAAATAGACGGAAGCTGCGACCGGAAATGAAGAATTTTTCCTTTTGATATTTTTCCATTGAAATTTAATGGAGTATGTGTGACGGGATTGAAGCAAAAAGTATATGGATCGGTCGAAAAGAAGGGAAGACGTACTGATCATCCGCCATTTTTCATTATTACAAGGATTCCTCAATCACAGTGGTTTTTTTTTGGTTGATTCTAAACCGAAACCGGAAATGTTCGTTTCTCAGCTGTTTTAGGATCGGGAGAGAGAAAAATATCATTGAAATTTAGTCGTCGGGGTTGAGAAACGGTGGAAGGGAAAGGGAAGAAAAAGAGATTTGACTATTTGTGATCCAAGGTCGTTCGTAAACCATAATCAAGGTGATTGGGTCCGATAGAACGGTGAGAACGGCTTGTCCGGGAGGCAACAGAGCCGTCAAAGGTGGAGGAGTAAGAAGAGAAGGTAGTGGCGGTGTTGGTGTTGGTGTTGGTAGTGGTTGTAGTGGTAGTGGTGGAGTCATCGTGAGACACTGTACAGAGGAGGAAGGTCAAGCCGTGCAAGAGGCTGATCGAATAACATATGCGGATACCGGAAAGGGCGCTTCGTTAGAGGCCTCGGAGGACGAAATCGTGGTCGAGGAGGTTAAAATGGAGGCCGAGGATCATCTAGCCAGAGAATACGTACAGGAATTTGTGCTCGATCATCTCGATCCAGCCGACGTTAAGCGAGAGGTGAGCCTCATATTATTTCCAAACCTTTGCTCCCTCGCGCTCCCCAACTTTTCCTTTCTCCCTCGTTTACTATTTTTTCAAATCTCTCGGCTCTTCCCGTTGTAACTCGTGATCGACCTTTGTCTGGCCATAAGGCACTGATTACGTCAATATTTTCCACAATCCCGAAACTAAATCTTGTGTGCAAAAAAAAAATTCACGTCCAAAAGCCCAAACTATAAAACTCCTTTGATTGTTTATTTTCGTTCGCAATGACGTTCGCAAACTTAATCAGAATGAATCCTCTTACGCGCTGACAATCATGTCGAGCTACTTCGTTGCATCAGCTGCACTCTGTGAGTCCTAATTCCCTATAATCCGCTTCCTGGTAGTTATGGTTATGTCAAAAGATGTGAAAAAATGTACGAGAAGAGATTTTCGATCGGACTCGAAGCCAAGACTGTCGCGAATGTTGAATCCTAATTATTTTGGAAATAAACGTAAAAAGGTCCTTGTGCCTTTCAAAAAGATGAAGTTTATTTGGTCTTAGTCAAACTTCCCGGACCAGGAATGCAACTGCATTTTCCTGAGGACAGAGGTTGATCCTTTCTCGTGATTCTTTTCCAGCTCATCCCACAAAATATCATGGATCATCGAAAAAATATAATTTCGATTTATTTCGGGCGAAACTACGTACCCTCCTTGCTTTAAATTCATCGATCGCCACAATGTCCACTATGTTTGAACTGTTGGCGACAATGACGCTGGATCGTATTATTTTTATACGTAACAGCGATCATTATTTTCTGCATGCTTCACCGTAACACTATTTATCGCTAGACGACGTTGGCAACCGATCTTTTTTTTTTTCGACCGGGTTATATAAGACGTATCTCGATAAGACTCACGCAAATTTTTATTCACTGCTTCTATCGGATTCTTTCCCGTCTCACTGGCTTGCCTTCTCTCTTGACGCGGAGGAGCGATTCATTCGTTTTTTTTCGCCGTCTCTCGCCGCTGCGTTCGCAACAAATTTTTGTTTATTCATAAAGAACGCGTAGCTGCATCTTTATCGAGATGTCTGCGATGGTCGAGCGACGGAGCTCGATGCAAACGACTTTTTATGTGAACTACAAAACGTGAAGGAAAAAAAGTGACTCTTTCGTTGCTGGATAAATGCAGGAAACCATATATTTCGCGTCGTTCGTCATCGGACCATGAATCAGTGTGACTACGCGTCAAGTTTTGAATTGCAGAGTCGCTTCGTTGATCGATTGGAACAAGATGAGTGAATGGAGAGAATAATTGAAACAACGGCAACCGATCGAGGAGCGAAATTCGTTTAATTTACCGAGCAATTAAGCTCGCGTTCCATTTTATTAAGTTAAACTCAAATATATCGAAGATTGAGAGGCAAAAAGAGAAAAAAGTGTGGTTTTGGGTTGCAGGTTCGTTTAGGATCGCCAACAGTGATGGTGAACGGAAGTGTATTGCAACTGCAGAGTCAGGTGGGGGCTCAGGGCTTAGCTCTGGCGCCGTTAACGCCGCCGGCTCATGAGCTTGAGCAACCTCACCCACTGTACGGTCAACCTCATATACAGGTTCAGCACGGGGTTCTCGTAAAAGCACCCCCTGGCGCAGCTTCTCATCTGACAACGTTATCACATCCCGGAACACCGCCGGATACCCCTCCGGTTTCGGCCTCGCCACCGCCTTTACATTTACATCGTGGCGAACGGGATCATCGGGAGCGCATATCGTTGTTGCATCTTCAACAATCGGGCAGCATAGCTGGCCAGGAAGCTGAGCTACAATCCGGTACCGGAGGTATGGGATGGCTGGCCCAATCACTCAGACAAGAACCTCTCGACCTGAGGCCTCATTGCCCTCAGGATCAAACCCCCGAACCTCATCCTGAATCGTGGCATTCTACACCGTCGCACCATCACTTTCAGGACATACAACAGCAACAACAGGCTCAACATTTACCCAGACACGCCAGACTCGCCGGTTAGTCTCTCGCCGGTTTTTTTTTCCTTTCTTTTCCCCTCCTGTCTACTCAACTTTTTATCTTTTCACGAATATCTATGATTTTTTATGTTTTCCATGATACTTTATTTTCATAATTGCTTGAGGACTTGTCGTACGAGTACAGAAAATGCTGAGAATCCATTTTGCTCGTTGTCTCACACGTTTGACTGTTTCCATCGATATCTGCGCGGTTACTTGGTGTATGTAAATTTGGTACGACCTTTCGAGACTTTACGAACGAAAATTTTGGAGAAATTGACTGTAAATCAAATAATTAAGTATCATTCCTTCTTGGGTTCCGAATTTTGTACAATTTCGGTGAAAAAATGATTGAAGAATCGTACGATAATAACCTCAAATAGTTGTGAATATTTTGGGAAAGAAAAAACCCGATGCACGCGAATGTTTGTTGATTTTTTTAAACCGAGTGACTGGTGAATATTTTCGGGGGTGTAGAGGTGGACGACGGATATTTTTCAGGTGGTTACATAACGATGTCGGGTCATTTGGATTACGAGGGCGGCGGCGGCGGTGGAGGAGGCGGTGGTAGCGGAGGCGGCGGACCAAGCCCCGGTGGAATTCCCGCGGGCGCCGCTGGTATGATGCCAGGGATGGATGACAGTATACAATACTGTCGTCCGTTTCGTCCATCTTTGTCACAACCCTGCAGACCTATGAGCGTATGTTCCGTGAGCTCTTGCGGTGCAGGACCAAGTCCTGTTCATCGCTCGAGCAGCGGACATTACTCGAACTGCGGCGACAATTCCAAAGCCCAGGACGAACTAATGAGCGACGAAATCCTTATGTCACTTTCCGTGCGCGAGCTCAACAAACGACTACACGGTTGCCCGCGGGAAGAGGTGAGTGAGGTCTCTCATTGCTTTTACACACTCTCTCTCTTTTCCCTCTCTTACTTGACGCCCTTCTATGCATTTATTTTACTTTTCATCCCTCATGATCGCTGAGCCCTGATCGATCCGTAGTCAAATTATTCAGATTTTCCGAAACGCGTAACTCGGCATGACAAAAAATACAATTGCACGACAATTGTTGAATTATTTTGACTTGAAATTTCTATTAATTTTGTACGTGCAAAAAAAATGCAGTTCAGGGCTTAAATTCGATCGAGACGTAGATTACTTTTGTATCTTGTTTGACCAATAATTTCTATGCATTTTTCACGGATAAATATGAAGGAATCGATCGCCTATTTGGGAATAAATATTATACCCTCGAAAAACTTAGTGATTGATAATTTTTTCGAGCCCTGCTCTTGGAGTTTATCTCGCAATGGTCGCTGCACAGAAATGTTGAAAATTTTTTTTCCCCTATTTTTGCCAATTTCTCGGAACAGATTGTAAGGGTGGGAAGATAATATGGAATACTAATGAATAGAGAATGCCTCCTGGTCGTATAAAGTTGTGATTTGTGTGATAAAGGTTTCGCGACTGAAGCAGAAGCGACGGACGCTAAAGAATCGTGGCTACGCTCAAAACTGTCGGAGCAAACGTTTGCAACAGCGGCAAGATCTCGAAACGACGAATCGCAATCTTCAGACGGAATTGCAACGAACCAAGTTTGAGTTGTCGCGTGTCCAACAGGAGCGTGACCTTTACAAGCAAAGATGCGAGATTTTGAGGGTCAGACAAGGCCATCATCATAATGGTCATTCGGGTAACCATCAGCCACCGAATCCAGCCTCATCTCAGCAGCAGCAGCAGCAGCAGCAGCCACAACAACAGCAGCAACAACAATCCCAATCTCAACATGCCTCTTCGAGCCATCAGCAAGGCCAACAAGCTCATCCCCAAGCTCATCAGCAGCATCAACCAGCTCCCGCGAGTCCCGAAGTTTATCTGTGACAAAGACAGCGTCGCGGTGGTGCTTGCTGGACTTGAGCTAAATGTTAAATCTCTAAATATTCACGTTCGGTTTAAACTCACACACACAAACACACAATACCGACATTTGACTCGCGGTCATTGATCGTTTCCTTGTTCGATGAACGCCCGGGTAAGTAAAGAATGTTCAAGTGCTATTTTTGTGGAACGACGGTGTCGCGAGTTTCGAAACATCCTGGGAATTTCATATCGCCAATCTAATCGACTCGTTCTCAACGAATAATGTGGTGCAATTATTCCAAAAGTGTAGATATATTTCAAAGGTTTTCGAGGGTGGAGATCCTTTGTGAGCGAGAGATACAAATTATTCCCATTTTTTTCTTTTATTCATTGACACGAATCCTTAATAAATTTTGATTATTATTGTCCGCTATTTTCTGTCTACTTTCCACATGATTTTACATTTTTCGTTTATTTAAAACGATCATTTATCAAAATATCAAATAATTCGCTTTTCCAATGCTTACGGAGCGAAAATAATAACGCGATTTCTCTAGCTCCCATGGCAGAACATCGTGGCTCAAAGATCTCAAGTATCACTAGGCTAACTTGAAAATAAATAAACAAAAATCTTTACTTTAGGAGAATACGGAGAGAAAAACGGAATTAACGGGGACGAGCATCTTTAGGTCTAATAACGAGCATGTAGGAATAAAAGTCGATGATCGCGTTGGGCGATTCATCGGCCCAAGATTCCGAAAATGTGAGGAGAATAATCACGAGAGGGTATTTTATCGTTTACAGGACGAACGAACGGGGATTTTTGGCTAGGCGAGTAGGAGGGGAGGGGGGAGACAGTAATAATTGTCGTAGCGCAAAAAAAAAAAGGAATCTTAAAATTAGGCATAATCTCTCTCTTTCTCACGTTGTGGATTTGGATTTAATTATTTTACCTAATTTGCGATAATTCAAGTTCGGAATAGTCGAAATTTTAACGAAGGCACAAAAATTGTTGATTTACGAATCATTTGGTGTAATATTATAGACGAAAAGTGATTTTTATCAAAAAGACATTAGATTGTTTTGATTTAATTTTTTTTAGGCATTTTCGTTGTTACGATCGTTTGACATGTTTATTTGTATTACGATTATTTATTCCGCGCGTATAATATGCCATTATTTTTAGCGGTTGTGCGAAGCGGCTTCGTTATTCCTACATAAAGTACCTACACATATTGTAATATTATTGTTTTAGTCGTGTCCACGTATTGAGATTTGGTAAATAATGAAATACGAAAAAAAGTCCAACGATAGAAACTCTCGTGCGCAGGAATATTGCGAAAAATAAATGAAGAAGAACGCGCGACACGACCCAAAGAAGTTTTAATTCCCGTTATATATGTGTAAATAAAATGATTATACTTATTATTATAATAATAAATGGTCGTGATCGACAGTTTCGGATACACATGATCGCCCATTATTTTTCTTTCCCTTTTCCCGTCGAAAAAAAACTTTCATTTTTACAGAATCGTTGCTCCTCGTCCACGTGCGTCTACGTAAGTGAACGAACAGAAAGAAAAAAAAAAAAAAAACCAAAAAAATTGAAGAAAAAAAGTAAAATATGGCGAAATTGGCGAGAGAGAAGCGCAGCAACGAGTGTGAACGTAATGGGAGGCGGTTGCTCGGAACAGAAAGTTCCGGTTAGCACACCGAAACGATATTCAGCGCGTACAATTTCATCGTGTGCAACTTGCAAGCTCAGCATTCCGTAACATTGCTGCTCGCCTCGGCCGAAAGCGAGAGAGCCAGACGCAGGCAACTGCATGCTCACACGGTGTGTACTGCGAAAATTCTCCGTGGGGTTTAATTCTCTCAACGTTTCGATGAGCCTGCTCTTCTTCGCTTATTTTTTTCACATCGTCCTTCATGTTATATTTTTTTTTACACAAACTAATCAATGCGTTCATTTTCCTAAATAGACATCGAAATTTCACGATACGATCTCAGCCGATCTCAACTGATCTCAGACACTTTTCGTTTCCCGATCCTGTAATTACTTCTTGCCCAAAAATCGAGCTCGCAACGTTCATTCGCCGTCGTTTGATCAAATACTCGAAAATTACAAAATTTCTTATAGTTTTTAGAGGAACCGTTGGGAAAAAAATAATTCCGTGATCGAAAGCGACGCAAATTCAGACGAAAACGTCGCATATTTTCCATCGAAATCTGCGATTTTATTGAGTTATAATACAAACGAGATCTCATTAATCGGTGCTCGGATTTTGATGATATTGAATCAACGGGAACCGGCTTTCCCCTCGTGATCAAGTTGACTTTATTCTGGGCTGTGATATTGTTGAACGCGACATATATACAAATGTATATATAGAGGAGTGTACATATTGTAGGTAACGAGGATTTAAGCGACTTTGTTCGCATCACGCAGAAGGGGGTTGCTTGACAATGGAGGAGGCCTGTCTCCGAGACCCTAACCAGGAGACGCGACGAGGCGAACCCTCGCCTCGAACTATGTCAAACACACACACCAGACGGCAGCGAGAGAGAAAAAAAGCAAAGTTCACACTCACAGATTACAGCAACGACATCGTGACTGATCGTTTCTCTCACCGTCGCACCAACAGGTCTCGCGTCTTATCTTTTTTTTCTATCGTAGGTCCAATACTTTCTGCGGACATTGATCCGGGTAACTGATTTTTTGCTTGTTATTCTGTGGTTTTCCTATTTCTAGTTCGATGTCATTGTTCGAGTTAAATCCTCGGAAATCGTTTTCATTCCGAGCGGACGAATTGGCGCTGCAAATTTTTCCGAGATGATTATCGATCGTACGATTTTGCTGCTCCTATAATTTATGCTCGGACGATCTACGAGGAATCGAAATTTTCTTGATTAAATTGAAAATTGGTCATTTCTCTGTTGAATTTTTTTTTTTTTAATTTGCGTTTTCACTCGACGGTAAAAAAATCAATTAAAAATAGAGATTAAGGATCATTTGCCGGGTACGAAAGGCAGAAATCTGCCACGCGATTTGAAGCTTGACGGTGAAACGAATCGAGAAATTTATATAACAAGGAAAGGAAGGAGTCTCGGCTAGGAGGTCGAAGAGATGAGTCGATCGAGAGTTTATTGTCAAGTCGCGACGGTAACGTGGCCTATCTCTATCAACTACTGCGGGAGGAACTCTCGGTCGCCCTTCCGTACTTCCGCTCCGGCACAAACTCTCGCACGTATTGTAGTTTTTTTTTTTTCCTGCGAGCCCTGAGGGTTTTTCATAGAAGAATAAATAAAAAAAATCTTTTGTGACGTAATATCGATTTATGTGGAATTTAATCGAAAATGACGAAAAATTACCGCGAATTCTCAATTCAGATAAATAATCTTTATTTATTTTCCTGCATTTTTTTTGTTTGGAACATTTTCTCTTAAAGGGACGAAAAATGTTGTTGTAAAAATAAATTACAACATCGCAAATTGCTTGTCGATTGATTTCCCAGTTTTTCGTTTCAACACTTTCGTTGTGAATATCAGTAAGCGAGATGGCGTCAATCTCTTCACGGAGGTCCTAGAATCACGATAGTGTTCTCTGTACCACGACACGGGTTTGTTTCGTCCGTATAATGTGACATGATGAAGAATTAACGAACGATATGAATATCGCATGCGTTAACTCGAGCATACATAGTATCGCGCTATCGTTCCCGTTTCGATAAACAATGCGTATAATGTAACAGAGTATTTTCAAGAGATAAAGAAACTACTCGATACTATTATCTCGGTAATCGTCGGGCATATAAAATGTCCAGTTACTTGAGACGATAGGGGCCGGGCAAACCCGATACTATTTTCAACAATCATGGGGCATACACTTTAATTGTCTTATTAACAAGAAAATCATCTTGTTTCGTTGTCCACTTTCATATTATTTTGAAATAATGTGCGAAAATGGTTTTTTTTTCGTTGTTACTGAAAAATTTCCTGTAAACCCTTGTCTTTTGCGTTTTTTTGCTGGACTCGTGTTGGGTGGTCGAGTAATATATGTCAAAAGAGTTTCGCTTTCATGGAGTGGGAATCTGCTCGATGTTATGGCTCCGAAACATCGATCACGTGTACGCAAAGTCTCGGGATCATTTGAATGGAGAAAAGATAATTATTTGCGTACCGCCGCGACAATTGTTCAAGGACGAGGCCGTTCGAATTAGTTTCGTGACTCGATATTTAAAAAATACATCGAACAGTATGAGAAAAAGTAAAAAAAAATGAAAATTTATTGGATCGTAGTTTCGATCTTTGTCGCTCGAGAGCTTTAACCCAGTGTTACGTTTTCCTCTGTCATGTGACGTCACGTTTACTCTCACTGTGGATTCGAAGAGTGACGAGGCTCGTGCTCGGAGAAAGGGAAGATTCGACGACGCCAGCATCTTTCACTTCTGATGACGCGACGTAGGTTCCCCGTCGAAAACCAACCGCGTCCTTGCAACCCCTGCTGCACCCCTCTCTCTCTCTCTCTCTCTCTCTCAATCTCCTTTCTCCACCCCTGGTTTCCCGATTGATGACGTGGCACGAAGGTTACATTCGTATCCTACGCTCTATACCACGCTAGTGAAGCTCCGGACCTCTGTGTGTCTCACCCGCGTTGATGCACTCTCATATCTATGGACGGGCTACTGTATAGGGTGTCCGGTACACTAAGCGACGAAACAGTGACCCAGGTTATGAAAAAAAAATTGGAAACAGGCACCGGAGGATCGTTGAAAAAAACTTTTTTTCAGTGGGAAACGTTTTTTTTCAATTTCCAATCAAAATTTTCATCTCTCGTAATTTCTTTTCATTTTTATCCAATTGCATTGCATTGGGAGAATTCAGCAAATGATTTTTTGGAAAAAAAATTTCGAGTTTCTCGATCGACTGGTGGGGCTTGCTGCCTCCAGGGAGGAGTTCATTGTCGTCACACCCTCTGTGTATACACGTGCATATGGAATATAGACAAACAGGTAAAATCGCAGACGCAGACTCCGCGTACATTCGTCGACGCGCCACGAACGAAAACGTACGTAAGCTCGAAAAAGGGGTTGACAGAGAAGCAGTTTGCTACGTCAACGAAGATCCCGACGTGAAGAGAGAAGAGAAGGAAAGAATAAGAGAGGAGGGGCACAAGGCCACCCTGACCCAGACGCATCAGGGTCGATCGATTTGTAAAAGCTTTGGGTAAGGTCGATAACCGATGTGTTAATGCCTCAGCTATTTTTCTTCCTCTTTCCTCTTACCGATCTTCCGAGAGATTCCTTTCTTTTCATTTTCCCTCCGCATTGCCTTGCGGATTGTTACGACGGGCCTATGTCTTTACTTCGACTCTAATTTTCTCCTTATACAAATGTGCGTTTCTCATTCATACGTACCCCCACATAATGAGCACTGCCAGTAATTGATTAGTGCTCGTTAACAATCGACGGAGCTTACGAGTCTTCTGTTGAGTATAATTATTAATTGTAAGTCCCGATACTCGAAATCCTGGATGAAATGTGATCAAGAAGAAACGATACACCGATAGTTTATGTGCGAACTCTTTTTACTGGCGCATGATTGATCGGCGTTTATTTTTCTCAAAACAATTACGAAAAACTGAATAATTTGTGATGAATCTTTTTTTAAGCTGTCAAATTCGGTCTAAAAGTTGCATGGCTGAGGAAAAATAGATTTTTAATGAGTCACGGAGTTTCAAGACGTTCTCTCGACTTTTTTTTTTTTTTTTTCATCAGTTTAAACGTAACACGGAGGTTCTCGGATTTTGCGGATGACTGCAGAGACGATATCTACCCCTAAGAATGCCATCACCCTGACCCAGTCGAGTCGGTCAATCCGCTCGTTAACCGAAGGGATCGATAGTCTCGGTAATCAGATCAAAGTCTGCACTTCCCTGTATACGTGTGTGGCTGATATTCATAATTGAGACAATGACTGTCTTGTGGAAATATTTTTTTTATTTTTGGAATCGAGTTTGTCGAATATCGATAAATTTTTCGCGAGTCGTTTTCGCGAGTATAAACAAGTAAAGTTCAATTTCTTTTGTTCATTATTCGTAAATTCGTGTTCTCGCAGAGAAAAACGTAAATGATGGAAATTAAGGGAACACTGGACCTGCGAGAGGATTTTGTGGCAGTGGGAAATATTTAGTAAGCCGGACGCGTGGACCAGCGGCGAGTCTCGTGACCCCCTTGAGCTACGAGAGGGTTTAGTTCGAGGTGAATTCGGTGCTTCGCGTTGGACTGTCGAAACGATATCGATTTGGCGTGTTATAATCGCGAAACGGAATTGCACGTAATCGAACGTGACGCGAATTTTCGAGGGTATATACGAAAATACTTGCGGTTTCGTTCTCAATTAATTGATACTTTTTCGACATCATGCTTTTGTCGTTATTTCAGACCTTCGGAAATTTGTACTGGGAGTAAAAAAATAACGGGACTCTGCAACGTTGAAAAGAATGAATAAAAATTGGGAGATTTAATGGCGAAACGTTCGAAGCGTATGAGAAATTATTGGCAATCAGTTGATAGCCTACAAATCTCACAAATCGCTTGGGGAAATTCTCTTTTCTTGATGTGGGACCCTCCGACCCTCAAACCCCTGTACATATGGATATTCGAACGACTAAACATTCCTCGCTGGTTTCTCGATGTTTCGGACAGAACATCATCAAGATTATTATTATTTTTCGTATTTTTATCATTGTTCGTTTATTTATTCACGGTGCGAGTTTCCTTTGATTTATAATTTGAATGCAAAGGCACGAATATCGTAATAATAACATTTGTTTTTGGTTATTACGCACAATTTTCTTTCTCAATGTAAAAATCCTCATGCTCGTCTTCCTTTCTGTGCACACCGAATCTGCTCTCTTTCAATTCCGGGGATTCGCGAAATCCCCTTTTCTCTCTTATGCTCCGAACTATAGCATCTCCGAGAAAGCTTCGCTCGGCCACCCACGCGCGTTCTCATCTCGATATCCGGCGTACACTGATCGCGCAATGGACCCGGCCATTTTCCCTTTCCTCTCCTTTCCACTCCCCTATTTTCTTGCGGTCGCATCTTTCCCAACTTTTTCACTTGTTTTCCTCCGCGCTTTTATCCTTTCTTCTCGTTCCTTCGATCGGAATAATCTCTCGCGATACCAAACGATTTTCCAATTTATCACAATCGATGAACGAACTTATATATTTACTTGCCATCGCCTCGGCTTTACCCGCTCTGAGGAATAAAATTTTTAAGGTTTCTTCGTGAAGTACCAAAAAAAAAAAAAAAACAGAATATAAAAGGATCGAAATTTTCGATTTTTTGCATCGATTCCCTGAAACGGCCGTGTACTCTGTAAAGCATTGCATTGTAGAAACGTTTGGGAACGAAATCGTCGACGACAAAACCAGCTTCGAAGAAATAAAGTGAAAAATAAGAAAACAATATAAATAAAAACAAATAAATTGTTGATGATGCAGCTCTCGACAATCGATCCCGATTCTTTGTATTTTTTCCCTTGAGTCTCGAAAATTGAGTTATGAGAAGTTTGAGACGAAGCAGCTGAGTTGGCGAAGCAGACGCGGTTTGATGTTCAATAAAAAAAGGAAATAATTTCACTTTTTTACTGATTTTTTTCGTCGCCAAGTTTTTCCTTAGATTTTCCAGAATTCCATCTAGACGATTCCACTCTTTTCCCCATTTCTTCTATAGTATTTCTCCCAGTCCTCTATCCTCGTCGCTAGAGAGCGAGAAAAGTACTGATGCTTTGGATTATTTACCAATTATAGTTATTACCAGTTGTCGGGCGAATCTCTAGGCTGCAAGAGCTCGCCCCAAAAATTCATGAGGGTAGAAATAAGAGAAAGGGAGAAGAGCAGAAAGAGTGGAGATAGGGAGTCACGATTTCAAGCTGGCTTAACTACACTTTTATAGCGCTTCTTCGCGACTTTGAAGGGATAATTTTTATCCGTCGAGCAGCTTATTCCTTTTACTCGTATTTCTCTATCTTTCGCACTTACATTTTTCCTTCGTCCTTACCGAATGGAAAGGCGTACGCGGGCCATATTTAACAAACGGAAATGAAAAACTTACAACCTTTCTTGTCCAACAGTCACACATCCACTTGCACAACGCTAAGGTATTTCTCTTTTAGTCCCGGCGAGGTTTCCAAAGCGCAGTTCACTTTTTCCTTCTCACTCTCTCTCTCTCTCTCTCTCTCTCTCGGAGTCTCCGTCTTGCTAGCATTCTTCCTGAATCTCGTTGGGCGGATCTCTCATCGTAAAATTAAGTCAAACAGCTTCAGGGTGCTGCTGGGGCAAACTCTCGCTGCAGTTTTTCTCGTTTAAGTAGTCGAACGAAAAATCTTTGACTATATAGCTGCGTTCTTTACGTATTTATATACGTGCGATGGCGAATAGTGCGAGAGAAATGAAGAGAAGGAAACAAAGGTATATGAAGGGTCAAAAGTTGTGAGAAAAATCACAACTTTTCACGCCTCAAAGTTGATCGCTGTCGGCCCAACGACACCGAACCTTTAAATAAAATTAGCGAATAAAAGAGGACTCGATTATTCGATCATTCGTGACATAATATAGAAATTTTCCGCCCACAAGAAAAGTGTGACGATTCGGTGAAAGGAAACGTCACAGTACAGATTTTTATTTCAACTTGTTTCGGCTTTACTGCGTCTCTATTCTTGGTGTAGTCGAATCAGATAGCGAGAGGCATCATCGGCCGATTTAATTCACGGTCGTTCATGCAAGCTTCGCCGTCGGGTCTCTATCCGTTGATGTGCATGCCTCGCCACCCACCCTCTCTTTCCCTCTTATACCTTTTCATCCCTCGGTTAACTTCTCCCTTTCCGCGTTGAAGAACGATTTTATCGGGTTTCGCGGTATTACGCGACGTAACTCCTTCCGCTTCGTTTTCTCCACTTTCTCTCGTTGCTTCCCTCTCATTTCTCTCGTTTCGGTTTCCCTGATCTTGAGGACTCGGGCCTTTCTTTTAGCGTTCAATGTCGTTTTCCCATCAGTCACCAGTCATCAACTTGATTGACGAGTGATATCGTTAACGGTTTAAGCCCCCTCCTGCCCTCACTCAAACGTAGAGGCGCGTGCGATCTACCGCAATGATCTCGTTAGTCGTTTTCAGTTTTGCTACTGCTGCGTCTCCTCTTCCTTTTCCTTGCCTCCCCCCATATTTATACACCCACAAATTAACGCACTCTCCGAGAGGATCAGAGTCTAGAAATTTCCATAATAAATTCCATTTCAATTGTAGAAATAAAAATCCCACAAGTTGAACGTTTCAAAAAAGTTATGAAAATCCCTGAAAATTTCCTGCTAATACGACCATTTTGACAGACCAGTAGGGCACACCATTTCAAAGGGCCAACCATTGACACTCAACCGTGGCCCTTGAACTTGCCACGTTGTAATTTCAAGTATAAAACATTCTCGAGAAGTGACAGTAACGATTGGCCAACTGTCAACGCTTATGAGACATCAGTAACCGTCAAAATGACTCGAGCGTAGTGTAATCGGGTCATCGGATTAATGCTCCGAAAAAAAAGTTAAATTTGAATATTAGAGGGTGAGTAACTTTGATGAAAAGTCGTAATTGTGAGGACAGCAAAAAAGCGAAAAATTGATAAAACTTGGGCGAATTTCAATTAAAATAACTGAACCGTCTGTGCTCTCCGAGGATTGCCTGGTTCCCAAAATGAGGGGCTGGTTTACGCCGATCGTGTCCGAGCCTTATTCGTTAAGGGGAGAAAGGTACGCAGAGCTTAGTAGAATTTTCGCGCCGTCGCTCTTGACGTTTCTACCCTTACGCGCACACCTTACTCTTGTACGTTTATATAACACGTACAAAAAATATATCTGTATTCATTTCTGTATACTTATGTAATGGTCACACACATATATACACACAAACCCTACCTATTCGTTTAGCTGGCTCGGTGTCGTCGCGAAGCGCGCCACTCCGACTCCGCCCACTCGCGATACAAAACCACCCTCAAATACCCACGTGATATCGTAATCATTATTATTGTTATCGTCAGCCTCCCTCTCTCTCTCTCTCTCTCTTCGGCGAGGACCTCGAGTACCGCGGTCTTAGTCTTTTTAGACTGACGCCGAGTCCCTGCGATCTTCTCGTTTGGATCTGAATGAAAATTTCAAAATCCGTACGACGATTCTCTCAAATTTATTTTTCAACCAAAATTTTGTATTGTTCGATGTTGGGAAATGGCAAGGCAAATTAGTTGTTTTTTTTTTCTATATAAAAAAGGGCTAATTACGACGTTCATCAAGTCCGTAGTCCTAATTGATTAATCCTGTGGACTAGCTCTGAATTTTCAGCAGGAAAAAATGTTTTCTTTCGATAATTCGATTGCTAATAAATATTGCTTAATATTTCCTCGAGGAAATCGATCAACCCTTGAGACTTGGCAAAATCGAGATACCGCTATTTACTGGTTCAACCTTCGTGAATGGATATTCTTTCTTTCTTTCTTTCTCGGTCGAACGTATAACGGTTCAATGTCGCGGCAATGATTTAGCATCTAAAGGAGACGTTGCGAGATAGTAATCTGGTCCGATCTTCGATGCTCTCTGTGTTGATGATGGCAGCGGCAGTCCGTACCCATTTTTGTACATATACGTACAATTTTTTCTTCAACTCGAAATAACAAATAGAAGAAAGAAGGAAAGAGAGAAAAAAAAGAGCGAGAGCCCATTTCAGTAGATCGCGTGTGTACGTATATCGTCTCTTGTTCGTAAGAGAGCAATATGGACCATCAGGACCATCCTTTTTAGCATTTTTATGTCGATCTGCAGCTGACAGTTTATTTTATTATATCGACGAAGCGTCCTCGGCCGGAGCAGGCGCTTCTGGTGGTCAGCCCTTAAAACGCTCTTATATCGTGCAGGAAACCCGATACCACGCGTAATTCAATTTTATCCATGACGTAAAAAACAAAAGAAATATACATGTCCTGGTCGATCGTGAGGACAAAGACGCTCGGGAGGTCGAACCGATAATTAAATTCAAGATCCGCATGATCAGAGGTCGATGATTCATCGAAAATTCGTGTAACACTCTTTTGGAATAACTTTTCGATCTTCGACGAGACTCTTTTCGGAAGGATATTGCGTGTGCTCCAATGTACATCGAGGACATGGAGACCTTAATTGGGAGAGAACGGGAAAGATACTAAAATGTAGGAAGAAACTCTTGGGTGACATTCCATGGACAGGAGACCCAGGGGACTGAAACGACTCGAGTTTCCTCGGTGTCCACGTAGACTATAAAGCTGCGAAAAAGAGTTCGGCTTGCAGAAATTATTCGGGTTAGCGTGGAGTGGGCGTTGTTGCAAAAATAGAGATTCTTGCGACGAAAATGAGGATTTTTCGAGGTGAACTATTTCTCGGAACTTCATTATCGAGACTCTTGATACTTCGAAAATGTCGGGAGCTTGAATAATTGGAAAATTTCACTTTCATCTACTCAAACATAATCTTTCCAGGTTGTCGAATGATTTCTCATTGACCCACGGTTCGATCATCCCCCCGAGATGTTTACAGGGCCACAGCCAGGTCTTCTTATTCCTTTATCGTCCCAGCAGCCTGTTACCATTGGTGGGGCATCACAGTAACTCTCTTTCATACTCCGTTGCCACCCTCTTCCTCTTTAACTGGTATATGCACGCCCTTTCCGAGCAGGACTTTAGGTACGAACGAAAAGTCGTATATAAGTATAGTAACGCTGAATCGGGACCATAAGGCATCAGTGGCTATAAGATTCACCATGAAACTCCTCTTTCTCCGGAGATGGACAATGCGGTGGGTGTAGGCTCGTATACGATTAGCATGACAACGCAGCATGGGGAGACGGTATGGGTTTTCGGTTGTATGCTAAAATCCGTGCAAAACTACCCCCCGAGACCCACTGAAATCGGGGGTTAGAAAGTAACCGATAGTTTGTTATACCACCGGTCTTTTTGCCACCGGACCGGACAATCCCACAGCGATATCTCCTCTTGCTTCTTCCTTCATGGACTTTCCGCACCAACTTTCATCTTTTTTCTCTCCCTCGCTTTTCTCTCTCTCTCTCTCTCTCTCTCTCTCTCTCTCTGGGGTAGTATTTTTTATCTAGTCACGGTCAACTGGCTTACGGGGTCTTCCCGCCCATTATTAGCGCAACTCACAGTCACAGTTCACCACCCTACGTAACCCTTAACGTCTATAGATATAGTTTCACGAATTTCCTCATCAAAGCTAGTGCGAATATGGACCAGCCAGTCGAGGGAATTAAAAACCGGCAGGAAGCTCAAAACTCTTCGAAAGGATAAACGAGTAATGTTAATTAATATAAAAAAAAAAAAAACAAAATGTTAAGGGATGAACGTCCACCCTCCAAGAAACAATACATTTCTTCCAAACTTCTGACGTTTTTGCACGATGTTGGCTGAGTGTGTTTTGATACGAGTTTGATGGATCGCAATAGACGGAAAATTTTTACACTTTATCCAGGTTTTCATAGAGCTGAGCCAATCGATTAAATAGGAAATTGATTCAACGAATTGATTGATTTTCATGCGAAATTCGTGGGAGCTTGGACAGTAGTCCAAATTAGCGCCAATTTCTTTGGATACGAATGTCTAGCGCTACAGCAAGGAAGGGTCTTTGGGTTTATACAGTTCGTATATGTGAATGGTCCCGGTGGTTTTGGGACATTACCCGCCTTGCGTTTATTCCGATCTGTACATCCCGTATATTTATTTCCCTATTTCTAGTGTCTTTCCAGTTTGTGTCGTTGACGTTTCAATGTGTTTGCCTTTAGCTCACGAGCTTTGACGCTCCCGGAGGCTGGTTTTTTTTGTTGCTCGGCAAGGGACACGACTCTTTTACTTTTTTTTCTTTATTCTCTCCGCTTCTCTCTCTCTCTCTCTCTCTTTTTATCTGTTCGTAGCATTGGCTCGCTAGAGTCTCTTCTCAGAGGGTGGACTCGATGTCCGAGCCAGTATTTGCCCCTTCGTTCTATCGGACATTTTTATCTTTTTAGTATTATTGCCCTATCGACGCTGCGGGTTCCTACAGCGTTACATCTCTTCGCCGATTCCCTCGTGATGCTTTTCCCGAGTCAAAAAACCTCCGCGTTCTCTGCGCTTCGGCACGAAACATCGAGGGTCCCTAAAAAATTCTCCTTTCGAACTTCCGGAGTGTCGATACGCCTCGCGTTTCCGGAAACGACTTATTAACATCAACATTGTCCAGAATTGACCAACGAGCCTGCTCACTAACGACAATTCACGTGAATCGACAGCCTTTCAATCCTCGAACCTTATTCAAAGTTCGCTTTATGTGAATTCCGCATATAAAATTTGCAGAATTGGAAAAATCAAAACTTCCATCGGCCTGCTCGTCAGATCAACTGAAAACAAAAAAACAAAAATTAATGAAAATTCAGCCTCTAATCTCCGAGATTGCGCTTTCAATTATTAACAAAATCAGTCACTCGGTTATTTTTCCGGAATCTAAATCGTGGCTATATTTCCCAATCGCAATATCGATGCCAGGGAGAAACAGACACAGAGGGCAAGTGCGAGGATAAGGAAATGGAACTGAGAGACAAAACGTCCTGCAAGGTTGCTGAACGCTTGGACGAGGAGACATATCGATGGGATTCAATATCGAAATGTTTGTCATGCAGGGTCAAGCTATCTCATTGTCCAGTTACTTGTACCATCATTTCATATGTATATACACATATTGATGCGTGTTTACATATATATCCACGAATCTCCATCGCCATAAAGATAGCGTGTGCCTGTCGGAACATCGAGATACCAGGAGGGAGAGAAAACCACTCCTCTTTTCCTTCGTAACCGAACAAAACAAATTCTCAACGTCGAATTTTTTATCGTATCGGACTTGACCAAGTTCCACGGTCATTAAAATTTTCTTGAAATGATTTTTCAACCACTTCGGTCTTCCGAACGGAAAAACGAAGAGAAAATGTTCAACGTTCGATTAGAAAATGTAAAGGAAACGTAATTATTCTCGTGCTGAAATTATTGAAAATTTCAATAGTTTGCAATAAACTTGAGGTTGTTAAAATTTCGATAGGCATTTTGAGACAACGTTACGAAACTCCGTCCAGGACCTGGGAACCGCTTCACCATCCCTTATCCGAGAGAACGAAGATGCGGAAAGATAAAAGTTGGAAATTGGTTGAAAAGTGCATGAAGAATGGAAATGTTGAGAAATTTGGTTCACGCAGCGAGACCCTGACCCAGGAAACCATGGCGAATCGATCATCGACGTTAACGACATGAGCTCTTATATTTTTTTTTTCGTTTAAAACTCTCGCTCCGCGCTAGACCTTCTGGCTTGTGGAGAAACGTTATAGGGACGAAGTAGATCGAGGCATTTACAACACATTGGGACACAAGGTGCACACATATGCACGGAGATGGGTAAATAAGGCTAAGCAGTATAGCAGATTGAGTCGAGAGTCGAAGCCTCGCAAGAACGCGAGGAATCGCGAAGAGGGGGATTAGTCATTAGAAAAGGGCAAGTGTGAGGGAAAGAGAAAGTGACAACGTTAGAGGCTGAGATTGAGAGAGAGAGAGAGAGAGAGGGAGAGAGAAATTGGAAGCCCCACTGAAGGTATAGAGTCGCGACTCTCGATCGTATTATCCCATTGTCATGTACATATTTTATTTTTCTCTTTCTCTCCCTCATTTTTAGCATCGCACACACGCAGGCACAGCTCGTAAGTAAAGCAGCTCGCGTGTTAGTCCGAGATCTCTTGGTATAATACTATTTACCACACACGGTTAGGACGCCAATGGAAAAGGCACAGTGTCCACGTACTTACGAGGTTACGTGGCCAAGGGTCGTCCAATTAGATCACACTTGACACTTTTTATTCTATCGTGAACTTCTTTACACGAACATAACAATTATTGTACTAAATCCCTGCTCTCGCCTTGTCACATTTTATTTCCCACGTGTGACGATTTACGATTGAGAAGAAAAAGACGAAAAACTATCGCAACCGATCGGAGCTAAAAAGTTGAAACAAACAAAAAAATCATCGCGAGGTGCTAATTTTTTACGGTTAGCAAGACCAGAAAATCGTGATTGAACAATTGACAACGGATTCGTAATTGAAAAGCAGCAGTGTCTCGAATTCTTAGGATACTCACGATACGGAAATTGGTTTTTACTTAATTTGGGAGTGAGCACAATTATCTTTTGGAAAATTGCTTTGATTTTTCTTTTCCCTTTAAATTAAAACCAGCTCCCCTCGATTTTCCCACGCTGCCTCTCTTCGCTGGGGAATTCCACGGGATCTCGAAGCTCCCTCGCACTTTTTGATTCACGTCGCTGCTACTTTGCTCCGGCACCCTACCGCGAAAATTGTTAAAAAAAAAAAAAAAAACAGCGGAGGCAGCATTTGATCGATTTCTGCTGCGTGGTTATTGGTCCGGAATCGCATGGGGGATGACTTTGGAGCGAATCGAATTTTGGTTTCGCGTTAAATTGAATTTCAAAAAATGCGGGTGAGTCTCGAGGAAAATATATTTATACGATGGCAAATAAAAGTGGAAAAGTTGTAATTGAAACGTTCCCACTTTTTTAATCACCACCATTCGACTCTGTTGCTTCTGCGTGTATAAAAGCGTTTTATGTGGAATACAGGGAACGAGGAAATAGGTGAACCGTAACAGGATGGAAGTAAATGAAGGAGAAACGAGGGAGAGTATGAGCCGCGTGGACGAGCCTTAACGAGGCTAATACGAGGATCACACGTCAAACCTTCACGAGAGAACCGGGCTCTATTAATGTCAACGACACTCCGAAATCCGGACACGCAAACTGTTGAACGTCAACGTTAAACACGTGCCCATGTCATATCCTCGATGTTGATAAACTTATTTTCGTACATCTTTAAATTACGTGACCGTTTACATGCTCCAAACTCCACATGCTAATTTATTCGTTGCCGTGGACCACAAATTTTTTATGTTTCCCAATTTTCATAAAAAGAAACCTCGAACGTGTTGATGAGGGAGAGAATTTCAAGTGGAATCGAGCGCCAAGTTCTCGCGAAGAGAGAAAAGTTTCAATGAATTTTCGTACTTTATTTTCGAAATTTATCAAAAATCCTCCTGAAGGCTCATGATAATAATAATAATTTCACAGAGAAAGGAGAGAGTGAAGAAAAAACGAAGAAATGGTGGAATATAGATGAGACCGAGCAATATCGAGGCGCGAGGGACATAAATGTTTTACATGCAATACGGCGTTCGTGGCCGGCTGGACGAAACTGCCCACAGCCGAATTTTATCGCCTCCTATGTGCTCATGGTCATGCACCCCTTGGATCCGATAGAGAATACAGGGAAATCTACTCGCCTCCGGGAAACAAGTACGCGATGTGCAAAAAAAAAAAACGAGAATTTTTGCATAAGCGGAATGAGAAAGATCGAACTTTCTTCCTAGAATATCCATCATCGATTTTTTTTCCCCCCAAAACTGAAAGAACCAGCCGGGGAAACTCAATGAGATCCAAAAAAAAAAAAAAAATGGTCGAAACGTCTGATTTCGAGAGACTCGAAAAACATTCAACTTTTATTTCAGAATTTATTTTTAAAGACAGAAATATAGAATATCCAGAAAAATTAATATTTATTGTGCGAATTATTGATTTTTTGTTTGTTTTGGTTCATTTTCTCGTGGGCATTTAGTTCGCAAAGCTGCGCGGTGCTATCGATAGAATTTATAGAGGTCAGTTTATTGGAATGGCCTCGACAGGATGCTTTATATCCAACACACACAGCATGTAGAGTTAGTATATCCATAGATGTAAGTGTCATCTCCTTTCGGGTACATATATCTCGGAGGAAATCCTTCAAACGGTCACCGACTACGTGTAACTGCTTGGAAGTTTGTTCTCTCTTTTTTCTCGTGATTCTATATCGTACATATATGTAGAAAAATCCGGCTGTTGTCTTTCCCGACGAATCTTTAATATTCCATTTAATATGTGGCGCATTGGCCCCTCCGGATGACCGAGCGAGCCCCGATTTCGGATAAAATTCCATCCTGGAGCGGTTATATAAATCAAAGGAGAGATATTGGCCGTTTTTGCTCACCGAGGCCAAACTTACGACTCTTCTCTCTTTCTTCTCCTCTCCCCCGAGCTTTTTTCCATCTCGTTTTCTCGTACGCCATCCACAGGAACGAAGCTTCCATAATTGTTTTTACGGATTATAAATTTCACTTGTTCCTGGTCCAAGAGTCTCGCGATCCCCTTTTCTCCCGACGACCACCTCTCTCGATCCTGTCTCCCTCGTCCTCCCGGCTCTGCCAAGAGAAAAACTTTCTTCTATTCCCAGCAGCCAGCCACTCTTTTTCTTCTCTTCTCTACCCTCAACTTCAAGATTTCTCACTCTTGGTGAGAAACTTTTTTTACCGGACACTTTATTCCCGAGTGAATTAATTGACCGATACTCTGATCTCGCATAACCATGAATTATTCCGAACCCCATTAGTTGGTGGACAATATTTTCCGCGACTTTAACTCATTCGAGAGGTAAAGTTTATCAAAATTAGGAAAAAATCAATAGCGAACAATATTCACCAACACTCGAGCCTCGAATCCGGAGTGATACGAATTTATAGGTATGAACAAATGAGAGCATGAAGAAAAGAGTACTTGTATTTTACTCTCAAAATGTGCAGGGGTCGGGGGAAGAGGAGGGATAGGATTTATAGGTTATGTATAAATTCGTTAGGGATGTAAGATTGGAGGAAGCTTTGGCGTTCTCTTTGGATATTTTCGCATCTGTATCCACGCAGGGTAATAGAAATGATAGAGTGATATGCGCGGTATAGAAGCTCATCGAGTTCAGGGGTTAAGAAGGGATTTTGGGGTCGCCTTAATTAATATAGTCGCGTCGAGTATTTGGGTGGGGTTGGCGAAGGGGAAGGGGCGGGGTAAAGGAACGGTGGGGTTCGTTCGTGGGGGTTGACGAAGCACCGGGAAGCCCTGTTTCTTCTTTTGTATTCTCCATATATTCATAGCTAACTGAGAAAAGGGCTTAATTCGAGAAAATCGAATGCTCAGGTTCGATGCTGGTTACGCCATTTTTGGTGTGAGCAATCGTAAGTATTTACGGTGTGTACGAACCGCGCACAATTTTCACTCTTACGAGACCATAACTAAGCCTCCCATTAATTCACATCAATGTCTTGCTATCTCGAATAGCCTGGGTGACTTGCATACTCCTTGCCAAAACGAGATAAGTGTTTTTCGCACGAAAGCCCTATACGTACCTACTTATCAAAATATCACGCTACCCAAACTTGTATATTTAAATAGATCGTGTACTCTTCAAACTCTTAGCTTCACTTTTATTCCAGTCATTCCCTAAACCCTCCATTTTCGGAGCCCCTAATTTCAAGCGCTTTTTACATATAAAAAGGCTCGTAGCCAGCTTTCCGATTTGAGTTATAATCGTCGGGATAAAAATAACCTTTTTACTTCGTCATGTCAGCAAGGATCAAAATTATTTTTTCTGTTAAGCGGCGAACCGAAGATTTGGGGGATTAAACAAAGAGTTAAGCTAAAGGATGTTGTCCACAGGTGGTTGTTGTGATGATGAACTATTCGAAGCCTCGAGAAACTTTACTTTTATCTTCCAAAAGCGTTCGAAATTAATTCTCCACGGAATAGTCCTCGGAAAATGCAACAAGAAAAACAAAATGAATTCGACTTTTGGATTGAGGAAATTTGAAAGGAAGCTTCTTAGCTGTAGCTGGATTTTCAATTCCGGAAAGAAGTAAATTTCCAGCTGTATTCGTGGGTTGATAAAAAATTAAAATTTCGTAATTTTTGATATTTTTTGGGCAGCGATTTTTAGAGAATCCTTTACCGCCGCCGGTACAAGCGCGAGAGAACATTGGTTGACGAATATATTTCCGGTCGAAAACTACCTCGGGAGGCTTGTCAAGGCAAATTTAGAGTAATTTTAATTCACCCTCCTTTCCTGGGTTATTCGATGGTGAAGCACTCTGCTCATCCGAGCGACAGGAAAAATACCGAATTGGATTGTTGGCGAAAATAAAATTTGTCGATGTCGCGTTCGAAGAGATTTTCCATCCGGTGGTTAATTTTGTTTGTACGTGTGCGTGTACGTGTACGTGTCTGTTTGAGGGATATTTCCCCTTGGTTGGGCCGATCATTGTCGCGGTAACAAGCCGTCTATTGACAGTTCTTTTCCCTTTTTCTTTATTTCTTCTCACTCGTTCCCTCCGATGAAATAAGTCAGGAGATGCCGTTCGTGTGGTCAGTTGGATGGTTTTGGACGTGTCAAAGTGTACAAGCAGATTGCTCGAACTATTTGAGGACAGAGAGAGAGAGAGAGAGAGGGAAAAGGGGGAAAAGTGAGTTCGTGTAAAGGAAATTGGGATAAGAGAGCTTCGAAAGTGACTTGGTATGTGTGTGTGTGTGTGTGTGTGTGTGTGTGTGTGTGTGTGTGTGTACTCAGACGTGAAGGTCCTCGGGAGGAAGGCGTGTTTGTGTATCTGTGCGAATCGTAAGTATTCGGAGCGTGGTCGAAACGTTCTGCGGTCTGTGAAAATCGTTTGCTCGCTTTTTTCTTCGTACTCGTATTGGTCGCGCGTTACAACGGGTTCCACATACTAATGGGACATTACCTTAACACCCCTCGCGTTCAGTTAGTTACTCCTCCGGGAACGCCGAGACGAATAAAAGCCAAAGAGGAGACCCAGTGTCGTTTCATTTTTTTATCTCGACCCTCTCGACGTTTCTTCGAGGGAAAGCACTGCGCCGGAATCGTACGTTCGATGCGATACTTCCGGCGGTGCTTTCCGTCACTCAACGACCCGCGCGAAATGTCAAAATCTTTGGTGAATTTTTAAAAAAAAGATAAAAATCTTTGTAATTCACATTTATGCACAATTTTCTTCGTTTCCACGAATTATGAATTGAAGCAGTCGTCGAAAAATTGTGTAAAAATATTATGAAAAATTCAAATAACTTGGTCTCATTGTTTTCTCTCAGGATCGCGAAGATCGTTCTCCAGAAATCTCAAGAAAGAGCTCTCAAATATTTCCCAAGGAATGCAAACGATCTAAAGAGCGATTGAAGGGAAAACGTAGCTCCGGGCAAGAATCTCTATTTCTCGAAAACTCGTCGTTGGAAGTACTCGTTGGTCCTCGAGAGTTTGTGAGATTCGTACATGCCGAAGAGTGAAAAGGGACTTTTTTCCTTTACGGTTCGCAAGCCAGTCAAATCGCGATGAGATTCGAGAGAAGACAATACGAGAGATCGAACGCGATATAGATTTGTGGGGTGAAAGAGTGAAGGGGAGGCTGGGGGTGGTTACTGTCGAGGTGTCTTCGTCTTATGGCAGTGTTGGAGCACTTTGCTCGCTCGCCGATGGAAGGCATTGCCGCATGAATTTCAATCGACACCTTATCGCAACATTTTTTTATTCTTTTTCCTTTTTTTTTTTTTTGCTTTCTCTTGAACGAGCGAACGGACTTGAGTGCCGCGGTGGATCGTGATCAAGTGGTATCCTCAACGTGCCACACACAGGGACAATACAACTCGGAGCTTTACTTGTGCGCCTTCAGTCACCGGGACAAGGGGATGCACGAGGAAGAGAAAAAGGAGGAGAAACAACGGTGCAATGACGACAAGTGACAATAGACGCGTTAGCATCATCGAAACAAGTACGAGAGCGAGAGAGAAATCTTTAGCCTGTAAACCTCATGCCATGGACTGTGAACAAGCGGCGTGTATTGCTCTTTTGTCCGAGCCGTCAACCCTTACACACGTACCCCTCGTCATTCGCCTCCCACTCATCCCAACATCGTTTTTTTCTTTTTCCTTCTTTGTGTTACAACACGTGATGCTCCTTCTCCAATCACGCTTTTTAGTCTTTTTCCCTAATTTTTATTCGAGAGCCTTACCGCGAGCTTCTCCTCGGAGCTTGACCCGTAAAGAGCACCAAATAGATGTCCTCGTACTCTTATTCCAAGACATTGAGTCAAGATTTTTTTGCGCGTAATATGAGAAACAACGTTGCAAAGGACCATGTCGCAGTTTGTACCGTTGGAATGCAACGAAATTATATTGTTTCTTGAGCAGATCCCAAGATTCTCATTCGATCTTTGTTCAGGACGAGGAAACGATTTTTTTTAGAAGATCCGAACAGAAAATCGGTACGAAAATTTTCATGGTTTTTGAAATTTAACAAACGATTAACGGAAAAAGTATTTTTCTTCGGAGCCGGACGTTGCGAGCTCGAGTGTCATTGAAAAAATAAATGAGCACGAATTTCATTTGGTAATTTGTTTGGAAAATTGAAGAATTCGGAAAAACAATTACTTCTCCCGGATAGATCATTGGTCAGTCTGCTAAAACGATTTCTCTCCGATGTTCATTCGCCCGGGAGATGGTTAAAGGGAGCAATTGGATAATGCTCTCCTGGGAAACTATATATCATGGTCTCTGCTCCCGAAAACAAGTTGCGCGCGAGATAAACGACACGCTGACAAAAAAACGTGGAACAACGCGTCGTTGATTAGTCAAGATTGGGCTATTTGACGCCATTTTCACAATCAGTTTAATTGCTTTTGAAAAATGAGCGATCTTATGGCGCAGGGTATTAAAAAACCTTGATATACGTGCAAGAAAATGAAAATGAGACAAATAATGGGGAAGGAGGAATAAACAAAATGCCCCAGATCGTTATCGAGCATCGAGTCAAATTTAAATTATTTGCGAAAAGTTTAAATGCACGAAAGATCAGGACTGAAAATAAATTCCGGTCATAAGACCAATTTAGTCGGAATGTTACGAATGCTGGGAAGGGAATCGATGCGGAGAGTTTCGAATTAGAAGTCGATTGTTCGGCAGAAGGTTGGTGCTCGTGGGGCCTGAGAAAAGGCAGAGCAAAGAGAGAAACTCAACGAAGAGGGCATGATTTTTCGAGTAACACTTTTGGGCTCACTTTATCTCATATACTCTCTTAGCCGGAGTAATTACCAATTCGTTTTCCGGATTGGTCTCACTCTTTCGTTGCCTTTTCTCGCTTCATCAATGTCGAAGGAAACAAAGTCTCGTGCCTGGTAAAGAACTTGCCTCGATCTCCTATTTGGCTGTGCAAGTTACGAGAACTCTGAGCAACGCGCTTACTTGACTTCACTAACGGGGCAATCAGATCTCCTCTGTTGGGACAACAAACCCCTGGTCCACGCCCCTTTCGCGCGTCTTATTCCACGAGGATACCAGTTAGTACTAACATCCTCAATATATATATAGATAGAGATATAAATATATAACGGTACAGTCAATTTGTACTTCTCACCCTGATTTCTTTTTCCTTCATTCTCTCATCCTCCCCCATCCTACACACACGTATATATTCTCGAGCTGCTGTTCTCGATATCAAACGATCGGTTCTACGGCTTATTTATCGTTCAACTTCCGAGCTTTCTTTGCGTCGCAGTTAAACAGTAATAAATTCACCCTTAACCTTTATATACAGCGATGGGTTACAACGGTGACTTAATTGTTCGAGTTGTTCGACTTCTCCTATGCGATCGATTGGATAACCATGATTTGTGCCTCGCACTCGCACAATCTTTAATAAAATATATATATATCTATGTTTATAGCCACAAAACTTGTGACGTTCGAGTCGATTGATTCTCGCCCCTTCCTCTTTTAACTGTGCCGATAAGAAATTCATATATACTCCGGGCGATGTGGGGGAATGATGGTAATTGTTGGCCATTGCGAATGGTTTTTACTATCTTACTCAATTATTTTGAATTTATTTTCCTTCAGTACGTTAGACAAGAAAGTCCGATCGAGATTCACGAAAATCGATGGAATTTCGTTCTCTATTCGCAATGGCAACTCCACTCAGTTCGATTCTATTTTTTATGATCTTTTCGGATTAATTTTCGATATTTTTCATTCATTTATTTCTCAACAAATTTATATACGTATTTAAACTTTTCCGTTGTATAGTTTTTAGGCAAAAAAGTCGAAGCATTGTCACCGGTATTTTGTAGTCAGGATCAGCAAGCTTATTCGATGTTTGCCACTATTTGTATAGCTATGTACGAATGAATGAGAGAGATTCGATTGCGATGCGGAGGAGTATCCCCGATTCTCATAACCCTTCGTGTTATGTCTCGTGAAATGAGAAGGGTCCAGGCGCGAAGGATCAGTCGGTCCGATCTATAACGCTGGACGAATGGGTTACAAGATATTCGAGTTAATACTGATAGTCCGGAGAGTTCGATCAATGAAGACAAACGTGAATGTTATCAAGAGAATAATTTGACTTGAAAGACTCGTCAATGGATTGAGTCAAAATTGGGGAATAGAAGCTGTGGGGATGCGGAGCAGTCGTTCAAATCTCTCGTGTTAATCGTAGCAATGGGATTCCTCGTTTCGGCCCCTTTTACTCGATCACAACACGCCTTAGTCGCCGGACATAAAAGTTTAGCCCTTTCTTACTGTTCGGCATCGAGAATCTGTGCAAGTATTTAAGTAACTCTCTCGATATCGAGGAGAGCAAGATACGAGATTCGAGATGAGCACTCAAAGTTGAGGAACTTGAGTGTAGTTTCAAGAAATGTTGTAACTCGGAGGAAAAATGAGGCTAAACTTTGCCAGGACAATAACGAGAACAAACGAGAATAATGTGAGGATAGAAAAGACGTAAATACAATAGAAGTTCCGCGATAGATAGAGAAAGAGAGAAAGGAAAATGCCTTGGGAAGTCATGGAGGGGGAAAAGGTCATCGTATAAGTTTATATATGTGTATAAATATATTTTTAGGGGATCGAGGCGATTTATACGACTCGGACCAATGGACCATGCGCTATTCTTTACGGATCTAATTGAGCGGGGAGATAACACCGCCGATTTCTCCGCGCCGTGGGTAATAACGCTTCCTCCTCTCTCTCTCTCTCTCTCTCTCTCTCTCGCTCTCTCTCCTTCTCTCTTTCACTCTTTCCCCTCGCATTCACTCGCATTGTTTTTCTCCCTTTTCACAGTCTTCGCTTGTCCCGCGATTGCTTTTAATGGCCAAACTAACCGGTCCTGCTGGTACGTAGACATTAAAGGTGCCACGGAATCGCCTTAACTGCTCCCGATTTTTCGCGTCATGATTCCATCCGTCCTCTATACCATCCAACGACCTTCCCGTTCAATCTTATTTCTACCGAAAAAGGTAGAGTAACCACTGACAGTCATAACCAACCTCCTTTCACGCCAGAACTTTAAATACTTTTTTTAACATCAATTTTTAATTTCTAAGTATTTCGGTTCGAGCAGATTCGATCGAATATCATAAAAATCTCGAAAACCTTGACGGTAAGCGATTGTAAGAGCCATTTGCCTTAGCGGTCACCCAACCAGGTATGGACCACGCAAAAATCTGCCCAGCTTCATGGACCAACAAGGACAGAATGATAAGGATTTGATTTTAATTTTATTTTCGTCGCTACGTTTTAGTCAAGTTTTATTCAGATTTCGGATAATTTCGCTCTGCTCTGAACCCCCGTAAGGAATAATGAGCTATTTTGTTATCTTCACGTATGGGACACAATTTAATGCTAATTTGTATTCATTTCACTTGGTGGTGAGAAGAAAAATGGAGGATTCTACGAGACAGGAAAAAGTAATGATTGAGAGAGCAGGAGGATGAGGAACGATGATCGCGCCGATCTCGTGGTGATCGTTCAAGTTTTTTTTTTGTCACATGCATCGTGCTGGGGGGTTTGTCTGAGAGGGATAAAGAATGTGGATGACCAGAAAAAAGGACATCTTTATTTACGAATGGCCGTTGGATCAACGACAAGGAATTCTCCTGGCACATGATTTCGTACAAAGCTCTTTTTCTCTATTTTTTGTTATAGACGTACTCGTACCGAATTACTCGTGAGTACAGAACCCCTGAGAGAGTCGTTGCCGCGAACCGCCCTTTTCTTTCTAAATGCACGCGCGCGCATGGGGCTGATCGAAAAAGCGTATCCTCTCTATGAGCCGAGCAATATATAGCGAGGCCGTGTACCATCTGGCAATCGAACGAGAAATATATCTCCGGATATTCCATGTACGAAAAATCAGGACGAAAGAAAAACATTCGGATTCTCTCTGCAACGAATTTCCCTGCGGTAAATCAAGGCCCGTTAATATTTTCCTTATTTCTCCCTCTTTCCATCTCCCCGGTAATCCGCAATTTGACTAATTAAATTCATCAAAGATTATTCAATCAAACAATTACGAACGGGGTTCCGATCAACTAAAAATCCTGCAAGTTTTAATTAAATTACCAAGTCAATCAATCAACTTTCGATCGGACCTCGAAATTCCAATTAAAATCATTGAACACTCGGAAAATTAATGAAACAATGTATTCGATCAGGAAAATATCGTTCGATCGATTAATCGTCAAGCTTCCTCGATGTGAAGATTTTTCTATTGCTCAATGAACAAAAGAGCAATCGGGAAGTGAACAGTCACGTGTCCAAGTGTCTTTCACGTTCCATAGGAAATCTAGCCATGTCCGTCAGGTCATAAACAACCAAGTAAAATCGTCCGTTTGTTGTGTCGCTTGGGAATGCTCCTGGCTATCAAGTATTTTTTACGAGGAAGATGAAAAAAGGTAGAAAAAGTGAGTGCGTGAAGGGGCGAGCTCGCGAAAGAGGTGTGTCGATATCTAACTTTATCTCGAAGACTATGTGATCGTCACGAGGCCTTATCGATGAGAGACAATCCGAGGCTACATGGGGGACCATGCACCTTGACGAAACTGACCATCAGGATTTTGACTCTCAAAAAAATGCTCACTTCTCCATGGCTTCTTGGGAAATGAATTTTTAGACGAAAAAGTAAGAAATTCAAATATTTCTTCGTGTCTAATGTCGGCGTCAATAAGCAGTGATGAAAAAATTAAAAAAATGACCAATGACAAATGTGTGGAGACGTTGGTTCGAAAAAGATCGAGACAGCACAGATTTTTGTGTTGCTGAAAATCGAAGGAAGTCTCGCAGGAAAATTGAGACGTGAAATTGTCGAAATTACGCCCTTCTCAATACCAGCCTTCGGATCTATATGTACTTCTTGGATCTTCACGTGCCATCTTCACCTCCATATATACATGTAAGAATGTGAGGTGAAGATCTTGAGGAGAGGAAAGAGAAGACACATGAAACTGCGATAGAGCCCCATTGGATATATAAGTATTCCCGAAGGCAAGGGGCAATTTGTCCCGGTCATTTGGCGAGTCCGTTGGGACTCCCTGACTGTAATCCAATCACTAGCCACACTCCTTTCTCCCTCGACGCGATCGTCGCTTCCCTTTCTCTCGCTCTCTCTCCATTTCTCTCGATCGTTTCGTTCCACCCTACATTTTCGATACTCCCATCTCACTTCACTCTCAGCCAACGATCACACACATATTTACCTTCTTCTCATCGAGCAACTTCTCTGGTCAGTTCGGAATCTCTCCTTTTCCTTCGTTCTCTCCCTCTCTCGTACTTTACGCTGAAACTCTCTCTTTCCTCGTATATTCTCTCACTAACGTGTATGGGACAATTTCTCCACTTGTTCTTGCTCTTGTATACGTTAATGTATAAGACATTCCGCGTTTACTGGCTTCTCGATCGATGTCTCAATGAATTTTCAATTTTTTGCTATGCAGCTTCGATTTTTCTATGTCAAGCCGTGCATTTGTTTAGGAACCACATGTGTGCAATTTTTTTTTTTTATCATAACTGAAGTCCACTTGAGTTACGACCGAAAAACTGTTTTTATTGGGATTTTCATCTTTCGATTTCGAAATTTTTGCAGTCGTAGATTTGTCTTTGAAATTTTGGGACAAAATTCGTTACTATATCCTTTTGAATAATCGAGGATTTACAGAGAAGAAACGAGCCTTCGAGATGTGGACTCAAAGCTGACCAGTCGAGATCGAAGATCTCGTACTCGTGTTTTTTCTCAATCGCATTCTCTATACTGTCGCAATAAATGACGTTTTGTATTCGAACCACCTTCGCTGCGGAACCCTCTTGCTGGGCAGGACGCATACACCACCGTCCCCCTTCCATAGCTTCCCTCTCTCTCTCTCTCTGTCGTTCGGTTTCTTTTGTTGACCAACCCCCTGACAATCGTCATCGAGACTCTTGGTTTTCTTTACTCCAATCCCCCCTAAACAAGAATCTTTCCTGCGTGTAAAACCACGGTCTATACCTCTTTTTTCCTCTTCCACAAATTTAGCCATCAATCCACACCGCGTCCTCTGTGTTGACTCGGACACACGAGCACTGATTGTCCGATCCGTATTTGCGATTCCAACACTTCGAGTGTATCAAAAAAATTGGGATGTTCATACGTTTCTTCGATTTTTCTGACAAAAATCGATTTGGTCGAGTGTACGGTCATTAATTTCTCAATTCTCAATCAATCTATGAATTGCCACGAGAAATTTTGATCTCAATGTCGATACCGAGTTCCTTTTTTTTACATCGACAAAACAAATGTCGTGAGCAATGATTTGGATCAGTTCGGCAATAAAATCAAAGACGAAGCCTGCCTAGTAAGGAAAACTGTTGAAATTCGAGGTGGAAGTGGAAGATATCGAAGGAATTGTTGATTTCGAATTTTTTTGTACGGGTGAAAATTTGTCGTGTGAGCTCAAGAGTTTAGAGATTCATCGTGGACAGAAAAAACGTAATTGATCTGATGGGAATACTTGTACATGATAGTGAAGAAATTTGGGAAGAGAAAAAAATCGATGGAACGCACGTGACTGGCACACGAGAAAAAAGCCCTCGTCCACATATTCGAGACAAGAGAAAAGGTTCATCCTAGGAGAGATATATGTTTCAGGAAATAAATATGTATATCGAGGATACTGGGTATGGTTATAGAGTGCAAGAAAAGGGAATATCATTACGTGATATCGAAGTCGTCTATATTTCTCGAGCCCTCAGTGAAAAATCGTAGCAAAGGGCCATACGTGATCTTGCCAAAGAAAAAATAACCAGAGGCACGTTTTTTACACGTTTGAGCTTTTCCCTTCCTTTTCCCTTTAACTCTACAGAAAATTAGGCTTGTTTTACAAGGGTAGCGAAGCGCCTGTTTCTTGAAGTTTCTATGGGTTCGTCGTGGCCCCATATTCCCGAAGTCTTTTGCCCATAAACTGACTTAGAGCCTCGATTAAATTACGTAAACGTTATGGCCTTTTTTTTGGAGCTCAGTAAATGTTTCCCCACTTTCCTCTCCCAATTTCTGTCTCGCTTTATCGCCTACTTGCGTGCACATTTTTCGGAAACTAAATTTGAGAAAAATTCGCTTCGTAGTCACTTGCAACTGTTTTCCCATGAGCTCCCGGTTTATAGAAATGTTATGGTGTTCATCGCGCTCCTGATAAAGGCACGAGAGGAATAATAGACTGGGATAAATTCTCGCGATGCTGCAATTAACGCTGGGATGATTTAGGACGCTCGATGCATGGCGTATCCCCCGGCCCCCGAGCGTTACGGGCTTGAACCTCGCGCATCCTCCCGAGCAACGTCACATGTGATTTATCGCCAAACCTTCCACGCTATATCTGGTCTAGATATATTTATATATATATATATACATATAGAAATATGTATCCCATCGTCCACGATGCTCTATATCCATGAGAAATTAATTTGAAATTTCGTAATATACGAGAAATTCGTGTACGCGAGACTTGCCCCGATTTGGGCTCGTTCTCTTTGCTTGGCAATGATCCAACGTCCTTCTTCTCTATTTCACCGATAACGTACGCAACAAAAATCCCAAAGACACGGAAAAAGGCAACTTGGGAATCAGCGACGATTGAAAATAACGAGAAAAAAAATGTTATCGACCTTGTACTGGCGAGCAGCTAAGTGCACGATCTCAGAAATTAACTGGAAAGTTTAATTTCGAACGTGACTGCACGGCGAAACTCCAATTTCAAAGAAAACGAGATTTCCTTCCCTAAACCGAAGGAGGAATAAACAATACGTCAAAAATAGCCGAAAAAATAAAGCTACGTTCGCGAAATAACATCGTATACATTCAACACATCGAGAGTCCATTACAAGTTGGTCAAAGTGCTGAGCGTGGCTGAGCTTCCAGACGTTTCAATAAGGAGACCGATTGACGAGAAAATGAAGAGAGCTAAAGACGACGCGAGTGTATTAAGACGCAGTTTTGGCTCAGCTCCGATCATATTACTTGAGAGTTAAATTAATATGATTTTCAAAGGTTCGAAGAAGCGGGTGGACACGAAACACGCTTCGCTGAGCACGAAAGCGACTAAGATTGAAGCGATCGTAAGACTTGGTCAACTAAATTGAACGATAAAGCTCTCAATCCTTACGCCAAACATGTATAAACAAAATTTTTATACAGGGTGTCAAATTGATGGATTTTAAAAATAAAACGACAAACTAGGCTTTACGGAAAGAGCAGGAAGTCACAAAACTGAATTTTCGTCTGAATTCCGAGTTCCCCAAAAACGAAACAGACAGTTTTATGGAAACTGATGCGCTCGAATCAAAATGCTAATTGACAAAAAATGAAAAAAAAAAATCATTTTCAAAAATGTTACATCAAAAAATGTGATGAAATTCTTTTTTTTTCATTTTTTGTGTTGCCTTTCATCTCAGGATTCGAACGACCTGAATAACGTTTCGTCATTCCGATCGGAACACCCTATAGATATTTATTTTCTCAAGAAATTCGTTGCTTCGCTTTGACCATGCATTTGTACGGATATATAAATATATCGAATGTATGAGCCGCGAGAGACCTAACGGAAGAGGGTGCGTAACGAGATTTTGTGGAAAATTCGCCAACGATTTAAGCTCCGATCACGTTCCAACGTTTAGTTCACGCATAGAAAAAGAAACCGTCTGTTTTCATCGGTATTTTTCGTTTTTTATTTCGGCTCCTTTTTCTTTTATTGGTTTGAAAAAATAGGCTCGGTGCTGGATAAGAAAATTCTTGTGAGAATCGCTGCGGTAAGGTCAATCGACCAGGGGAGAGTCGAACTTGATGAATTATCGATAAACCTCGCAATCATCGAAACCATCAACGAAAACTAATTCCGATGAAAATTTGTTTGCAAATTGAGCTACGAGTTTTCGAAAAATCGAGGAATCTGAAATTCAGGATCCTGATGAACCGTTTTTTCCTCTCCACTTGGGGAAAAGGGCTTTGATCATGAATGAAGAAAAAATGGAACGTTCGTTGCTTTTTGTTTTGATATTAAAATGCATTACGCGGAAGCTCCGGTCTAAGAGAGACCGAAAAAGCTTTCCGTTGTGTCCGCTGGTCCGGTCTCTCGCGTATGAACATCCTCGCTATGATTTATTCTTGTGGGAAGCAGCCACTAGAAATATCAGATACCGCTAATGAATTTCTGGCCGTGCTTGCGCCTTGATACCTACTATCTCTTTATATACGTGCACGAATGTTGAACCGGCCACGTTGACAACGGGAGAGAAAGAAATATATAGGATATGAGGGTGCTACTCGCTTTTGATCTATAGCGTACGCGAAAAACGGGAGTTTCTCGGACTACGAATGGTTCTGAACGCGGTTCGCAGGAAAATACACTCGTGCATGATCCACGCGAAGGAAAATAGAAGAAGAAAAATGTCGCTAAGGAAACTTCAAAAAATCGATCGGCAAATCTAATGAAAATCGAAATACCAGGTCGTGTGGAAAAACACCGAAACGTATGTCGTTGTTGATTGATAAAAAACGAATTAAACGAACGAATCAACGAGAAAAATCGTTTTGATTGTAAAACGCACGAGAATTGCTTGTATATTTTTTTTTTCTTCATTGGGGAAGTTACATCGAATGGCGGAGCGTATAACGTTCAACGAACTAGTTGATTCAACGAGAGGTTATTGAGATTGACAGGATCGTAAGTGCGGCTGGCACGTAGAACGAAATTTTTTTGGCCAAGTGTTCTCGCGAATCGAAGACACTCGATTCCGCTTTGGGATGTTCGTACTTTGCATACGTAATAAGAGGTGGAACGTGTATCGTACGAACCCGCTGACCATTTTCCTGGCGGGAAAGATTCGGGAGAATCGCAAGCGAAATCGACCTGACGCGTACGAAACGAGTCGTCTTATTTTTATTGACCCCAAAGCGCGCACACCAAGCAAACACCTTTTTTTCTCTTCGACTCTAGACCCGAAGAATATTTATTACGTTCTTTTTTCACGCAGAGTTGACGATTTTACAAAATGAGTTTTATTCTCTCAATTGAGTAAGAAAATTGCTTTTTATTATTCTTCTGTTAACTTCGAGTTAGTTTTCGAGCGATAAAACTCAAAAAACCTTCGCGTCAGTAAAAAAAAAAAAAACGCCCCACTTTTTCGACAACGAAATCGTTGCATTTTCATTTCCCGCTTATAAAATCTAAAAAATGCTTCATCCGGTGGGAAAGAAAAGGGCGAACTGGTTCTGCCAAAGGGAGAAAAATATTCGAGCCGCATGAAAAGTATTTCACGCCTAATTTGGTGCGCGTAAGGTTCTGAATATTCCTCGAAGCTCCGAGACCGAATGATGCGGGTTTTGCGACATGTTCTCGTCCCACCATTTTCCAGGGGTCTTTTTTTCAACCCCTCTACTTTTTGTCTCAATTCTGATCGAGAATATTTGTCATATCGTGGAGCTTTGAGCATGTGCTCGGGGATTTTCGTGACGAATGACGAAATCAATGAATTCCTGTTTTTATATCAAAATTAGCCAGCGAAACCTCCGAAAAATAATTGGGGAGAATCGGTCACCTCGTTTAGCATCCGGCGATTCGCAAATCGTTTCTAACCAAAGAGTTCCATAGCAAAGTGCAATTTTTTTAACTGAAAATCATCTCCATATATTTATCGACGCGACGTTTCAATGGAAGGAGGCAATAAATCGAGAATGTCCAGTGTGTTCCCTCCTACCATAGTCACCCCAACTAATACTGTGCTTGCTTCTCCATAGCGGTACAAATGGAGAAACAGATAGAGAAGCCAAGAGAGGGAGAGAGCGAGAGAGAGAGAGAGAAAAGGGGACATTGATATACGTCTTCTCTATAACAGTCGGAAAGAAAACAGCGAATGGAACAAGGCACGGAAAAGAGATGTGTTTGTCCCAATGTTGATCGAAAAATTCCAAAACGATTCTTTACCCTGTTTAATCTTCATTGCCCCATTGATATCGTACTAACTGTCCTCGCGGCTTCGTCATGGACCAGTAATTACGAGTTTTCGTCAGGGAGTGTCTGCAAAAAAAAAAGAATGTTCAGTAAAGCAAGAAAAATAACGGGATTTGCAAGTTTTTTGTGACAACGATTGACGAAAGAATTTTTTAAATTTTTCAAAATAAAATTCCGACGATTGATAAAGTACAAAAGTTTTTTTGTTGTTCGCGAATTATGGACGTGGAGTTAACTATCTTGGGAAATGCTAATCGGGGAGGAAACGCGGTCAAGCGATTGTAACACGAAACATTATTATAATATGTCAGGACTCGCAAAGTGGGAACAACGTGCTGTATCTACGGAAAGTGGGGCTGTGTGTGTACTGTCAGAACGGCACGTAGGAGATTAGGGATTCCAGGGGTTGTTGCACAGAAAGCGAGCAAGAGAGAGGGGCTAAAAATCACTTGACCACTGGCAAGCATTATACATGTAATATCATAAACGAGTGGTGTCCTCTCAGCTTGACCACAAGAGATACTTATGCTTGCCCTCTGTATCACAACCGAGAGTTTAGGGTTTGCAACGTCCTGCGTACTCGGAGCATATCTGTAGATATATCCCACATGTGTTATATTCGTGTACAAGCTTTAATGTGCGAACGAGTCACTACCTACGAGATTCTGTCTCGTTCTCTTCCTCTCTGTTCTCTTGCTCCGGCAACCCTCTAACTTTTAACCCTTTACAAATGTCCCACGGAGGGAGGAACGATAGCACGATGTTTACTGTTGAATATTCATTCTTCCATCCTTGGATTTTACGCTCGTATTGCACGGAGTGTTTTGTAATGTGCTCGACGGTGTGCCCGCATCAGCCACGACCCGATGCCCACGCGGTGGTAAAGCTTCAAACGAAGAATTCGTGGCAGTGAACGGAGAGATGAAACGAGATTCCGGAAACGGACTCTGAACTTATCGTAAGCATTCCATTCTAATGGAGAAATTTCGCCTGCCTCGAACGTACGATGATCGATTATTTTTGTTAATTGATTAGTGGGCGTCGAATATGATAAAAACAAAAAAAAAACAAAAAAAACTTGCAGCACGCTAGATCGGTGATGAAAACTGATTGACAGAAAACATTGTCCCAATGATCAATGAAAACTCTTGCTTACGAAAAGTCTGTACACCTGATCGAGCTGTTATTTTGAAAAAATTGTGACGATAAACGCCTGGCTACTCGTGTGGCCAGAAATTAATTTGAAGACGAGACCAGCAGTGAATTGGAACTGCTGGAGATTTCTGCAGGAGTTATTAGTCACGCTAATGCCATAGCGAATGGAATAGCCAGTGATGTGTTTGGAATGAAAAGAATATGAAGAGTTGTGTCCTTTTTGTTGTTGCTTGGTCGTTTTATTTCGCGGTTTTGGATTGGGAAAATTGATTTTCTTCTCATTTAGTTATTTAAGATTGAAATTTTCGATGAGAATTTGTGAGAAATCTTCTTTTTCCAACGTTTATGCTCGGATTTTTTTATTATGAGCTTTTTTTCTCGATGGAACATTCTGTTCGTATCTCGAAAGCTTTTGCTCGTCCTTGTCTCCGAGCTTCCGAGATAAATACGGTTCTTACTAAAGCCGATCGCGCGGGAGACAATAAAAATAGATTTTCCTTGCACTCGCGGATTTCGTTTGGTCCCCCTTCGATCTTCTGTAGCCCGATTTTGCTGTACCACAAAAGTTACGATTAAAAGATCGGCCCGTTGTCCCGCCCATGCCATGTTCCTTCGAATTTACAGATTTTTCTTCCTGCGTATTCTTTTATCTATTTTCTTCTTTTTATTTCCCTCCGACTCCCATGGCATTTGGATTCCAACAATTTTTTATTATCGTCGATATTCAGTTAATTGCAAATCCATCATGCAATCGATCGAGCAACGAAAGTCATGAAAATTTTTATTTTTCGCAATTGTTGGGAGTGGCGAATGCAAATGACTTGGTGCCCCATCGAAAACTGCTTCCGACCATGCACTTCCGTTGAGAATCATCAAGACAATCAAGTCGTACAGTTTCTGCCTGCACAGGATCGAAAAATCGACGATTCTGAATTGAGGTTTATACATTTTTTTTTCAATATCTTGAGAAAAGTCAAAAAATATGAAATTCTTGAAAGACTTGAAATTCCCCTGATATCATGAGAACGTCTCCTAACGACTTGGCCGAGTTTTAGTTTTCCTGCACCCAGGATTTAGAAGCAGGAACTTCCTCATAGGGTCCCATAGACCCTAGTTTAGTGCACTCAGACAAAAAAGACTGTTTTTCGAGTTTTGAAAAAAAGTGTCTCCGCAAAAAATGTCGAAGGTGCATCAGGAGGTAAGGGAAAAGTTGTTTTCTTTTAAGCTTCGCGTATATATATGGAGAGCATAAGAATTTTGTGGCAGTGAGTTTGGAGCCCCTTCGATTAGGTATACTCCGACGATAAAACCTCCTTTGCGTGGATTAGTTCACTCAATCAGGAAATATACTCGTCGAAAACCCCCATAAAGTCTCTCCCCACGTGTGCTATATACCAATAGAGACAACGAGCATGGAAGAACGAGAATAGCGAGAGAGGAGGCCCCTATAGATTCTCTGTACGATTCATGCGAAAATCCCGTCGCGTCTTCCACCCACGACTTATATTACCGAGCCATTTTTTGTCCCTGTCTATCCTGTCTCTTTTCTCTCCACACTCTTTCGTAATCTCATCCCCCAGGAGCTCGGGAACCCTTGGAAATTCGAAGCATCTTTAGGAGGGAGGTACCCGCGATTTTGGCTGGATACCACACGTCGTTTATCCTAAATCCTTTTTTTTTCTTCGAATTCCTATTGTTTCGAGCCCTTATTCATTATTTTCTCACTTATCGAACTCAAAACTCGAAAATCTATCATTATTTCTTTGAATTTTCCATCAAATGAATAAAAATCGAACAATTATCATTGCAGCCCGAATCACAGTCGATTTTAAACATTGAGCAGGCCCTAAGTCGCAGGATGAAGTTGTGTTTTCTTAATTTCAATTAAATTCGAAACATATACGGAAAAGTTTTGTTTTTTCATGAAAACATTACGTTTTGCTCGGTCAAAACTTCCCAGAATTCAAGGTCCCAGCAGTAGATTGTACAATTTTAATTATCTCTGTTGTACATTTCGAAATTCGGAGCAAATCGCGATCGCTCGTTGCTGATAAGTGCGAGTTTCGGTATCAGTTTCAATAATTCAAGAGCGATAGCCATGTTTGTCCATACAATTATTTGATGGGCCGTATTGAAGAAAAGGGTGGCTTTTATAAGGCTACAAATAACAAGCCCTTGTGCGGAACGTCTGATCCTTTGAAAACCCGACGTGTGTACCAGATTTCAGTCATATACATTGCGACATAGTATTTCTATATATTAATCTTCATATAAATAGATATAAAGTGCATTATCGAAACGTGACGTTGTGAAAGAGGAACTTTAGCAGTTTCGTTCTCGATGGGCTTTGGATTGGGGGTGTGGGAGGTCAGATTCGGTTTGGAGGGCATTTTAAAGTCCCGTAGATTCAATGTGCCGCGAAATGTGGCACCCTCCATCCCCCAAAACGTTTCTTTCACGTCGTACTTTTTCTACCAACGGGACACGCGTCCTCTCGCTCCCTCGCTTTGCTCTTTCCTTCATTTTTCCTTCCATTTCTCTCTCTCTCTCTCTCTCTCTCTCTCTCTCTCTCTCTCTCTCTCTCTCTCTCTATCGTTCTCTCTTTTTCACTATCGTTTACGAGGATCCCCATAATACAGATCGCGCACAAAAAGGATACGAAATCCCCGAGAAACTCTTCATATCTATAAGCCCATTTTGTATAGCAATATTCGTCGTCTCTCACGCTCTTTTCCCGAGAGGGAAAAGCTCGTTTTATAAGTCATTATATTTATATATATTGGGTAACAACCTCAGCGTATAAAATGGGGCAGTTTTAAACAATTCGTCGCTTTGAAATCTCAATCTCCCTTCCAATTCATTTTTTTTTCTTTTTTCTTTTTTTAAGGGGATAAGGAAAATTGCCATAGGAGATACGTCATCGTAACGTTAAGATATAAAGGATTTCTTGTGTAGAGTTATCCCTTTCTTATAGAAAAGTCACCTCGTACGAAAAAAAATGGGTTTCGAAAAATTGGGGGATCGAATGAGGCCAGTCAAGTGAAAACTTAGCGAGCTTTTTAAAAATAAATTTGATTGAGGAAAAATCTCGAAACGTCATTTTTCATGATAAAATGTTTCCATTGGAAACGTTCATCATTTATTCATCGTGAAATGATCCCGGGAAAAAAAAATTCGTCAATAAGATCGCGATGTTGTGTCGCGAAGATATTCGTCGTCGCGTCGAAATATTTAGAAATTATATGAAACTATATAGTTTCATTTTTTGCCCTTGCAACTGGGCATAACCCCTTGAATCTTGGAGGCACGACCTTCAATCTATAACCCCTTGAATAGACATTAAATAAGGCTCTTTCTTAGTGAAAACCATGGCTCAAGTTATTCAACTCATTGCCACAGAACGAATAAAACGACAAAACTAACGTTCAGGACTTGCAACTTTTTATAAGGGGATCATTTAACAAATCGAATGGAATTAGAGTTTAAAACTTTTGAACGTTAATGTATACGAATGTGGGACAATGAAAAGGGGCGAGCGTCACACCAGTTAACAAATTGTTGAGGACCAGTGGAAAGGGGTTTGTGGTTTTCGATGCGAGGGGATCGAGCTGCCTATAATACTTTGTTACCCCGACTCTTCCCTACACGTGCTGCTATCTATATGCGCACGAGTTCTCATCTATATATACATGTATACGAGTGTATGTCTAAAACGTTTGTCCCGACCCCTGAACCGGTAATTCAGTCTGCGTCACCCTGCCGAACGAACGAGCGATGAGGCTGCAGCCCCATAATTAAAATTAACTTAACGCGCCTAAATCGTAACGAGGAGAAAAAAAAATCACTTTTTCCAAATCCCTTTGAGGATTATTTGCTCTGGAATCACGTGGCGAGAAGTTACGATTGAAAATTTCTGTCTCTTCTACAATCCGGTGTATCAAACGCTTTCGAAACTTGCATCGTGGAAATTCATCGATATTCATTTGCTCCCCTCCCCAATATCCACATCTTTTTCTTTGCTGATCGTAGTTAAGATTCCTCGAGGCTATCGAATTGATAAGTTGACTTTCTTTCTTTTTTTTTTCATTATTCACCGAATAGTTAATTCAGTAAATCAATAAAAACATCGATTTTTATTGATTTTTTATATTTACGCAATCTTTTCGTCATTTAACTTTGTCTCCTCGTTGTGAAAAACGGCGGTCGGATGTTCCCTTTGCTCCCGGAGTGAAAATGAAGTTTAGAGAAAAAGAAGAAAAAAGGACAAGGTTTCGCGTTTCACTCTCGACGTCTCTCCGTAACGTACGACGTTCAGGAGGAAGAGGGTGGAGTCCTTGCACCCTTTGTCTATTTGGTGACACTTTACTTCTCAAGTGTTCTGTCCTTCGCCCCCCCCCCCCCCCACTGTGAATTATCGATCAATGAACAGAGGGAGGATTGAAACAAGTGGATAAGTAACTCGTCGCTGATTATAAATCGCTGCAAACACTTCGACGGTCAATATGCTCCAATGGAAAATAAAAAATTGAGACTTTCGCTAGACGAGTTGACCGACGTCTCTAAAGTTAATGAAATCAGTCGATCGGAAAGATCAAACACACTGAAAAGTACTCGGTGATTAGATTTGCTCAATTAATGTCAAAAAATTCAATTCGTTGACGATTTTTCCAGCCCCGACTCTGTCATTTCCTTTAGCCCTCGTTTTGCGTTCAATGGTCAGTGTGACCTCGTGAAAATTCATCAAAAATGAAGATTCAATGGCAAATAGTGCGAACGTCGTTGGCTCAATTTGATTTAGGGACGTGGTAACATCGCAAGGAAAGGCACAATATTCGTGTATAGACACGAGGCAATATAACTTGCTCTTCTACACTATGTACTCAACGCTACTCGAAAGTTCTAGGGTCTTGACTAGCTATACGGCCGAGTGACTCGGTTGTTCGGATATTAAACTTTGAAGATGCCGCCTACGCGACACCATGCAACTTCTCGCTTAACCCTGCATCCTATAAATATATATATATATTACTTCTCCTGGCATACTGACTCAGCAAGTGTCATTAATAAAACTTTCAAGAGGATATAGATAAAGTACTAAACACGAAGACGGAGTAAGACAGAGAGAGAGAGAGAGAGAGAGGGTGAGAGAAAGATCGAGAAAGCCATCGAGTGACATTTTACGAAGTACACATGTCATTTGCGATTGCTAACAGGAATTTTTCTCCTCGACACGTTTGGCTGGTCCGCAAAATGTATTCGCATTATCGACCAATTTTCATTTTTCGTTTTTTTTCCAAAATTTTAATATCGTGAGAAAGGGGAGAGAAAGTATTTTGTCATTTTTTCTTTCCAAGAAACGTTGCGGACGTTTTGTCATGGAAAAACTGAGGATGAAAGAGGTAAAAAGGGGAAATGCTTCGAGCTTTTTACTGCATGGATCGATGGAGAAAACAAAATGATAATCTCGACGACCCTGCATAGGAATTGATCGAGTGACAGTGCGTTTTGTGCGTTTATTGTTTCTTTTTTCTAGCGAGAAGATTCGAATTCGTGTCACGAAACCATTGCACGAAGGTCGCTTGAATATTTTATGATCTCGCTTGTTCACGCGCACGACATCCTCTAAATACGATAATCCTGAACAACTGGTGCGACAGTTCGCACACTGTGATCCTCGAGGAAAAAGCTTCACTCTCTTTTCCTCTGCGACGCCTTTTACTTTTTTTTACTTGTCGTAACCAACTTTTCAATTCTTCCGAACGAATATGCACGAAATGGCCCAAGAAGCACGCGGGAATACAATGAAAAAAAAGAGGCGCGGATGGGCCAACATCCTGAAGAAACAGTCCACAGAATTTTGCCTCGGGACTGGTTTACACGGTTATAAATACGTGGCTCATAGTCAACGTTCCAAGATCGAAAGGTAACGTGCGATCCACAATCACTACAGAAATAACCATCCAACAATTTTTGTCGTCATTTTAAAAATAATTCGAAACCAAAGGGTTCGACTACAAAGAGTTGCTCATCCTTTCGTGAATCGACCAAAATAATTTCAACCTTTTTTTCCTGATTTACGAAAACAATCCAGAATTAGTACATTTTGTTGACCATTAGATACGCGTTTCTAGCGGATTTAGTGAAAAATTGAAACTGTGCAAAATTTTTTTACAGAATAATTTGGGCCATCATGGTAGCGACGTCATTGGCTTGCGCTGTCGAGCTAATGTATATCGCGTGGCAATATAATTCATCGAGACCGACTGTAACCGTGATCGAATCTACTCATCACGGTATATGGAACTATCCATTCCCAGCTGTGACGATATGCAACTTGAATCGTGTGTCCCTCAGTCGTACAAAAGATTTCGTTCGTCTGCTGTAAGTTTGAGTATGAAAAATTCTCGATCGAGCCGAATTCGGTCGGTGTACGGATCTCGTTTTTATCCTCGCAGGCGTTCCATCGAATTTTGCTAACATTTGCCTCCTTCGAGAAGTTTCGTTATTCTTAATTTGTCACAAGCCACATGAATTTTGATTTCGTCAAATTTCACCCAATTATTGTTTTTTTTCAATATTTATTTTGGACGTGTGAGTCAGAGCACTTCCAGAAAACGTGACTGAAGATTTCGTCATCTCGCAAATGGGATTATTGAACGAGCTACTCAACCCAGGCCTCTATGGTCAAGATATAACCGAAAATCTGACTCAGCTGCACGAAATTTTCGAACAAAACGACTATCCAATTCGAGACGTTATTCGACAGGTGAGTGAGAACGATAGCAACAATAATGATAACGAGGTTTTCGTGATTACAAGAGAAAACCATTGTTCAGGTAACACAAGACTGTTCGAGTCTTATTTTGGCCTGCAAATGGAAAGGAAATTGGACGAATTGTGCAGATGTCTTTACACCGAGTTACTCTCGCGATGGAGCCTGCTGTAGTTTCAATTACATCACAACGGACGACCCGAGGCAGCCACCTAAGTAACAAAAAGTTTTCTGTTCCTAACAATCGGAATTTTTTCATCGAACAAAATCCCAATTGCTGTTGCACGAAGAGTGACAGGTCCAACTATTTTTCTTCCTTTCGATTCATAAAGAGCTCAGGACAACGGATAAATAGTTGGGCCAACGATTTCCCGTGCGACTGAATGAGATTTTGTTCGACGAACGATTCCACTACTTATTTCTATCATCAATTCACTATTTTTCTTCCGTTATGGAAATTATAAGAATGTCAGAAAATTGGGAAGAAAATTAAACGAAAAATAATTTGGAATATTTTTAGGGCGAAGCCAACCCACGTTTCTGCGTGTGGTTATCAAACAGGTCTCACCCTTTTCATCAACCCCGATCCAAACGACTATGCTGCCGCGATTCTCGGCTCTTACGGAGTCAAGGTACACGCAGGTTTCGTTTTTTTTTCTCCGTAATTCGGTCCTGAACGAAAAATTTTCTATTCACCCACGTATCAAGAAGCAAACAACTGAATGACGTATAAACTCTCGAATTGCATTTCGTAACAAACCAGGTGATGATTCACTATCCTTACGACTATCCTGACCACAACATGGAGAACAAGCTCCTGGGAATGAACAGACAAATGTTTCTTAGTATTTCCCCGGAAGAGACATACTCGACGGAGGAAGTTCGAGGACTTTCCGTTAAAACGCGAAAATGCATTTTTAGTGACGAGCGACATTTTAGCAGCGATTTTGACATCACATTGTTGAATTTGACATACGCGGAATACACGTACAAAAATTGTTTGTCGGCGTGTCGAGCTAGTACCATAAAGGCCAAATGTCAATGCATCCCTTACTACTTCCCACAGAAAGGTAATTATTCAATTTTCATCATTAAATCCCGGTTTGTCATTGAATCAACAAGATTTGATGAGAACCAATTGAATTTTGTTTCTCAGTGATTTTCATCGCGTGCCAAATGATGAATTTTCGAGAGTTTACTCACAACTTCCTTATTCTTTTCCAGGCACGAGAATTTGCAACTTGAGGGACATCCAATGCTTGCAGGAACACGCATGTGAGTTTTCATTCCCTTCTTTCACTTTCTCTCCTCCCTGCAGTCTTTTTCGTGGCTGCGCAGCGTCCTAAATCGTCCTAAGTCGTCGGGGCTTCGGATACGAGGCTTGAGAAAAGGAAGCAATCAATAAGGGATCAATTATCATTGTCTGCCCAAACTTTCCACTATGTTTCTTTAAACTTTCTTTATTTAAAATTCGTGTTGACTTTGGTTTTCAATTTATCTCCGAATAATGGATTTCTTTTCATATTTTATGGTAAAAAATCCTTATCACGGGCGTAGAAACTATATTTTTTCAAATGTCATGCATTTTTTTGAATATAAAAATATTGTTCATTTTGTTTTTTTTTTTTAAATAAATAAATAATAATTTAAAAAAAAACTTTGTTCGTACGAACTGTTGAACAATCATATTTTCTTGCAGCTTGGTACGAAACTTCGTGGCCAGGAGTAGTCTTGACGAGCCAAAACATTGCGGAGATGAAAGAAAACAGTCACGGTCGTCCATGCGGATGTTTGCCCGATTGCACGTTGTATCGGTATCCCGTGGAATCGTCCGTTGGTATGATGGACCGTTCAGGCTTTTACACCTCTGCCGTGAAACTGCAAGTACCGATTTATCTCACTCGATTACGACCGGAAATAAAATATTCATCGTAAATATTTATCCGCCACAGGGAATCGGAAGCAGTGCCGAACGGGAGCATGATCCACATTTTTTTCAGCGACTTGGTCTCGATCCAATACCGCAAGCACGCTAATTACAATTGGCGAAATATGTTTGGTAAGAAAACCAAAGAAAAAACTAACAATTTCGGTCATCCGTTTTGGGGCACAATTTTTTACAAGTTCTTCGTTTTCTTTTCTTTCATATTTAATTCTTAGACGTTGGCAACGTCCATTCCTTTTCGTTGCTCAAATAAAATTTGTCCCAATATCTTAAACTGGGCAATTGTTCAAAATGAGTATCTGGCACGAGTGAATTAGCAATACACTCTTGTCAGAAAAGTAAATTTCCACAGTTTCTCCATTTTTGTTAAGAGAAACGATGAAAATGATGGCGATTTCGAAAAATCACAGTTGTTTCCATTCAGACAATATTTCATTCTTAAGTTAATCAATTCCTCGATTGAGTCACGAAATGCATTAAGCTTGCGCTTAACTCAACTAGATCGCAATTATTCATCGAATTTTTACGATTTTCATCGTCTACCTCATTCCGTAGATGAATTTTCGATATTGCACGTTTTTCCTTAGTTTTTTATGAGGAAAATGAGTTTTGTCGTTTCCAACAATCATGGTTTCTGCTGCATCTTTGAACAAGTTTTTTTTAACTCTTAATGCATAGAAAAGCGAAAATATTTTATCGCTTCGTAGAAAAAGCAGAATCGTTGTTTTTTTTTACAGAAAACATCGAAATATGAAATAGTTCTGCTGGAAAACAAACAGCCACCGATTTTTATCGACTGGATTGCAATTATCGTTAGAAGTTTAATGACTTTGCTCTTTTCAGCGTCGTTCGGTGGTTTGTTGGGCTTGTTCGCTGGTTTCAGTCTCATGTCAGGATACGAGCTAATATACTTCTTCGTGATACGTGTCGTAGCTGACGCTTGCATGAAGAGAAACACCCAGAAATCAAAAGCAACTGAAAATCCTGATTCCCACAACAAAACAACGAGGCGACGTGGATTTTGAGAATTTCGTATGAAATTATTCGACAAAATGTCGCAAAACTATGTTAAATCTCTGAAGGAAGCATTTCCTTTCGTTCTTAAAAATAAATCTCATTCAACGTATTTCCCTCATTCACATTTTTCCTATCTCTATATGGCGCGTCGTTAAAACACAAATAAGTACTTTTCCGGCATGTCCATTCATAAAAAATCAGCATCAAGAACATGCGAGTTTGAGCAATTTCGATCTGCAAAATTTGTTGAATGAAAACAAAAAGTTACGTCTTTGCGTTCCAATTACGTCACCGCGAATTTTGGCGTCTCGTGGTTTCTTCTAGTTTCTAGACCTTCTGAACAAATCACAGACCTTCGCTTTGACTCTAAGAGAGCTCCCGGTTAAACATAATTTCGCAGAAGCTCAGCAATGCTCTGCCTGGGCTGAGGTACATTTTTCTTGTACGGAGGGAAGTAAACTTCGCGGCTCAGTCGCGTACTGAATTCAGGAATTTGCGACACCAATCTGTGCTGGTGCACGCAGGCAACGTTCTTCTGGACTTTCTCTATTACTCTCATCTGCCACTGCGACACTGAGATTCTTTCGCCGCAGGACAAGACTTTGCAGATGGCTTGTATGAACCAGGATCCTGTGCGGAAAGTTTTGAGAAATTGATAAATCAATCAGCGACGTTCAAATAATTCAATAAACTGTTTCATTTTCATAAAATTTTCAAAATTAACAAAGGATCAATTGTTTCTCACCATCTTCTTTGTGGCGTATGGCACTAAAGCCATTCATCGTCGACATGAATCTGGCAAAATTACGACGGCCCAAAATACTCTCAGATTTGGAGGCGGATGGTTCCGGAGGACCATCCAACGCCAACGCCGAGTTTGAGCTCACATTTCCCATCATTTTTCCCTGGCATGCTTGGATGATTAAGATTTTCACGATGTCTCCCAAGTCCACGTTACAAACCGTGTTCTCGATCATCGTTATCGGGATTTCTTCGCCGTCCGTCGCAAAAATTCCTCCTGCAATGAACTTTTCATTCAAATACCACGACTTTTTGGGAATAAAATCGTCAGACGTGCAAAAAAAAACGATTGGGAAGTGAATTTCTAATACTACAAGAGACGATTCAGTTTTTTTTCTATTCGAGACTCTGTCTCACCTGGATATCCGTGGCTCAGAATCACGACCACCAAACAATCGTAAATCTTTTTGTCAAAAGTTCTTGACACTCTTTCTAGTTCATTCATCATTTCCTTCCGAGTCAAGTCGTCATGCACCTTCACGTCGAATCCCATTCCCGCAAACGTCCGTCTCATATTATCACCGTCTATGTTGCTGCCTTCGCGTTTTTCCCACTTAGCAAAAAATGAAATGATTAAAAACTCGCTCCAAGCATGAAAGTAGTGATTATTCATTGCGCAGGGAATTCCCATTCTCTTCGGCAACAGAAACTTTTTGGAAAAACTTACCTGGTTCTGCGCATTTGTAGAAAAATTTTCTTCGTTTATAATGATGCATTTTCCTTTTTGAATAATATGCTCCTGCGGTAAATACTCTATTTCCGCTGCTCTGGGAACACTTTTTTCAGAGGATACCAGTGACAGATCTGACATGCTCTTGTTTTCCAGGGGACATGGATCTCTCAATTCCATAGGCTCAGAAAAATGATGCACATCTTGATAAATAATTTTGTCACAGTTTTTGATTCTCTTCAAGTGCTTTGCAACGTTGTTGAGATTCCCTTTCCCATCTGGCATAACGAAATGAATTGTAACCTCAAACGAATCACGCCAAACGCGTTTTCTCGAAGTTTCGAAAAATACGAGATACTTTGTGAGAAAAGGAAACGACGTACCTGGTAACAAAGTGATGTATTTTGCATCCATCCAGTGCAGAGCATGCAATTCGAGGTAATCGTCATCTCGGAATTGTCTTTTGACAAATCCTTCTTTGTAAATATGATTCAAAAGTAATTTCGAATCGGCAGGGTTGAGGGAATCGAAAAGTTTGTACAAAACTTTGGAAACTGGGTGAATATTACGGGCGTAACAGCTGATGTTGCAAAGATAGTTTTGAACAATGTGTTGAGACTGGAATCCCAGATTTCTCAGAATTTCATGGTTGTTTATGATGCACAGTGCCTCTAATAATTTTTCGAAACATACGTCAAAATTATTGCGAACGAATGCTTCAAAGATTTTGGATATGTTGCTGAACTCTTTGTAGAGAGTACAAATGTTGCGATACGCGTTTGGATCGTCCGCGGTCATGAGGAAGAGCAGGGATATTTTTTCGTATTCGGCCAGATCTTTTCCTAGCAACTCGAACTTTTTGGCGTGCATTGTTTTCGTGCTTTCGATACATTTCACGATCGGCTTGTGGGGCACAGCGTCATTGCAATTTTTGTTTAAAACACTCATATTTTCCGTATAAAAGCAACAGAGAAGAAAAAACAAAACGACTGCAAAGCAGGTACAAAAACACTGTTAAATTTTACCGATTTGACTGCGAATACTATTCCCACCGTAAATCAAGCACAACAATCCGGGAGGTTCTATTCGTAACAATGGCGATTCGTCAACACGCGACCGCCATCTTGAACGCGATGATCGGACGTGTGTATTTATCGACGATAAATTCCACGTATCGCTTTTCCGAGTGTAATCGCTTACGGCACAGCAGCATTTCTACGAACTGATGTCGATTTTGTCGAGTGTGGTCGAGTGACGCAAGCGTTCAGAAAAAATAAAACAAGAAAAAACACAAACTTTGCCGGCGATGAAAGACAAAACAAACGATATGAAAACATAAACATTTTGTGCTTCGAATATAAATATATCTTCCCGTTTGCCGGAAGTCGGCGTGACGCAAGTTCCATTTGAAACAAAACCCGCGACTTTCGCGGGAGAATGATCATCAAATTCAAATTAATTCTATTAAATCAATGTAAATCGTTTTATTAATAAATTATTTATTATTTATTATTATTATTTATTGTTTATTAATAAAAATATTAATAAAAATTAATTAAAAAATATAAAAAAACACAACAAATTCTCAAAATTTCCGACGCAAAGTGGCAAGTCTCATACATTTACACAAATACGAAGAAAACTCATTGATTGCGAGTCGTAGGATAACTAGTTAAAAAAACCATTTTTTTCGAGTGACATTTTTTGGGACACACAGGAAGTTAGTGGCCAACATCGTACTTGTGCTTTTCCGCGCACTCTTGAATGAAAATTTTTCGTTTTCGTGTCATTAACTGAAACAAATCATCGCTGTTGTTAATTAAAACTTGATAGACATTTGGTTTCTAGGTTTAAATCGGAATAAGGGGATCCTCCAGCCTTTTTTCACAGCTTTTTCAATTCGGATACGAATGAATGTCAAAACTATTTCATAAAATCATCTGTCTCATTCTTTGAAAATAACTTTTTTTAGTATTTCGAATATTTAGGTCGTCAGAATTCCCTTCAAGGACATTGAACAACGATACAGAACAATTATTTCGAACGAAACTTACATTGTTGTCATCGAATGAAGTTTCTACAGCCTTGTGTTTGGTAATATCGAATTTTCTTCTCTCGTAACTGTATCTTAAACTGTGAAGAGTTAATATTCGTGAATAATCTTCAAAATCTTTGCTGTCGATATAAAAACGATACTTTGGTCATCACTTCATTCAGGTGATTGTCGAGAATGAATTTTTCTCACCCAATTGACGACTCTTTGTGGTGTTCATTTTTTCTATTGAAAGTGTCCGTGTGAAGTTTCTCTTTCAGCTGTAATTCTTGATTCTGCTTGTCGTTCAGGGCACGAGTTTTGGTAGCGGGATCAACGAGAGTTTCGCAAGGATTTAAAGCACTTATGCGTTTGTGCAATTCGGCCCATTCCTTGCTCGTCAATGACTATAGATTTTTGACAGAAATTCAGCAACATTAGGCATTTGAAACATTTGTTTATAAAGGATCATTTATGCAGTTTGAGGAATTAGCCCTTTGAGTGCATACTAGGTCCTTTTGACCCTAACATGTTTTTAGCACCGCTCGTTCGGCATTTAATTTTCGTTTTCTAGAAACTAAAAATGCATATTTACCGAAATGCAACGGTTTGGAGAACGCCTCGGGTCAGATTGACCCAATATGCACTTGTAGAACGCGTGCACTCGAAGGATTAAATGATTAATCGTTCGATTGTATTTCTTTCACTTACTTTGAGCCATAACTCCGAGTCAAAAGCGTTGCCATTATTTTTCATAAGTTCGTCCTGCTGTGCTATGAATTTTTTCATGCTCTCTTCGTGACTGGCTTGGAGGACTTTGATTCTCGCATTGTGCTTTTGTTGTACTTCTTTCAATGAATTTCCTCGTTCTTCCTGCTCGACTTTCAATTCGTTGCTAATGTCGTTTTTCTCTTTAATCAATGATTCTATTTTTTCTTTGAGGTTTCTCAATTCTACATTATTCGTCTCGAGCTCCTGCGTCAATCGCTCAATTTGCTGCTCTTTTTTTCTGATTTTCTTTACCAAACTAGTCGGTTGTGATTCGCACTCTCTCGCATTCTTCTCATCTACCAATCTTTGCGATAAATTTGTATTTCCAACTTCTAGAGCATTTATTCTTTCCTCTTGTTCAAGTATCTGCGAATTTAGGAAAAAAATTAATAAAAAATGCTCGATTGATGGAGAAAATAATGGCAAATGGAATAAATGAACGAATCTTACTTTTTTCTTCGACGATTGATGTTCGTCACGTAATTGTCCTATCAACTGTTCATCCTCCAATGACTTTACTCTCATCTCCTCCATTTCTTCTTGCCATGGAATCCGCTCGAACGAACGTTTCGCGTTCAGCTTCGCTCTCAGTTTTTCAAGATTCTCTGACATTTTCCGAGGCAATATCTCAAGCAGATTATTCTCCGCAGCGTCGAACGGTTTCTCCTTCTCAATTTTCGCGATATTATCCTTCAGTTTATTTATTTCCAACTGCCACGTCTCGTTGTCACTGATTTGCCATTTTAGATCGTTGTCGAGTTTTTCGTTGGTGCGGTGATGAGTTTCCAAGCTCGATCGCAGTCTCGTTACCCTGGCGTCCAAGGCTTCTTTGTTTTCGTTCATTTTCGATATTTCTATCCATACCTTGTCCATCCGGTTGTAAGTTTTTTCGGTTTCTCTCAATCTCTCGAGATCTATCGTCAACTTCGTTATTTTTGTTGTCGCCGCTTTTGACTCGTTCATCAATCGCTCATTCTCTTCCCGCAATTTTCGCAATTCTATTTCATTCTTCGCTGAATTTTGTTGTAATTTGAATTCAGAACGATCCGACAAAGCCTTTGCTTGCATCTCTTTGTTCGCAAAATCCACCAAACGAATCTCATAGCCCTCGCAACGCTTCATCATACTCGTATTCTCCTCTGTAAGCTTTGCATTCTCTTCCTGCAATGCATCTAACCTGGGGATCGATATCCAGTAAGAATTTTGGAAGGTTTTCCTTTAATAAGAATCACCAACTGGTTGATTGGTGAGCAATTGAAAATCTACCGTTGGCGAATGCAATTGGACGACGAGATCGTATTTTGCTCAATTTTTGGTGCGGAAAATGTCAAATTCATGAAAAACAAATAAAAATATCGATACGGACGAAATATTTATTTTTTGTCTCATGGAAATTGACTTTTTGCACAATGAAGAGTGAACAAAATCCTGATCCTGAAACAATTATCAAAACTACCGATAAATATGAAACTTACTTGGTTTTCATTGAGTCGCTGTGATTGACGAGATCGCCGATCATTGCAACGGAAGTGGAAAGACTTTCGTTCTCTCTGGCAAGTGTGTCTTTTTCTTTCTTGACGGAGTCAATGTATTTTTGAATGCTTTGTATATCGCGTTTGTACTGAGCAGAAAGTTTATTTTTCGCTTGTTTCCAGCCTCGGAGCTCAAAGTCTCGTGACTGCAATTCATCTTTGATTTTTTTCAGAGATTCCTCGTTGTTCTTGAGCTCGTCGATCAGGCGTTTTTTCTCTGACTTCAATTTAACAATTGCTTTCAAATTTTCGTTATTGGCTTCGTCCCCTTGACCACGAGAACCGTGGAATTTCACTTGGTCCTTAAGTTTAGCAATTTCGCATTCTCGAATGTCCATCTCATCTCGAATGTTTGCTATGTCGTCTCCAGCTCCTTGGAAATAATTTCCACGCAAAAAAAGGTTGACAAGGAAAAACATTTAGCACTTTTTGAGAGAAGCGAGATTTCGCGTCTTTTACCTTTGAGTCCAGCTGATAATTTCGTCATTCTTTGGATCGAACGTTTCACATGTATCGCAAGTACTTTATCAATTTCTTTATCGACCTCGTCGTTGTCTTCGCGACCATATTTTTCTTTAAGCAGATTTTCCAACTGAGCTATTTTCCTCGTGTCTTCGTCGCATCGTTTTCGATTATTTTCAACTTCGGATGAAAGTTGCTGCTGCATTTTGAGATCTGTAATTAAAAATTACTGTTAATTACAATTACTCGGCACAATGTTAAGAGCAAGCACACTCTCGGGTCTGAACGACCCGAAACACAAATGAAAAGCTTTCGTTGTGCCCTCTGAATAAACGAAGAAACTCTCATTCCTGTAGTCACTGTGGTATTTGCAAGGTAGCCGGGTCTTGCAGACCCAGTGTGTACTTAAGACCAAAACTACTCGTATCCTATTCTCATATTTCATACCCCGCGCTCTGGAATCTCGTTGTACGTTCTCTAAAGATTCTTTCAAGCATTTTATTTCGTCGTGAAGAGTTCGACGTTCCTCGACATACGGTTCTAGTTGGACGACGAGCCTTCGTATAGTTTCCTTCGCATTTTCCAGATCTGTGCAGACTTTTTCCTCGCTGGAAATTTTTCCCTCGCTGGCCATTTTCGTGGCGGATACTTGCATAGGCAATTGTTCAATGGTACACTCCTTCAGGGCCTTTGAAATTTCCATATACTCCGAATATGAAAAAAATGGTTGAAAAAAAAATCTACGAATAAATGTACTTATTGCGGTAATTACTTTGTGGGATTGAGAATTTTCACGCTCAGCTGGCTCGTCTTTCGTTCGACCTCTCGTCTCCTTTGGCCATAACACGACTTTTTCGTCCTCATAATAATTGTCCTTGCGACCCTCACGCCTTGATAATTCTTCCTCGACCGCTCGGAAATCGTCTTGCAGCACTTTCTTCAATTTAATGATTTCGGACGTTTGCACTCGGCTTAAACTTCCGGTCGGACTGATTTCCGTTCGCACGGTTACTTGGTGTGTCTCCAGTTGCGATTGCACGCTGCTTCTCGTTTCGATCTTAGAACGCAAATGCTGAAGCTCGTTCTTCATTCTCATCTGATCGCCCCAATGCAAAATCTCATCAGCATTTATTTTACGCTTTCTTTCGCCCCCCATCATCTCAACACTTGCCTCTTGTTCGTTTTGTTTCGCCTGGTTTTGATTGATGTATGCCAACAATCGATTAATCTCGTCTTCTTGATCGGCCAGATTGATCGCCTGCATTTTATTCAATTTCATCAAATCGTTTTTCTGGCATAACACTGTTCGCAGTTCCTCGAGGTTTCTCTATCGAAATAAGCAGAAAAAAATACGTTATTTACATGCCCAACATATTTGCGGTCGAGTTCAAATGAAAAATTGAATCATACAGATAGAAATTATGAAATAAATATCATAAACGTTCATTGCTTCCGTAAAGAAATATCTGTTTGCTTACCCTCTCAGTCGCCTGCAAATGTGCTCGAAGACTTTCAATTTCTTCTCCATACGTGGCACATTGTTGTGACTTCTCAGCCAGTGTGCCTTTGAGATGATCCACTAAGCGTTTCGAATCGTAGAACTGTTGAACGATAAAAATTATTAGATTCCACATGGATTGAAGAAATTTATCGTGTTGATATAATTCCAACGTTAAAAAAACAGGTACCTTTTTCTTCCACTCTTCTAATTGGTCATGAACCTGATCGTTCATGCCCACCAGTTGTTCCTGAGAGATCTGAAATGAACATCAATTCTTTTATATCGTTCAAAAACTGTTTTTTTTTTTTGCACATTTCTCCCACGTCACAATTTCCATTGCCTGAATGATAATGATAGGAAATGATGAACGCACCTTTAGATTTTTCCTCATATTATCCAATGTGTGGATTTTCTCGCTCAGGGCAGATTCGAGGTTTTGACAAAGTTCTCGAGTTTCTCCAAGCTCAGCTTCTTTTGCCTATAAATTGTTCTCAAAGTTTTCTACTCGTTTTATGGAAAAATTTCTGTTTTACGAGATTTCTTTTTAGAGGTTTATGGAGAATAAGATTTTCAGAAGCATACAGCAAGTTCATGATTGAGGGAAATAATCTCAGAATCCTTTTTGATTATAACTTTCTGATGATTGTCTTTTTCATAAGTTCGTGACGAGCGGTTGCCCGATCTCAGTTCATGGCTTGATCGTTCGTGCGACAAATCGGTGGTGTCGAGATACGTGACCGACGAAACGAAAGCTTCTTGACTATCGTCAGAATTCTCATCGGTTGACGAATTATTGTCAATTTCGATGTCCTGGAAATTGCTCGACGAGCTACAAATCGATTGGGTCGGAGTTCCAGGACGTTTCGGAATTCCGGATTCGTCCTCGACGATTCTCGATTCTCGCGAAAATGACGTCGCGCTCGTTTCGACGTGGACGTCGCTCGAGTAATCCTGAAATTTGAAAAGTTCTTGTTTCATTAAATTATCTCCATATGCTATAAATATGACACACAGCTGTGACCATCATTTTGAAGAAAAAAAAATAGAATGAACTTCATGGTTTTAAAGTTAACTATTCACAAAAATCGATAAGAAAAACCTTTTTGGATAAAGTTTAACTCAAAATATACAAAAGAAACTTGCCAAATCTTGTAGTTGTTTCTTCTGCTCGGGAGTGAGTCGAAGGCGTTTGTACTTTTCCAATTGACGACTCACAGAGGCTAGTTTCGTTTGACCTATTACGATGAGATATTCAATCAAAACTTCGTACGGTACAATTCTTCCTGACTGTAAAAAATACACAAATTGTGTCATTAATTAAACTGATGAAATAAACTCAAAAACGAAATCCGAGTTCGATTCAATTAGAAACGGTGAATAACGTGGGGATCCGTACCCTTGGGGCGACTATTAGAAGGAAGAAGAAGTGAACTCACCGGTGTACGTTTTTCGATAATTTCGCGGAAATGTCGACAATTATCAAGGGCGTGTGGGCTCCAGGCTCGAAGATCTGAACAGGAGTCAAACAATTTGAGACGTCCTTCGGATCGTTTTCTCGCGACATAATTGCCATATCGCAAAAGAGGATTCGGGTTGAAATTCCCTGTTAGAAAGATTCGGGAGCCGTGTTCAGCGTAAGACATTTCTCCTCTTCTTTTTTCTTACGTTCTTCAGATTTCCAGAGGCCAAATAATAAAAAATAAAAAAACGAAACCACTAAAATACGATGTTCCGAATAATCAAACACTTCGACGATGACCCATCCCGGAAGAAACTTCTCGAAATATCCCATAAATTATTACCCCACCATAGGAAACGTCAAATAATGTCTCGATCCGCCATGTTTCCTGCAAAACTCGAATCGTGCTACAAGTTCATTTGTTATTTAGTCAAAATCTCGAAACCAAACGAAGATTCTATTTTTTCACATCCACTAGGGGTCGCTGACCTCGGTCACGACTCCTGGGGATACAATCGACGTAATTACTCGTGACTGCAGCACAAATCATAAATAAAAATCAATCGGATACAATAAAATATTTTATTTCATAAGCTGCCATTAGAAAGAAATACATAATCGTGTATATATATATATATATATATATGTCTGTATATATATACTAACAGTACATAATATGTATGACGTTAAGTTCTCTCACGTTTTGCCACTCAATTCTGTACAATCCCAGAAAAAGATTCGTCACCGTCTCTTAATCAACAAGACAGACAGTTGCATAGTTAACTCGGTGCTTCTTTTTTTTTATCAAGTACACATTTCCCTTTCGACTCTTAATGAATTCTGATATCCGAAGCTCATTTTTCCACATGCCTTGTCATTTTATTTTTGATACTCGAGCACGCGTCTTTCTCTGGTTACTTCGTTTGTACAGTGGAGAAAATATTCCCACGAGTTAACGCTCTCGTACTCCTTGAAACTGTATAATTTCTAGAAAATCGAGTTGTTGGACATTATTCTTTTTGTTCCGAAAATTGAAATTTATAGTTTTGTTTGTTTGTAATACTTCTCGAACGTGTCCGTGCTGCGAATGATTCCTTTTCACATTTTTACTTTTAGCTGCGATCATATAGTATAATGATAATACTAAATCGTAATACTAATGGTATTTTTTTATTTTTTCGATCATAAGTTTTCAGGGAGCCTGACAGGAAATTCTGAGACTGAAATATCACAAGATAATTTTTCTTTTTGGACGAAATTGTTTTGTTTTTTTATTGTTTTTCTTGCGGTTGATAGTTTTCTTCGTTATTCAGGTCAGACACTCCGATTAAAGGCCCCAAAAAACTTTTCACTTATTTGATTAAAAAACGAAAGAAAGAGCTTGAGCATTTCCGTCGTTTTGGAATAAACGGAGTAAAGCTTGAACAAGTTTGGAATGTCAGTAATAGAGGTTGTTTTTTTTTTTTGCATTTTCGAGCTGATCGCGAGCCGCTCGGAAGGTCGAACAATATTTGCTCTGGACGTTGAGCGGAACGAACTCGAGAAAAGGCACTTTCTCCTTTTTCTGTTTTATTACCTCACATTTGTCTTTTCACATGAACCTTCGTTACTCTCCCATTAAAACGAAATTGAGAAATGATTGTGAAATCATTAGTAATTAGTGTTAACGTGAATATTTTTGCCGAAGGGGAGGAATAAGTTGTTTTTTTTTCAAGGTCTGGCAGGGCCTCGACTCCCTCAGTTTTCATCGGTTCCTTCGAATTTCTGATGTTGTTTTTTTTTTCATGATGATGAGCATCGAAATAATGGGAGAATTGCGAACATCCTGTTTCTTGAATTCCGGGTAAAAAATGTCTCCCCGCTGTCATGTACACGAACGACAGTTACACATTTAGGGAAAGAAAAAAAATGCATAAATTTTCTTCTCTTTACCGACGCAACAACAGCAGTAACGATAAATATTAAAAACATCAATTTAATAAGAAAAAATGAGTCTTTAAACTTGGAAAACTTGAACACGCTAAGTACGCAGGTGCTTCTATCTTTCTCTCTTGAAACATGTTAATCGAAGACGACGTGCACGAATTAAATATGTACGAGCAATAAAAATCATGGTATTGGCAAAACAATTATTATTCAACGTTATCGCATCGTGAATACTTGGAATGGCGATTATTTTGAAGGTTTTTTTCACACATTCGTTCGCACCTGAATATTTTATTTGCTGCCAGAGTTTCGCTTGGAGAGTAATTTAAAAAAAAAATTATTTTACATGGAAATTGATCAAAGAATTATGCGATATTAATTTTTGCTCATTCGATCGATTTTACCGGACAAATAACATTCCACACGAAGAGTAAAAATCGGCAAAATAACGATCGAATCGTAACGGTGCTGATATTTTGATCAGATTATTCAGCCACGTACGTACGTGCGAAAAATCTCTAATCGGTATGAGGAGTAACAATGCAATAAGTTTCGCATACATTCTCCGTTGAGTTCAAATCATTGGAGAGCCGAGTCACGTTTTTCGCTCTTTTATACTGCTTCTTCGTCTCGTCTTTTTATTTTGTTCCTTAATTTCTTATCACGAATCAAACGAGTCATCTAATCTCGAGTTTGACGCGTGTTTACTTATGGTAAATGTTTCCTTCGCCATCCTTCCTCCTTTTTTCCACTAAATTACAGAAATATATATTCGCACTATATATACAATAATAAGATACTATAAAAATCGCTCGGAGAAATATTTAAACTCTTACACTCGAAATACGAATCGTTCATTTTGTTTTATTCATTATTTTCTTTGCTATAACGACGCAATTGTCAATCTAATCCCATCGGAATAACAACAGTGGACGTAATAACGGTATTTTGTTTTTCGCTGCTCTTCCCTTTGCGTCCTTCGCTATTGATATCTTTGTTCTCTTAAGTACACTTTGAGTTAAACGATAATTAAGTACTGTAAGGTAGAAAACGTTTAATACTCCTTAAAACCTGCTGCCTGCGATTTATTCTCGGGACTCTCATCCGGTCATTTGTTTATTGCTAATTTTTCTCTCATTCGGCGCGTCGACGTCGCTGCTTCTTTTTTTTTCAATTTTATATTTCCCCTTCATTTGAATATTTGCAGATTCGATTGAAGTGAAATCGATCGATCAGCTCGTTTTTCCGTTTTGGAATTAATGTCGAAATGGAAAACAATAAATCCTGCGAAATTTTCCAATGCCTTGAAAAATTCGGTCGTGGCTCTTTTGATTTTTTGCCTCAATCAATCATCCCCATGAAACTGATTTGACGTACTCGAATTAACGTTAAAACGACTTTTTCAATTATTTTAAAATTTGATATGATTAACACCAAAGTTTGCGAAATACTGAAATCATTAAATAAAATCCTCTTATTATTTTTCGAATCCGACACATATTTTATCGATTTAATACCACGAGTAATATTTTTCCCTCTCTACTGTATTCGAGTCTGTTTCCCTATCGAATCGTTTTCAACTCAACATCGGGTCTCCACTTTCTCAAAACTGTCAACGATTCTACGAAAAAAAGGAATTTTCGCTATTTTATCGATCGATCTATCCCAATCGATCCGTTGATCCAACAACAGCCGAGACTTTGCTTAGTACCATGGAGATTACGAATGGATTCGCTTTGAAATATTTGTGCAACGAGGCACGATCAACGGATCGAAGAGACAAGGAATAACGGTGAGAATTAACGAGGCTCGAAGTTTGGGTCGTTGCGGAGCAACGAAAATCATTGATATTATCGAATTATTTATTTTTTTAATTACCAACAGTTGCCGTTGATGTTTTCAATGAGTTTTTGGGAGAAAACTCAAACGAAAAGCCCGGAAATCGTTCCCTAACGACAGGGTGAATAAAAGTAACTAAAAACGAAATAAACGGAAATTTGGCGGCATTCGAGCGTCACAAACTTCGAGTTCGTAAGGATTATTTTTATTGCTTCTAAATTCATTGCCAGGAAGCGCGGTTATTGTCGTTTTTCTAAAATTCTCGCTCTCCACCTTTTTTTTTGGCTTTTATGCAATGAAAAAGGACGAACAAACGACTCGGCATTTTCTTATTAATTTTACAGATGCAACACACCTTGATCGTGACTGAACAAGTTGTGATGGTGATGATGATGATGATTGTGATGATGCTGCGAACCCGGCACGTCTTCGTGAAGCGGGACGCCCGTCAGGTCCACGATCTCGTCAGCGTCCTCGTCGCTAACGGTTGCAACACTCTGAGTAGATTGGTGACTGCCCGAAGACAATTGACTGTTTCGTGAAAAGGAGCCACGTCTCGGGGCTACCAGTGCTCGCTGATTCGCAGGTTTTACCGTTATTATCAAATTTGACGAGTTTGCGATCATCATGTCAGTCACCTGGAGAAATTTTCGTGCTTCTTATTAAGACAAAAATTCGGCTAAATAATTTGGGGCGAAAAATGTCGGATTTACAAATTTTCCTTCACTGTTCTTATTCGTTGTCAATTCATATTCTACTATTTGCTGTCATCGACAATGACCATGCATCGATAATACTTGATGCATTTTCAATAACGCAAAAAGAAATATGGGAGGGAAAGAAAATTCGGTAGTTTACCTGATCGAGAGTTTTCCCTGCGACTTCGATACCATTGACCTCAAGAACTTCGTCATTCACAGCGAGGAGACCTGTGCTTTCGGCAAGGCCACCAGGTACGAGCCTGCTGATGAAGACTCCCGGGACTTTTTCAATCCCACCTCCGGCAGAAGGTGGCAGAACCCGGAAACTCTCGCCATCTTTTATGTAAAATCCTAGTGGCTTGTCTGATCCGTGCTTTAATAATCGTACTCGTCGACAAGTCTCGGGTAAAATGTCAACGTCGATAATTGCTGAGACCTTGAATTGAAAACGGAATTTTATATGTGGCTGAGTAATTCGAGCGATTCAGCAGACAAATGTCTTCAAATTTGCATCATCGAAGTGCACTGAAAAATTTTTTATTCCCAAGACAGAGAATCGAAAATTTTTATGCAGTGCAAACTTAAGAGTTATAAGTAACATAATAAAATTGCTGCGACTCACTTGTCTGAAGTCCTGAGGATTGGAAATAGCCAAGGATGGTTTAGGCTTGCCGGGAGTGCCGCCTAAAATACTGGATATCAAATTTTTTGGTTTTAACGTTCCATAGCCATTCATTTCCTCAATGGCCTCGTCTTTTCTTGTGATGAATACTCGGAGCAACGGTTTAGCAGCCAACAGAGCTCTGGCCAGATTGTTGTCATTGTTTATGGGCAGTGGATCGCCATCCGTTGGATCGGTGTAATAAATAAGGAAATTTAATTCCGGTCCAATGTTGTGTCGCTCTGCCAGGAGCTTTCGGAAATCGTCGTAACCTACAGGCTCTTTGCGGTTTATGGAAAACCGGATTATGTCTGCGTCAAACTGTGGAATGTGAAGAGAAAAAACAAAATCAATGCGTGAACCTGGATCGTGATTCATTTTCTAATTTGTCAAAAATAATCACTGATCTACGAGACAATTTATTTAACCTTCGAAAAAATGTCTCAGGTACTGATATAGAAATGATAAATTCAACGACATCGACATCTATTCCAACCTAAAAACACGTTGCAGTTTTCAACTGTGGAGATTGCATCGATTTCCCGGTAAACAAAGTTTTTTTCCAGAGAAATCATCGATTGAATTACGAAAATAACCTCAAAACTCTTTGAAGTATAGTTTCCGCTTGTGCATACAGTTACATGTGAATTGCTTAAAATTTTAATAGGTTAAAGAAGTTAAACGAAGCTGTCATAAAAATCGAGTCCATTGTAAGATGAAGTTCGCGTTAGAACAATGAGTCATTGTCGAGACCAAATTTGGCACGTAGGAATGCAGCAGACCATTATATGCCATTGTGTAACAAAAAACGATTTCTGAAGCAATGATAAAAAGGGGGAAAGAAAATTGAGGGCAAAATAAAAAAGCACGAAAAATAGAAGATTACCTTGCTTTTGACTGCGACTGTGCCACCGTCGATGTGATTGTGGAGTTTACTCTTTGACATGATGATTTTTTTGTTTTACAAAAGATACTTCCCAGCTGCGTGTCTCTCGTGTAGAGCGAGAAGCGTGTGTGACAGAACGGAGGGCGTCGTTAGAATTCCAAACAATCGGGACGTTCGTTCACTGGGAAGAGTGACGACGGAGAACAAATAAAAAGCGCGTAATATGTCGATCAATATATGGTGTTTATTCAGTTAATCGAAAAAACAGACACCTGCTCTCGAAAAAAACGGCACTTCGGTGTTAAGATGTAATAAAAAAAAATCACCTCAGACACTCTCTTCGCCACTACGGCAGTGCACTTTTCTAATTCACTTTATTTCACTTCCGCGGAAAAAAAGACCGCGTTTAGCATTGATCTCGGAACACAGAATTAACGGTTACCATTATTGTAACTGCAAACGGATGAAACGAGAAAATAAATACACAACCTGCTCCCTTATCACTTATTTCACAGGAGTCTGGCTTGCTTGTTTACATATATATGCATACATGTGTATGCACATAAATATGCTCAAACATATAGGATTTCTGATACACCCACGAACGCTACTGTATATTCAAAACATTTGGATCGTTCCCGATCCCACTCTCACTAATTATCTTTCTCTTCCACTCTTTTCACTCCAAGCCCTCTTGCTAATACATGTTCCACATTGCTGCCGTTGCTCACGTATATAATCGTAGGTAGTAGGTGGGATCGAACGCCAAGTGTGTGTATATCAAAAACTTGACGTGGGGCGTTCAGGCATTCCCCTTCAGGAGGTGGGAGAAAGTACACGATTACGCATACGGCATGCACTATGCGGTTGAGGATGAGTAAGGAATAAGGAATTTCGGGGTGGGTTTTTCCGCTATGGCGTTTTCCGTGGTGGCTCAATGTGGAAGCTCTCGAGTGCGCGGTGCCATCCGCGTTGGCGGAAACCCGTGTGCGGGAAAACATTGTGCGGTAAATCTATACAACTCTTGATTGAATTAATATTGAGTATTGGACGTATCGGAGTCCGGAAGATTTGTGTTGGAAGACATTTGTAAAGGAAATTATTTAAACTTTATCAAATACAAAGATTCACTGCTGATGAAAAAAAGTCGACACCGACAGGAGAAGTAGTTCCGATCTACCTTGCAGAGGGCCTCAGCCGCGTCTTCCAGTATTTTTCAATCATGCGTTTTCGCCTCTGCCATGAAAATTGCATCGTCGTAATGTCAGTGGCGAACAGCTGTTCAGCGAGGGTGGACGTCGGTGATCGAAAAATTGCTCGGACATGTTTATCACAATCATTGGTGCGGATGTAGTATTTTAATCCCTCTTTATCTTCGTAATTATTTCGCTGACCGAATTGCTTCATTTATTCTCAAGTGATTATGAACTCTCGTGACGAATCATGATGTGAGGACTACGAAGATTGATATTGCTAGTAAACTGTGTGAAAAAAAGCAATCCGAATATATCTACCGGGTACCTGAGTAGAAAATAAAAATAAAAACGCTACGTTTTTACTTCATGTCAGAATTATTCTTTTAACGAAATATTACTACATTATTATTAATAATGGCTCAATGTAAACTAACCCCTCGAGAATTCATCGGGAATGCTTTCTCGCCCCAAATCGGTGCTGTTTGCTCAAACATCGCCGAATCCGTGTGCCAGAAGAACAATCTTTCATTCATCGAGCTTCTGCAACCTTTTTCCAATCTCAATACCGAAGGTAAGCAATATTTTCTATACCTTCCTCAACCTTTCTCCAAAATGACCCATTACTTTTTTAATCTCTTTGGAACAATTTCGATTCAATCGTAAAGAAAAAAGATTTTCACGTCGGTAACAATAAAACATACGATTAAATTCCAGTGACCTAATTTTTGAGATAACGAAATAATACGATGCTGTCAAGTGAAAAGTTTTTATAAACCGTTTTCAACAATGAAATCTGTTCTCATGACTCTGAAGCCGAATCCACATGAAGATTTGCAGTGGAATATTTATCCTGACAGAAAGAAAAAAAATAATCAAAATATACAAAAAAAAGGTTTTCTCCGTTGTCATTGATTCCCTAATTTTCGGAATTATTTAATTTCTCTTATTACACAGTTATATTTTATTCCAAAGTAAAAATCTTCGATTTTTTTCATCAAAACTATAAATAATCAGGATCAACTTATTTCATTGTCCCTTATATTTAGATTTTTCAAATTTCGAACCAAAATTCTGCAAAAATGAACCGACCGTTGAAAAAAGATTTTTCTTTTTTTTTTTCGTTTTTTTATCTCATCCCAACTTTTCTGTTGATAGGTCATTTCAAGGATCCACAAGGGACAACGGTAGCGGTAAGAAATTTGCGTCTTTCCATCCAAGACATTCATGCCCAGCCTCCCGAGCCGTCGGCTGCGAGAAAAATGCTCAATGATTCGGTCAGTTTGGAGCCCTGCGAACGGTCAACCGTTGTAACGATAGCAAACGTGGACCTGGAAATCCCCTTGGCTGTCCCCTGGTTCGAAGCCTGGCGAGAAATGTTTCTTACAGTTCAGTTTCCCTCCGATCACGAATTTACTAAGCATTTTCTGGCTTGCATGATCGTTGTGTCCACCGGGGATGAAAATCCTTTAGACAAAATACAACAAATGGCGACGCAACTGCATCAGAGTGTACCAGGCAAATTGCCAAAATGGTTCAACAATAATGCCCTCAGATATTACGTTCTCATTCATGATTCAGCTCAGGACGACAGAGCAAAGTAAGTAACATTGGAGAAACGAAAAAAAAATGAGTTCTGAGGATAACGGAAAAAAAATTCAGAATTTTGAATATTTCTCAAAAGAATTTCTTAATTTTTACTGAAAAATTGTTTTTCGCTTGAAGTTTTCTTGTGCCAATTTCTACGACGCAATAATTGTGATAATTTTCCAATGAATCCGTTTTTTTCTGCACAGAGCCGAAGCTGTTTTTACCGAAATGAAAAATCTGTACGATGCCAACAATTGTTTTCTATTGCAAATGAATTCGAGACCACCCGGTCATGCTGACGACAATACGCACTTGCCAGATCCCTGGAGCCAGTTTCTCGTAAAACATACGGATTTTAATGCCAGCAGCGATCACAGCAGCAGTCCTCGAACTCCCGCGGACATGGGTGGAGTTTCGGCAATGCCCAACGAAGTTACGACCGAGCCAGACAAGTATGTTGGCTTTAAGCTTCTCAGTCAATCCCTGGGCTCGAAAATTCTTTTTCAGAGCATCTGACCATTCAACGCATGAGAAATATCAATCGGATTTTTCAAATTTTCATGAGCTGTCGAAATTTTAGAATCCCGATTGATTTTTCAAAAAAAAATCGAGATCCTTTGGAATTTGATTCCAAACAATCGAATAAGCGTATATATTTCTTAAAAATCTGCATTAAACGGCAAAGTTCGACGGTAAAAAGATCGAAACTCATTTATTCAAATGATAAATATACTTTTTGGGTACCGATCGATTCGATGGAATATTTGAAGCATAATTTTTGCAATGAATTTGTTAATAGATTGAGTCATGCTGGGACGCCGATAGCGCCTCAAAATCCAGCGCTGTTATCGCCCGATATAGCGGACAAGTTGAGTTTGTCATCAGAAATATCAGAAGGACCAAATATGCATGTGGAGATGGGACAAGAGGCAGTTCCGGTGACGATACATCCGCTTAGTCCGGAAGGTCATAGGGATTTGAATGCGGAGATTGGGAGGAGGTCGATGGGAGGTTTGACAGGGCACAACAGCGAGAGCACACCGATAAACGCGAACGTTTGGGCTGACTCGCCGAATCATCCAGTGCCTCAACATGGCTCGAGATTATCGACACAGGATCTCGATAGATTGAGGAACATGATAAACGAATTTTGTTTGAGAAGTTTGTTGCCCTACGTGGAAAAGCAAATTGGTTTATTGAGTGACGTTATATCAAATAAAAAGGGCGTTAGCCGGTCGTTGTTCAGCGCGACGAAGCGCTGGTTCGGGACGACCAAGCCCGGTGCTCCAGGCTCCGCTCCGACCAACGCAGTTATTTATACGAGCGAATCACCCGAATTGCAATTACGTCGCTTAGGCGATCTCTGTTTTATGTTCGGACATTATACTCTCGCTTATCAGGCTTACCACAGTGCAAAACGTGATTTTGCGGCTGATCAGGCCTGGCTGTATTACGCCGGAGCCTTAGAAATGGCAGCCCTTAGTGCCTTCATGCAGGGCGAAATGAGCCGGAAAACCATCGAGTACATGGACGACGCAATACTCACCTACTCCAACAGCTGCAAAATGCCACAATTTGCTACGAGAGCCACTCTCCTCAGCGCCGAATGCCTCAAGGCTCGTAATCTTCATGGCGAAGCTGCCAAACAACTCATTCGCATGACCAGCGAAGATTCCGATCTCAGATCTGCTCTCCTCCTCGAACAGGCTGCTTATTGCTTCATCAGCCCCAGAATGATTCACAAATATGCATTTCATGCTGTTCTCGCTGGTCATAGATTCTCCAAATCTGGACAACGGAAACATTCGCTCAGGTGCTACCAACAAGCTTATCAGGTCAGTTATCAAACTTGGCATTAGTGGCGATATTAGAATTTTTTATAATTTTGGCAGAGGATCGACGTGAATTTCATTGGTAATTTTTCGTCAGCACTAGAGGAGGTTTCAACGATTTTGTACATTTTGGCAGGTTTATCGCAACCGAGGATGGTCGTCGGCGGAAGATCACATTCACTTTACTATTGGAAGGCAAGCGGCCTCGTTGAAACAAGTTGGGGACGCGGTGCGAGCATTTGAGAAATTACTCAATGAATCGAGTCGGCAGCCGAGTGTTCAGCAGGCGGCATTTCTACGGGAATTCTTGCACACTCATCACGTAAGAAATTCGGAACGAAAAGTTTGAAACCAAATTGAATCGCAGGTGGAGATTTGAGGAATTAATCAAATTGATGAATTCCAGTTACTGCTGCAGGAATCGACAACGGATCGTTCGGAAATTCCGATTCTCCCTTTGCCTCTGATCAACGGTAACGAGATTCAAGTTTTGCTTGGGTTTTTGCCAACGTCGACGGACCAACGCGTACCAGCGAGTAATTTATCCTTCGAAAATGTCGAGGAGGACGATTCTCGGTGGACGAAACTGGAAGAAATTATAGTCGCGGAAGCTCAGGGTTCTGCGTCGATGATTTTCAAGCCGACGATTGCTCTCTACACGAATCGTACGAACAACAGTCTAAGACCTAACGCTGTACTGGACGAGCCGATAAATCTCTCGATCGAGCTTTACAATCCCATGAAAATATCGATTCCACTTACGAAAGTTATACTTTTGTGGTCTTTTTCGAGTGGCGATGAGTGTTGGAGCAACGAGAAGACACAAGAAGAATCAACGGAGTCGATGCCAGTCGAGACGGAAATCCTCGAGTCGGTTGTGCTGCAGCCAACCTCGAGACGAAGGATTGTCCTCTCGTGCACTCCTCGACGCACGGGAGATTTGAAAATCAAGGGAATTTCTTACGACCTCTCAAACCCTCCAACTTCCGATCAACTGATCGTGAATCCCACTGTTGCCGTCACGGGAAAACGTATTTTTCAAATCAAAGGGCCACGCTTGAAGAATGTGAAAGAAAAACCCGGCACGAATATGTACGGCGTTGATAATCGACTCGAAATAAATGTCGTCGATCGATCGCCTCTCATGAAAGTCACGTTTACCAAAATATCTCACGACATGTTGTGCGGCGAAATGCAAAAACTCGACGTTGTCCTTGAGAACGTTGGGCAAACGCCGTTGAAAAATATCCACGTTGGCTCGACCAACCCAAAACTATTTTGCCTCGAAAACAACGGCGACAAATCGGACGGTTCGGTGACGAAGATTATTCTACCGGATGGTACGAGTCTCCAGCCCGGATGTAAACACACAATGGCCATGTGGATCCGAGCGCCTCATGTCAAAGGTAATCATCGTCTCGACCTTCTTTTTTATTGGGAAAACGTCGATTCCAAGAGCACACCGAAATATCGACTTTGTCGACACACGTGGCAACTCACCGTACTCGATTCCATTCAAATAAACGCAATCGCTCGAAGGAGTGCAGTCAGAAAAGCCGATTTGCCAACACTCACTCTAACCGTACGCGTGAAAAATACTAATCAATCCAACGATCCGTTTATGAACGAAATTTCACTCGAGAGAGTTTCCCTGGAAAGCAAAGCTTGGTCGTTGCTCGAATGCATCTCCGAACCTTCTAATATCAAAATACAATCACAAGAGACTTACAGCGTTTTGTTAAAACTCGTTAGAAAAATCGAGGAATCTTCCAATATTTCGGACATTTCGTTGATGAAAAAACTCGACGAGACTGACGACAGTGTCGAGAGATCTCCGTATATGGACTTCATCCAAAAGCGACACATTAAGCCTCAAGCTCACAGCGAAACTTTGAACGAAAATCCATTCAGAAACGTCGAGGAACCTTGTCCACTTGCGGTCACAACCAGACTGGATGCGACTTTGATTTTACGCTGGAGAGCAAAAATCACTGAAAGCGGAAATAGCGGGAGACACGCAGTGGGACAACATCATGTTGATCTTGCTGTCGTTAACAAATCTTACAAACAACCGGAAGACAGACGATCCGATCAGAACGACTATTCAACGAGATTGAAAATTTTTGGTCCTGATCGCAACGTCTCGGACTCTACGACGATCATAAAAAAGGACGACGTCCCCGAGTCCGAGTATCTCAAGAACATCGTCTCGTTTTCTATGAATCACGTTCGAGAAGGAAAACACAATTTTGATCGTAGTCGAATGTGCATCGTCACGGTTAATCTTCATCTTCAAAATCACTCGGAGTCGCGTATCGACGTCAGGATCGATACGATTGGTACAAGCAGGTAAGCTGAATTTTCATTCGTCCGATTCCGTTATAATTGAGTATCTTTGCTAAAGAAATTTTCTCACTAATTTGTCGAGAGAAAAAGAAATCCTTGCCCTTCATTTTTTCGTCACAAATTCTCGACTTTCTGCTGCAGAAACTGATTTTTTTTTCCTTTTCAGTCAAACGTCTTTGCCAAGTCTAAAAACACAGCTGTACTCGCCTCAGGCATCGACATTTTTTCGTTACGTCAGTCACACAGCAATAAAATGCCAGGTGGATGCATTGGGAGTGAATACGATAAAATTACAAGCGATTATTCCATCGCCAGGTACATATGATCTGTCATCAAGACTGGAAGTTTCCGCGAGGGTAGCAAATACGGGAGAGTTCGTGTTGCAGAAATGGCGTATGGAGAGCGCGTGCAGCATAAGTCATTCGAGTGTGTAGTGAAGCCTAGAAAGAAAAAAAATAAAATATTGGCAAATGCAATTTATGAATCGACAGGCACGGAAAAAACTTTTTTTCTCGTTCAGCTGTTGGATCGTGCATCCGTATCATTCCTTAGATGAGCATCATACTTTGTAGAAGTTGAAAAAAAGATTTTTTATCGAATAACAAATAAGTTTGAAATATATTGAGACTCACGAACGTTGTCGAACGTTGTAGAGACCGGGAAGTTCTGATTTCGAGCCAATAGGGGGTACAAATCGTAAAACTACTAAGCCCTATCCGAATTCTTCAAAGGATGGAAAAACAAAGAGAATTAATATTTGTAAGAAATGTTGAAAGGAACATATCGTCCACCGGATGCTTCGACTCGTACGATTTTTGTTAATTCCCCAAAAGAAACAAAAAAACACACACACACAGAATATTTACAGAGACTCAAGTGCTTCATGAAACACAGATTAGAAGAAAATTTAAATATACGCAATCAGTCTTCGATGGCAACTGCAAAGAGTCTCTTTCTATATAACCAGTCCACGTTTTATGTGGTCGACATAATAGAAATACTTGCAAATCATTCTTTGTATGTTTTCTCATATATCCAAACAGGAGAATTGTAAATTTTTACGTAACTCCACACAAAAAAATTTCGTCATTATTATACTGTATAAACTGTGACATAAAAAACAAACTGTAAATAACTGCAAAAAGATATATATTTTAAGCTCATGCCACTAAGGGATTATGTATTATTATTATTATTATTATTATTATTATCATTATTATTGTAGATACAATAAATTTTCGCGTTTTATTCTGTAAAGTTATTGCTCATCGATACCAACGATTCATTTTTTGTTATTCTCAGTTTTCATAGTTCCCCATTCAACTTGAGAGAATATTCACGTCTCGGCATGAAGAATATTCATCTTAGAGAAGGAGTTTTTATAAAGAAACAATGTTCAGTAACGTGATGAATTTTGAACGAAAAAACCTGTGGATTTCTTTCGAGGCGATAATTATATTTCGGTATTTTGGACATTCGAGTTCGATCGTCCAACAGCATCTCAATTCTGATCCAATGAAGTTTTTATTCAATGAAATAACGTGGGGAGAAATCGATGACCAAAAACTTTGAATCGTTACGCAAAAATTCTTATTGCATTAATACTTCGAACAGTGCAATTGTCGTTACATAAGCATGAGTGGACGGAGAGAGTAAAAGGTAAATGAAAGCTTCTCGTTTGCGAGCGAGTATCTCAAAAGAGTAAAAATAACAATAATAGAAATTGGTTAAAAAATTTATAATAAACTGTAAGTTTATACATAATACGAATGTACTATGTAAAAGGTATAAATAATGTAATAAACATTAGACTCTAGAGTGTAGACCAATTGGTCCAAATAACATGGCCAAAAACTCCAATTTTTGTTGAAAAACAAGAAAATATAAAATCCTGAAAAAAATTGGCGCCTGTTCCTCTCGCCGCCTGGCGGGTGTCACAAGAATTACCGGATTTTCGTGTCCCAGCAATATGATCGTCCGCCAATTGCCCACTCGATTCGGTTGTGTCAAATATTCTACTTTCCGCGATCAATTTTTCCTCGATCGAAATCAAACTAGAGTTTTTTTGTCAACAATGATGGTAGCAAAGTGTCGCGACGCTATTTCTTAGTCTACGACGAGGAACGACTGTCAACAGCTCGTTCGAACGGGAGCAACGAGTATTATGGCTGTCAAAGTAACCTCTTAACGAAAACCTTCTTTTTTGCACTCGTTGTTTATTCGTATTCGACCAATCATGGCGAACTATGTGGGCAATACGATTATTTGGTGAGTTGTATTGTTTATAATTAATCAATTTGAAAAATATCGAAATTGAGAGCTTTTAAAAAACTTTTTTCTACTGACTTCATTCACTGTCGAAATAATTGACAACAATTCGTGATAAATTATTCGAGTACCTCGAAAATATTCTGTTTATCGTTTCCAAATCGTTTTCGTCTAATAAATTTTTGTACACAGAGAAATGTGGAAAAGAATCCATCATAGCAATTTTCCACTTATCTCTGATCTATGACCCACTGTCTCCAAAGCCACTAATTGTGTTCTAACTCAATATATATGTTTTCTGTTGTCCAGTGCCCTCCTTCTATTTTCCATCATTATTATTTATGCCACAACTGAAATCGTGAAGTCGTTCACCGAACAGAGGCACAACCTCATGAGCGATTCTTCCTCCTATAGTTGGATGATAAGACTTTGCTTAAATATTCTCGGGTATGCAACGATTTTATTGCCTGGGTATCTAATCTACAAATACGTGCGTCACAGTAAATATCTCCAGAGAGCAGGTAAATTTTTCCTACGTTATTCCAAGATGAGCGAGAAATCAAGTTGAAAATTATAGGAAAGCTAATTCTCCATACACAAATTTTATTTTGTGTATGGAGTATTTTATTTTGTTTTTTTCTATCTTGAAGACGAAAAAAAATGTTAGACTGATAAAAATGTAAGCCGCATGGAAATGTTGATGAATAAATTCAATACCGACTTTCAGGCAAGGGATGTCTGTCCAAAATAGTGGAGACTTGTTTCCTGGGCAGTGGAGAGTCCGGTTTGTTGGATTCCCCAGCATACAGTCCTGCGAGCAAATCATCTTCGGGCGAGCAGAAGAGTTTTTCAAGAGATGCGATAATTCTTTTTTATTGCTTTGCTGGCCTGCAGATGAGTTACTTGACTTGGGGTTATTTGCAGGAGAAAATAATGACTCAGGAATATGTAAATGACCAAGGAGAGAAAAGTCATTTTCGTGATTCTCAATTTTTGGTATTCGTCAATAGAATACTCGCGTTCCTAATGTCAGGAGCGTATCTCTCTCTGAAAAGACAACCGCGTCATACTACGCCCATGTACAAATACGCTTTTTGTTCTTTGTCCAATATAATGAGCAGTTGGTGCCAGTACGAAGCTTTAAAGTTCGTCAGTTTTCCTACACAAGTAAGATTTCTTTTTTTTTAAAATTTTTCTCATTATACCCATTCAAATTTTTCACACTGCCTGGTTATTTCACAAACGAAATGTTTCAGGTTTTAGCCAAAGCTTCTAAAATCATTCCTGTCATGATTATGGGAAAAATCGTTTCACGGAATTCGTACGAGTATTACGAATACGTGACGGCTGTTCTTATTTCGATTGGAATGACATTGTTCATGCTCGGAAGTTCAACCGACGAAACCGGTAAAATAATAAGTATTTTTATCAAAAATTCTACACATGCGTTTGCCCATGACTTACAAGCTCAGACCCAAATAACTTGAAAGTACTTGGTGATCAAAGTTTCTGGAAGAAAAAATTTCCAGGCATCCGAAGGAAATTGTTTGGGAAGTAAAAATTCTATTCGCATCGTGAAAATTTTTCGATTGTCCGACTTCGAAATTGTTTGGTCACTACCAGTTGAAAACAGCAATATCGCAATGGCAATGAAAAAGTGAAGAAATGTCTTTTTACAGACCGTGCTACGACGATTTCCGGTTTGATTCTCTTGGCCGGTTACATGATGCTGGATAGTTTTACCAGCAATTGGCAAAACGCTCTTTTCATCGAGTACGGCGTTTCAAGTATACAAATGATGTGTGCAGTCAATATGTTTTCTTGCATGTTGACAGCGACGTCGTTGTTTCAACAATCGAGTTTTGTACAGACCCTCGATTTTGTGACGAAGGTAATAAAATTGGTGGATATTTAAATATTCCGGGACATGAATTCCATGCATTATTACGTATTAACATTTTTTCAGTATCGCGGATTCATCCTCGATTGCTTGCTCATCTCTGTGTGCTCGGCAAGCGGTCAATTATTCATTTTTTATACAATATCCAAATTCGGTGCAGTCACATTTGTCATAATGATGACGATACGTCAGGTGAGATCTTCAAACCGCAAATCTATCTGTATCATCTTATCTTTTGAGACAGCTTATTAATCTGGAGTTAGTATGAATCGTGGAGAGAACAGAAACCTGCTTGTCTGACTTAAAAATGTATTATTTCCGAGCATCAGGAACCATTTTTCTGTTTTTTTTCTCATTTTTTCTAAATTTCGTTTTTTCTCTCAATTTCCAATTTTTATTACCTATTTTTCATTTAATCAGCGTATGCCTATGCAAAAGAGACAAGAATTTTCACCATGATCCAAACAAACTTTTTTGTTGTTGCATTTTCGTATTATTTTTACGAAATTTTTGTTCGTTCAGTCCATTGAAGGGATTCTTTGTAGAAAGTCTTGTGCCAATAAGGATTTCTTCTTGTTACAGGGATTGGCGATATTAATCTCGTGTTTGGTGTATCATCACAATGTAACAGTTTTTGGTGTGATCGGTATTTTGATAGTCTTTGGCTCGGTGTTCCTGAGAATATATTGCAGCAATCGTTTGCGAGCGATCAGAAGACGAAGAGCTGAAAGTAGCAGCGTTAAGGATTAACCATTTTATTTATTGTCGATGGAACAGTGCAGGCATTGTGGATGGGAAACTCCGAGAGAAAAATGTCGCTTCCAGAATGCAATGACGAAAAATTGGGAGAAAGGATATGAAAGCTTGACAGAACGAGAGGTATCGGACTTTTCCTGTTAAGTCGCGCTAGGATCCGCGCGTGTACGAGAAAGAAAACTATAAATCAGCTTTCCATTTTGATCGAAATCGCTTCATCCTTTGCGAATGATAGAAAAACGCTATTTCTATTTTTCTGAGAAACTCAATTTTTTTTGGAAAAGAATGCGCAGCAGCGGATTGTTTCCGCCTGAACGAGGGATGCGGCGCCTCGATTTCCATTTTCTTCTCTTCATTGATCTGCTCAGGACTCACACAAATTGAATGAAATTCGTTCCCACAGCAAACTGTGTACAAAAGTTTATATATATTTAATTGCGAATTTTGACAAAAATCACGGAATAGTTATTTTTGCACGAATTTGTGAAAAATGCCAAAAAATGAGGGGCATGCTTACGGAATAACTTGCGATTGTGGCATTCTTTTGATTGGCCGATTTTGTATAATCATTTTTTCAACGAATGCATGAGGAGAGGTTCTTTAATTGGAATAATGTAGTAGCTTGTTTTTTATGTAATTTATATGGCGACAATACAACGATACGTGGAAGTACTTAGAGAAAATCAAAATGTTCGTGTAAATATAAATATGAATGACTTCCGATGTTGACGTATCGGCAATTGAAGAGATTTTCGAAAGAAAAAGGAAAAAGTATTTTTATTACCTGGAAACTTGCAATCTCATTAGTGACGTGTAACTTTTTGTTGTTATAATGAAACTACGATCGTCGAAAGTCTATTTACGTGTGTTAATTGATAAAGCGGGATTGATTTCAAGTGGATATATTAATTGAAGAATAAACAGGAATCGCGAAGGTTTGAGGAAAGCCTGAAGAAGGTTTGTACCCAAGATAACGAGAGAAGAATAAATGACAGACGTACCGCTGGAAAGAATGCGACCAACATTTTTTTTTATTATGCAAAAAAAAAAAGATCGTGTAGAATATAAAATTGCGATTGTATATTAAAAATCGTAGTTTAAAAACATGTATCGACGTTTATCCAAGTCTTTGGTTCGTTCGTAACTCGATCATAAATAAAATCGAGATAAATGAAAATCAAAAGAGCAACGATATAATGACATGCATAATGAATTGGTAACCAAGATTCGCGGGATAGTTTTTTTTCCGTTTGTAAAATCTACCAAAGGTGTTAGTAGTTTTGGCTAACGATCTAACGTCCAAATGGAATTAGTGAACGTTGCAACGATGTTAACAGTAGTTAAGGGCTATGAAACGTTCATCTTCTTGCTCTCGACGTTTCGCCTTACAAATTCTATTTGTTATAGATCTATCCAACAGATACGGTTTCTCTATACAATCCAGGATACAAATTCTTAAGAAATATCATACAATCTTGCGGGTTGAGGGTGCTTGCTTATACATACAAATTTTAACCCCACCGGGCATTGAGCTCCTTTACGGCATCCGTGTCACAACAACCAATCATTTATTTCCTTAAATATAGAAATGCTTGAGGATTCATTCTTTCCATACAACAGAAAAAAAAACTTCAGGCTTAACGTGCAAATCTCATCACAACGGTGATTTCTGTGCGCTAAGGATACGGAACTAAGCGAGACAGCGCTATTCGTGCGGTACATGCTCGTTTTTAAAAAATGTCAATAATTATACGTCGCCGAGGCTTTGGGGCGCCGGAAAAATGGTTCCTGGCTCATTCTTCGGGAGCAGCGGGTCTATAAATCGCTACGAGGCACATGACGGAAATAACGAGTTCGGTGATAAGTAAAACCAGCTGAATACTGCAAAGTATCATTTCCAATCTAAGGACATAATTCTGCCAGAAAAGGAAATACAGAGTGGCCAACGCGCTCGGTATCGTCAGCAATATTCCCAAAAGTATAGGCAATCCTTTTTCAGTCAAATTTCCCTTTCTACCGAGATAAACTCGTCCGCCTTCGGTCGCTATGAGAAAAACTAGTAAGGAAAATTCAATCGCCGTTGTTCCGCTTCCTGGCGATGGCAAATTTATTGCCTTGAAGAGTCCCATGCCGAGCTCGCATACGGCAAACATACCAAAGTAAAAAGAATTCAGGTACATGAGAATTTCGTAGGTGAGCGACGAATTTATTACCGAAGGCATTTTCACTCTTTTATTTTGTTGTGCTATTTATTCAAATGTGGGTCTTTTATTTTTGTGGAGCTCAGGGAGAACGAGTTATGATGATGGCAAACTTCCGATGGTTTTCCAATGTCTTTTTCCCTCCGAGACGATTATTCTGGGCTTCTGTATTGCAATCGAACCGAGTCAGGTCTTTCCATAATTAAATGAGGAACATCTTACGGACACCATGAAAAATCTCTATATTTGTCCGTCGCGAAAGTCTTTTTTCTCACTGCTAAGACTAGTTTAACGATTAAATTCATAACCGCTTCCCTTTCCGATTATTCACTGCTTCGCACGGATGTTTTTCGTATTTTTTGTTTCACAAATTTGAGAGAATTGTTTCGTTTTCTCATCGATGCACACTCCATAATTAATGATTTTGTTTAACAATAAGTTTGTAAGCCTCGATTCGATCGAGGAATGATAAAGTTCATTTTTTATCGAGCAAACTCGTCGCGCAAACTAGGCTTGGCTCGACAATTATTTCTGTATTCAATAATAGGCGCTTTCAGCCTTTTGTTTATTTTTAACCCCTTTTTGATGACGCTTGTGTGTCTCGCCGCTTTTCTCTCTCTTTCTCTATGTCGGGGGTGTACGGTACATGCCCTCGATGATGCATTGCAGCGGTACCGCCGCTCGCGGCCGGTACCGTAAGCTCCTTTTGCCGCGCTCTTACTTTTTCATTTTTTCGTTTTTTTTTCTCCACGTGCAATGTATACCGGCTGGGTTCGAATGTCTCGTTTTATTTTCGTGCGGAATATTCTTCAAATTATAAATAGATTAGCTTTGACTGTTTGAAAATAGCTCATTAGCTCAGGTTGATTGACTTAATAAAAGCTTAGGCATATAAGTTTCCTATGACAGGTTAGCGATTTGGCTTTTCGTTATGACGGGAATACAGTGTGTGACATGTTTCCAATTATTTCTCATGCCTGCCAGATTATTTATCCTCGGTAAATTTAGCTAGAAAAGGTCACGGAAGGTCATGCCAATTTCGGTTTCTCCCAGAATTATCTATAACCTCATAAAATAAAGAAATGGCTTTCTAATCAATTTGACAGAAGTCTCCTGGTATGTGAGGAAGTAATGTCGATGTGCATGTATGTGCTAGTTACGATCTGAAGATAGAGCTACGTGTCTACAACGATCTAAGCTCTGCCTCAGTAAGAACAGCGAAGCGCGTCTCTATTGTTTTTGGTGAAATCTCACGCGTGTTTCGTTCGCAATGAGCGTTACTTTAAAATCGAAATTACAGTTGGGAAAGTTTCTTTAACAATAAATTAGTAGCTGCATTTGAAAATGTAGCAATGTGTCTTATGCGGTTGCGAGAAATCGCACGAGGGATAAAAACGATAAATATAAATGTAGAGAAGAGAATAAAGTGATGGTGAGCAGGGAATATGACGGTTCTACAATGGCCGGGGATTGTTATCGCTCGGGGAGACGATTTAATACAAAAGTGAGATTACTAGTGAATCATAGAAGAAAGTGGATTTTTTATTCGTGAACGAAGGAGATAGCTCATAATGAAAAAATTGAGACAAATATACGAGTCGATAAAATCCTTCGGCAAGAGATTCGCGTGTAGGTCACGTGGCGATCCCGCCTCCATGACCTTGAGAATAAATGTCATTCGATGCTACGTCGAGCGTGAAATAACGCTCTCAAGATCACCATCGTCTAGTCGTTCCGAGCCGATAACGCCCTATTTCACGAAGTTGGCGTTAATTATACGACCTCGAGATAGTGCAATATGTGAGAACCCTTTTCCAACGAGAACGGATGAACGAACGACCTTGCTGGGTATTATCGCCGAGCTCGTAATGCTTACAACAAGGATTACTCTCGTCTTGTTTGTAACCAGTAGCGTGCTTGCCTTTTATCTGATGACCCGAATGATTTATTCCGAAGCCTTCCCCGCTTTTCTTCTCAGGGGTAAAATATTTCATTATTATTTATAATCATTAATATATGGACTCCGCGCATTCATTATTTATGTTTTTCCAAACACCTCGAGCATTCTCTATCAATCTCTAATTTGCTCCATGTTTATGTACTTTTATGTTCATTCCCGCTCGCGAGCTCGCTATATAAACTCATAACAAACTTGAAATCTTTCTGGGGCGAAATTCACCCTCGCTGCTGCCATGTTGTCGGTGTGCAACATCGTTCGGCTTACGTCCGACCGATGCGACACTTTGGCCGTCCACCGACTTACTGACTTGATTTGACGCTTTTGACTGCTGGCCAATTGCATCGTAAGCTGACGAGCCCTGCCTAAGCGCCTCTGGTGTTCCGCTCTCGCAGTGCCTCCAAGGGCACTTCAGTCAGGTGCTCATTGTGTCGGCAACGTTTCTTGCAGTTTCTCTTTGCCATTGGCAAATGTGATACTGCTCGAGATAAGTGTGCTCTGCAGCTGCGTAGTCAGTCAGTAACGTTGGGAATAGCTGTAAAGGGTGGAGAGGCTTGAAAATATAAAACCATGATGGGCATTGGTAGTAAACACGTTCGAATAAATACGAACCCCCACGAAAAATACTCTGTGAGAACGGACAAAGTTTTACATGGACTTATCGGTCCGTCCGCCATTTTGTAAAGTCTCCTGATACACAAATACATTATTTTTTAAGTAATGAACAAAAATTTCGTTCAAGCAGCCATCGAATTTTTGGGTCCCACTTTCATAAAATTGGGCCAATGGTCGTCAACGCGGAGAGATATCTTTTCCGAAGACATTTGCAAAACGCTATCTCGACTTCAACGCCATACTCCCGTTCATTCCTGGCTCTATACTAAATATTTACTCGAAAAAACTTACGGTCTTGAATGGAAAAATCTTTTTGTCAAATTCGATCGTTCCGAGCCCATCGGTTCCGGATGTTGCGCTCAGGTAGGTATCGAACATTTATAAATCCCTCAAAAATACAAATCACCCGATTCCGAATCGATATTCAAACTCGACAAGTCCGAACTTTCTTTGACTCCCGATAAACCGCGTCCGCGAACTTTTCCGTAGCGATAAAATCACATTTCGATCTATAATATTTGACAATAATTGCATGGCCAAGTTTAATACGAGAAATGAACTGGCCGACATCAAAATTGCTTGAAAATTGGGAATGGAAATGATGCAAAATATACGATCAAATCGTAAAAAAAGCAACAAATCTTGTCGAATTGTGGCGATGTCAGGCGTCCGAGTTGGCAGCCATGCGTGCCTCGCGTCCACCGGGCTCGCCTTGCAAAAACGTAAACATTGCTGAGAGTGCGTGCTTGCGTTGTTGTCACAACAAACGCTCGCTAGGCATAGTTCGTAACTTTTTCATGAAACCTTGATCCTCAAACGAAATATATTGAATATTCGGTGGGTACTTTTTGCATTTTCTTTTCAATTTTTATGTTCAAAAACGTCCAGTTCACTCTCATTTACCATTTCCTCAAAACAAGATTGATAATATATAGAAAATTACCATTTCCTCGTTCTTCGAACGAGCAAGACGTTGATCACGTGATCGCACGTGTAACTTATTGGGGACAAATATATTGGAGAGAAAAATCACAATTCACGGAAAAATCGAGAAATAGTTTGCTTTTTTTTAAATATTCTTCCAAATTTTTCTTGGAGACAGCAAATGCGTTCAATGATCGAGCGTTTATTTTTATCGTGATAATTAAAAAACAAAAATAGATTCGAACGATGAGAATTCCGGAAAAAAGCAACAGTTTTTTTGAATTTCTCTTCAAGGTATACAAAGCGTGGATCGAGAAGGAAAGCATCGGTCCCGTTGCAGTGAAAGTTTTGCATCCTGGAATTGAAAATCTTCTCAAGTAAATAACAATAAAATTATAGGAATGAGGAAAATTCATTGTACCGAAAAAAATGAAAAAAAAATTTCAGGAGGGACTTGCTGATCTTACGATTATTTTCCGAATGCGTGACCCTCATGGTTCCGTCGTTACGATGGCTCAGTTTGCCCGATTGTGTTCGCCAGTTTTCCAAGATGATGAAGAATCAAGTAAAAAGCAATGACATTGAAAAATGGAAAAATGGTTAAAAATGACGATTTTTTGTTTTTTTTTTACAAAGAACGTGATTATTATTTCGAGATCGACATGGAACTGGAAGCGAGAAATCTCGTCGAGTTTTCGAAAAATTTTGCGGGCAACGCCAATGTCATATTTCCATCGCCCATAACCAATTTGACGCACAGAAAAATCCTCGTGGAGAGTTTCCACGAATGTTCACCGATATCCGATTATCTTGATTGCCAGGATCGGAATTTTCAAAGGAAATTGGCGAGAATTGGCATCGCGGCGATTTTCCAAATGGTAATTACGTTGTCAAAGTTTCACCTTCGTTTGTAGAATATTCGGAAATTCAACGAATATGCGATCGTGTCAATATTTGCGTCTAATTCGAAATTCACTAAACACAGACTTACTTTCCAGGTAAAAAAAAGAAGAGAAAAAACGTTTGGACTAACCGACTTGAGACTCATGCTAACTCAATGCTAATGGAGTTAAAATTCATATTTCCAGATATTCAAAGATAATTTCGTTCACTGCGATCTCCACCCTGGCAATATTTTAGTCGAAAAATCTCGGGGCTCGGAATCCCCCAAATTTCCAAGTTTCTTAGCAAAAATTTGGCCGGGGTATTTCGCCGATAAAACCCGTTTGATCTTTCTCGACTGTGGATTAGTCGCTTCCCTCGACGAACGTGGCAAAAAAAATCTTCGAGATGTTTTTCGTTCGGTCGCCAAGGGAGACGTAAGTTCCGAATGACATTTTCATCTGATCGCGAGCTCTCGAATTAAAACTCAAACGAGAAAAACAAGAAAACAATTAATTACCTTATCAATTTATAACATTTTTTATTGCCTGTGGATCGATGCTTTGTCTGTCATTAAAGGAAAAATAATTGCTTCACATGCTAATAGAGCAAGTGTTGAATTTCCATGACAATATATAGTGTGTCAAGTTCAATGGAATAAAAAACTGAATGAATAGACGATAGAAAAAAACGTTTTGCACGCAGTTTATTCCGAGATTTTCTTGAGTTTCTCCCGACGTAATTTCCACATTGACAACAAGTTGTTTTCCTTTCAGTCTGCATGAAATTCTGCTCGAAATTTCCCATGATATTTGAGCAGATTCCATTTTTTTTTGCAGGGTGAAATGGCTGGAGAACACATAATAAATTACTGTGGAGAATCGTCCTCAGACGTGGAAGGATTCAAGCAAGAGATTGGAAAAATAGTGAAGAATCATTTGCGATCCCGCCTCAGTCTGGATAAAGTAATTATTCGTAACGAATTAATCCACTCTCACTTGATTAAATATTGAATGAATTAACGGATCTGGTCTTCGAAATGGATGTGAAAAAAAATCTGCTTCTGTAACGGACTTTTCTAGAGACCCGATATGGAATATTCGAGCCTATTCTTCGACTGTTGACGATGAAAAACAAATAAATTCTTGAATAATTAAAATTGGAACTTGTCGAATGATCACACGAGCGCGATAAAGAAATGTGATAAAAATTAAATATTCCCTTATCGAGGCTCGGGAACGTTGAATGAATTAGAAGATCCGCCATCAGCAGAAAAAAACGGGCAATTCAATCGTCAGACAAGTGTCTCTTGTCTCGGTAGACATAAATAGAAAAAGATTGATTGCAGAAATGATTATATCATCGTAACTGTTTGGCCATAAGTCCGCACATGATAGATAAAGAGTCATTGGTTAAAAAAATGGAAAAATACGAGGAACAAGCATGTATGGAGACCTTTTTTTTTCCTCAGATAAAAGTCGGCAGCGTAGTTGCTGAATTTTTCGACGCGATAGTGCGCTACAAGGTGCGTCAAGAAGCTTCCTTCACGAGTATTATATTGAGCATGGGAATTATCGAAGGACTTGGACGAAGCTTGGATCCGGACATTGATATTATTTCCGAGCTGTTGCCCTTCCTCACTCGTTAATAAAAACAACAACAACAACGACAACAAGACAAAGCCGGTGAGTCATTTATACTCCGACACATTCCGGATGACTTTCCATATACATTTTGTACGGCATTCATCCAGATTTCTGCTCGTTACGACCAGATGCGAAAGAAATGTTGAAACATTTTTTTTTCTTTATCAAATTCGGAGATTTACCATTTTTCGTTAATTCTTTCAAAATTCAAAGCCACCATTCCTGTCAAAGTATCTTTTTCGATCGAACACAAAATCCAGTCCAACTCACTGAATATTCGAATTATGAAAATTAACTTTTCGCCTTGAAACTCTCGGACCTGTCAACGATGATGATTCGTGTGGAGAAAAATATTAGACCAAAATGGAAAGGAATTAAAGTCACTCGCATTAAATTGACGGATTATTTTCTGTACTCCCCGAATATTTTTCATTCGAAACGTTTGAATTAAGCGGTTTTTTTTATGCCTTCTAATGTATTCTTCGCTCGAACGACGATCTAATACTGTTCTTCAAAATATTTTTCGTCTCAATTAGTTCTTATCTTTTATCACTCAACATGTGGTATTTTCCTCTTTGCTCTCGACACAGAAAACTTAACGTTGATCTAAGGCTTGCTTTTCAAGATCAAGAGCAACGCTCTTGAAAAGTCTTTTGTCTTCAAAGCGATAACACGTTGTCGTTGACGTTTAAAGATAATTGATAAATTTGCAGCAGAAATAAGAGCCGGAAGGCACATTTATCGAATCTTGTTTCTGTTTTTTTTTTTCCCCTCGTTACATTTCCAATATTCTGGACAATTATTTTATCAGGCCGTCGTTTCTCGCCTCACATTTTTTTTGGTTTTAGGCAAAAATACGGACCTGTATCGTGAGGCAAAAAACTAAAAGGATCGTAAATTAGTTTTCCACTTATTTGTCTCTAGAAATTCGATCCTGGCTCTCTATTTGATTGAAAGTAAAATCTTTCCTGCGAGTGAAAAATGGGACCCTGAAAATTCCAACAGGAAAAAGCTTTTTCCAAGAATTCAGATCGAGAAACTTGATTTAAATAAATCACCGAAGGTATTTTGAAGAAAAAGTCTACGAAAATATTTCCCAGGACCGAAAAATAAGGACGCGGCTCACGAAGGCATGAGAAATTGAGGAAAATTTTTTAATACCTTTTAGCAGTGCACATCCTTACTTACCTGCGCGATCGGGCGAGTCGATAGGGTCGGTCTGATGTATAGCCATATAGTGGGAAGGGGCGAAGGAGGCAAGCGATAATCCTAGGTTGAAAATTCCGTCGAGCTGCCGGTCGTCCGTGATGACTTCCTGGATGATTGGGTGTCCTGTAGTTAAAAAACGTTGCGCCTCGAGTGTCTCCCGGTGTTGGAAGCAACAGAGAGAAGAAACGTGCACGAAAACCCGTATCCCCTTAACGCGCTGCCTCCTCCTGACATCCACAGTTTTTTCTTCTTCTTTATCTTTTTCATCGCCTCCGTCTCTTGTTCTTTTTTCTCTCTCTCTCTCTCTCTCTCTCTCTCTCTCCATTTTTAACATCCACGTATAGGGTTTCAAAGAGAAGATTAAAAAAGCCGAATAAATGTCCGTCACTTTGAATTTCCTCGTACGGACGTTAAATTCGCAGATAATATTCCACCGATTCACCAATTGGCGAATATTAAAGCAATGGCCGAACAAATATTTGAGAAATGTTGAATTAAAATGAAAGAGGGGCAGAGACTTAAATTAAATGGGAGAGGAAGAATTATATATTTCAGATTCTCTCGTAAAAGTGGAATTTTTTAATTAGAAGCATAATCCTCACAATTTCGTCATTTCGATACAGTCATCTCCAAAATTTCTACTCATTCTCAAAGGCTGTTCTAAAAGTATGTATGGCAGGTCAGTTTCGAGATTCCTTAAGCCTTGGGATTTCAGCCACCTGCCACGCATTTATAGACTTTTATTTTATCGCCTTTTCGTCATGCTCCAGTCCATATTCCATTTTTTTTAATCCTGGATTCGTATCTCTTTCTTGGAGACGATTCAAAACGTGATAAAAATGTTTTATCAAGTTTCCACGTTGATTTCTTTATTCGGGCAACGATACATCATGGACGTCACTTGTGATTCCAACCCTGCAATCGCCTCTTTTTCGTCTCTTGATTCTAATCTCATTTCAAGATTCTTCGAACTCTCGTTCTTCAACAATCTCAACATCGTTTCATCATTTTTTTCATGACCAAGCTTTTTTCTATTTCTATCTTCGGTTTGCCGTTTAAATCTCGCCAAAATCAACAGATAACGATATTCCTCCATTCATTTATTGACGGAGCTTAATAGGGACATTTTTTTAGATCCCCTGAGTCACAGAATTGATTCATTAAGGTGGTGCATTTCATGTAGCGTTTTCTTACGAAATATCCACGGGTAGAAAGATTTTTACGAGTTTCCAGGTGACAGAAATTTGTATCGATTGCTTAGTATTTTTTTCCTGCGTAAGGCTCAGCTTTCTGGACGATGCGAAATTGGGAATTTGAGTTTATTTTTTATTACCTGGATCTCTTGATTATTGTTGAATATACAAAGTTGGCCAGGGCATGAAAATTCCGATTTTCTGTTAGTTTTGAACGTACTGATTAATCGTTCGAGTATTTTCCATGACATCATCATCGTGCTCCTTTGGGAAACAGAAAAAAAATGTGGAAACGCACATTTTTTGAATCTCCATTCGTGTCTCTCTCTCACGTAACTGGCGAGGCAATCTTTGGACTGTGATTGTGGCCCAGACGGCCCTTCGACCTTAATAGAAAAAGAAGCTGAGATAGCAAAATTCTGTCGTAATTCTGATATATATTTTAAATATATTTTCGTACGAGAGTGGTCGATAAGTAATATGTGAAAGAAATATGTGAACGTCCAACGAAAACTCGATTTTCCGCTTCTCCGCATACGGAATCTCGATCGTCTCCTTTTATATGGGCTTCTTATGAAGGGTGCAGAAAGAAAATGCGGAAAGAAGAATCCCCGAGACTCTAAAAGGGCGTCCTCGCGTGCAGCTCCCAGTCAATTCACTGCTCAATTTTCCCCTTGGCTGATTTGAATTTTGTTAATTGAATGGAGCGAGTCGTCCTTGAGAATTCGAACACAACGAACATTTCGAAAACTCGAAAATACTTAAACGGAATATTGAAAAAATTCGGTAAAAATCACGAAAATTTTTGTTGGTTTTGGGGCAAAGGGCAAAAAACTTCGCGAAAAACCGAATAAATCTTGTTTCCAATCGTGAGAAAAGCCAAATTTTTCGGTACGATCGATAAATGAGACGAAAAATTAGTCTAAAAAGTATTAAGACGAATAAGAAAGTCTTTCCGAGTTTATTTCGAGACGATTTATACGCCCACTGTGTCTCGAATGTTCGTCTTGCTCTTATTATTATATCATATAGTTTTGTTTTCCTTTTCCATTGGATTTTTAAAACGATTTGAAAACGAGTTCCAAACGACAACTCATTCTAGACTCAGGGGGGGCTAGTTCAGCCAAGTTTGTCTCTCCGGCGGCGACTATGTGTCGCTGCATCGTGTACCGCCCCTCAAACGCTCACGCGTTTCAGTTGTCGATCCCTTTTCCTTTCCTTTTCCTATTCCGATTCAACGCAGTCTTTTGCGATTATTTCAGTCCATCGATCCAAAAGGTCGGAACAAAACTAATAATCGATTCCAACAATTTGGAGTAAAAATGAAATATCGATAAATAATTGAGCGTTGATAAGCTAGCGAGGATTTTTTCAAGCCAGGAATTATGAGAAATTAGTCGATCCTTGGAAATCCTTGAGAAAATCACGGATCTTAAGGTTTGTTCTCAGAGAGTGCATTTCCATGTGTCGATTGTCAGAAAAACGATAAGGGCTCGAGATTTTTTCGAGCCTGACGGTTTGGAGATATTTGGAAAACCTTTTCAAATATTTGTGAATGCATCGGTCAGATTTTTTGGACGATACCTCAGGTATTCCTAGAAAAGTAAGAGAGACTCGAGCTTTGAAGAAAAAATATTAATCACTCGGGCTGGGAGCTCGTACATGCGTTTCGCTTGTCCGTCAAGTACCCGGATGTTGCTGGATAAATACACGAATTCCCATCAACGCTGCTATCACCGATCGCCACGTGGTTATTTTCTCCTCTTCCTTATTCATTTTTCTTTCTTCGTAAGACGTTCCTTCTCTTATGCCAGCCTTTCGATATTTTCTTTTTTATTTTTCTTCGCCCCTTCATTCCTTTCACCATACTCGTTTCACCATTTTCTCGCCGATTCGTACGCTCGACATTTATACAGGGAGTTTCTAAAGACTCGCCTCCTGCCTCTCCCCCACTGGCAACTAATTTTTATTACCAAAACTCGTTTCCTTACCCTTGAAAAGCAGGACCTCGCATCGTACGACTCCGCATTTTCAGGGAAAACATTTTTTTTTCTCGATGAACGAAATTCAGTCGCCAAATAATTTCCTTAATTTTACCCAAATTTTCATCCACCATTAACTTCACTTACCAAAGTCAAGATCGTCCTTTTTAATTATTTATTGAATTTATTTTTCAAAAAAATTATTTAAATTTAAATTTAAATAAATTTTATTATTATCTATTCATTGAAATTTAAATTTAACCAGATTTATTATATTTATTGATTAAAATCAGATTTTAATTATAAAATTTATTATTTTATTAAAAATGATTATTTATTTGTTGAAATTTAAATTTAAGCAAATTTATGATATTTTTTTAAAAATAAAATATAAATTATAAAATTAAATTCCACGTTCCTGATTCCGTGAAATGTTCAGGAGCTCCGATTGCAATTTTTGAGTAACATGGTTCGACTCGTTCCTCAACGAATTTGACACTTTTGTTTGAATTTTTTCTAGAGATCACTGCTCTGTCTTTTTTGTTGTGGATTTTGATGTTCAAATTTGCGGTTTATAATTTTTCGAAAAATGGAAAATGCAAAATTGACATTTTCGAACTGTCATAAAAATGTCAATGATGACATGAAAAAAAATATGGACGACGAATTTGCCGGGTGATTTGTTTACCACGTGCCCATACGATGTGCTGTCGTCACTGAAGAAGCCTCAAACGAATTCGCGCATGATTGTGATAGAGTGAGGGAGCAGCGGTCGTAATTGTTGCTGGTTGTACGTTGCTCTGTGACTGCCTGTACTTTTACTACATGTGAATACCGTAGCCAGCACACGTGGCCGAGACTGGAAGCCTCCCTGCCTTCCTCTCACCACAGAGGTGCCCTCACACGCGAGTACTATGACGTAACACACCTAACTTCCTTCCACTTATTCCTCTTCTTCTGTCTCGAGTTTCTTCTCAGCTTTGTTTTCTTCACGTTTCTCTTTTATTTTTCTACAATGTACGATCATTTTCTGTTGCCTTTATTTTATTCCCCTCGCATGCAAAGACACTCCAGAGACTTCCTGCTTCCGGCGAGAAGTTTTCAAAATATTCTCACCGCATTGGGCCCTCGAGTTATTCCGGCATTTTCCGAATTTACAGCCCCATTTTTCCAATTATACTTTCTCTTCATATTCCGCTTTTGTCCGAGGTCGTTTTGTTTTTTCAAGGCTATCGAATTGTGAATAATTGAAAGTTTCATTTTGTTGGAAACTTGGAAATAAAGTTTTCGAGGGCTTTTCGCTGAAAATATTTTTATAAACTAATAATGTTGTTACGCCTTTCAATATTGTCGTGAAAATGGATGTTCAATTTTCCGGAATATTGGAAAAATGAATCGTGATCGAATGACTGCTGCGAGCACTTCTCGCGGAGTCCTCGTTTCCTGTAACATAACTAGTTGTGTTTAGTTATTTTGTATATCTTGGCTGAGATGGGTTTTTTGCGATCTTTAAAAGGATTGACGATGAGTGAAGAAGTTGGCAAGATGTGTGCGCCGTACGCACTGTACTGTTTCGTCTCCACCTTTTCTTCTACCCACTCGATTCGTCTCTTCTTTATTTTCTTCATTCTTCGTATGGATGCAGTTATATGTATAGATATAGAGTATCGAGTTGACGCCTCTGTCTATATGTGTCTGAGTGTTACCCTTTGGTGCACAATGCGCTTCGCTTAGCAGAATCTGCACTCCGGTCCATCGGGGGAATTATATCTATATATAAATGGTTTTTCTCTCGCTCGCTCTCATTCGGCATGCACATGTTGTTATTTTGTTGCACCGATGCACACGCGATGCCATGTGTTCAAACTTGGAGCTCTCTCTTTCTTCTAGTCTCCTCTCTCTCTCTCTCTCCCCCCCCCCCCCGCCTCCCTTTATCTCCTTCTTTATTTCTCCTCTCGATCTTTCTTGGCTCACAATTTCTTCGAGCGTACGTTGTTCGTTTTTCCCCATCGTGCCCATTTTTCTTTCGTCCTACCTTCTCCCCCACATTGGCCTCTCGTTGTTTTCTTTTCTCGGCTGTTCCTCGACCTCGTCCCTCTACCCCTTGCTCCCTCGTCGTCGGCCTTTCGTTTTATTTATCTTTCACTCAGCGAGGGCGCTCCCTCGCGCGTTCAGCCTTCTTCTCGATGGGACCCTTATGTATACTACACTATTCTTCACCCCTTCCCCCCGGCCCTCTTGTCCGAATGCGCTTCGGTGGAGGTTGCATGCGTTTTTCTGCCCCTTCCTTCGCGGCGCTTGCCCCTTCCATCCGGGCAATTCGTTCTCGAGGCGTCGCGACGGTCGCGACTTGGAGCGGACCGCGAATCGCGCGCCCTCTCCTCTCTTGCGGTAGTTAAGCGCTGCGCGCTGGCGCGGCGGGTGTGCGTATAATTGCTGCCGCGATACCGCGAGCCGCGAGTGTGTACGCCGATACCGCGCGGCCAAGCCGAATCCCAATAATGTAAACAGACCGCACGGGAGGGGGGGGGAATCACGCCCGGCTAACCCCGGACTAATAACCACAGTTACATTTTGGCCACCGTGTGTGCCCCGGACTTTTGCATCGTTCTCATCACTCATGAAAATCTTGCAGAACCAATATCCCTGTACACATCCAGTAAATCGATCTTTTCACTTGAAGACTCACGCTCGTCATCGTAAAACCTTTCAAAATAACACGAGCTTACGTTTCGTTGAACAAGTTTGAAAAAACAACAACAACAAAATACTCACGAGGCGTAGAAAAAATCGAAATACGTCACTCTCGTGGCTGGGAAGACGCGAACGAAGAGATGCAAAAATATAAAATAGGGCCTCTCAAAAGTAGCAACTTTATTTTGCCCCTCGTTATTATTATCAATGGGATCATGACGATTATCAGAAATGTCATTTTTAAAAAAATCGTTATCGTCGCTGTCGTGCGTAAGGCCGAAGAGGGAAAAGGGAGAGAGATAACTGCATAACGACGGAATACCGGATGACTCGAACTCATTGTTCCTATTCCTTCTCAGTTTTCTTCTTCTTCTGCTGTTTCTTCTTCTTCTTCTTCTTGGTCAGCCTCTTGGCGCAATATTCTTCATTCGTTCTCCCCTCTTCTGCATGGTTTCTCGCTCGGGACTCTTTCCCTGACTTTCTCATTCTTTCGTTCACACACATTCCTTCCCTCTCTATTCATACACCCTCGCTTCGAGCACCATAATCTCCATTATACAGGTTCACACACAAACCCACAACGCGTTGTATCGTTTATACATGAACGTAATCTCTATCCATTCGTCTCACTCGTGTATCCATTTTCTCCCTATCTCCCACTTGCTGTCTTCGCAATCCCTATCACTATCTCCCTCTCTCTCTCTCTCTCTCTCTCTCTCTCGTAAGAATTTTCGAAAATATATTATGTCCTGCAAGTCTTTTTAGGATCAGTACAGTCTCGAACTCTCGTGCAGAAGGTACTTCAGCTTCTGCCACTTCCCTCCCTTGCCAACTCCGTTTCTCTCTCTCTCTCTCTCTCTCTCTCTCTCTCTCTCTCTCTCTCTCTCTCTCGTGCTCTCGCTCCCTCTCTTCCCTTGCCTTAGCTTTCGTTCTATTCCCGCGGAGTTACGGCTCTTTGACTCTCAGCTTCGAGACCTCTTAACTCTTGAACGTCGCGATTCTCACTTCTCTATATAGATATACACATCTCTGTGTATATTTACCACATACACATTCCCTCATACATATCGCAACTCGTACACATAGATACACGCTTATTAATGTGTGTATATGGATAATGTTGATATATATATATATATATATATTTTCATACTGCTGGCTGCTCTTCCACCACCATAAACCGACCACCACCACCACCACCACCACCACGACCACCACCACTACCACCACCAGCAGCACACCATCCAGCGTCATCTCCAACTTCTCTAACCACCACCACTACCACTTTTACCACCAACCACCTCTTCGTCGTTGCTCCTCTTTTCTCGTTCTCCACCACCGGGTTGGATATCATCCTCTCATCGTAACCGATCCGCTCGTTCGGTGCATATCACCAGTCCAAGTGTCAACCGGGCAAACGCGCACCACTTTCCACGATTCTTCCACCTACACCTCCGGGGAGATCGTGAGAAATACGAATAAGCCATCTCGCGCCACGATCTTTAAAAAAAAACCTTTTTTTTTTTCTTCTTTCTTTGCTTTTGTTTCAGTTTAATTTTGCATGAATTATTGAACCGCTTGATTTTCTCTTTCTTTTAATTAAATAAACGAACAGCTCGCATTGGCACTTTTGGCTATCGGACGAGCTTTTATCCGCGATCTCTGCACCAATTTCGCGCCAAATAAATCTTGTTTTTCAACACGCTCGATTATATACTCGCATCCTCGGTCCCTCCGGTCAAACAATAATAAATATTCCATAATCACCAGTTAATTTGCCTCCAACATGCCCGTTTTATAGTGCGCGATCTTTCCTTTATTTACATACGTGCATATCAATACACATATGTACTTTTATTTATCCTCGCACTTTTTCCTCTATCAATGTATTATTTACATATAAATTTTGTTTCTTTATTTATTTACGTATCAGTGTGTGCGCGAAGGTGAAGCCGTCCAACGTATTATCATTATATTAATTGCCGCTCTTCCGTATTCGAAGTGAGTACATTCTGCAGTCCAATTTCAACCTCTAAGCTTATTCACACTTTTACTCTTATTCAACAATCCAAACTTTTATATCGACGTTGATTCGACTCGTATCCGCCACCAGTCGCAATTTCCGATATCCAAATAATTTCTTTTTCACTTTTTCTCTTTCCGTCTTTATTTTTTACCTACGAATGTCATTTTTTCAAATACTTGTCAATTATTCTCACCGCAGAGTGTGATTGTGTCAAAATCTAAGTGGCTCGATCGAAAGGAATCTGTTGCCTCTAATAGCCCTGGCAATAAAGTCAAATGTTTCCAAATTTGCCACATTTTTTTCATCATTCTGGGAAATTTTTTCTTGGCTGAAAAAAGTGTTGTCGAATTGTCATCGTCTTGTGAAATATTTCACCGAGATTCGGAGAGAAATATCAAATATTTTGGGACTGGAAGGAAATTCACGCTTTGACGGTTAAGAAAATTGTTGCGGGTACTGTACTTTTATTATCCTCTCGTTTATCTCGCACTTGACCACTCGCTTATTATCATCGGATATTGTTGTCTACCTGCCGCTCACAAATTCGCTCGTACGAGAGAAAATTCCTTCCTATACAAATACTTGTTTTAATTTCTGGGCGTTTGTATGTGCATGTAGTTTTGATTTCTCGTTACATCGAGTACATGTGTACAAACATTATGTTCCCTCGCGTTCCTCCTTTGTATATATATGTCAATGTATTTATGGAGAGACAGAAAGTAAATTGTTTGTTTATATGTGGTTGATGTAACGAGGGACTGAAATAATACGAGATGATCGATAAGGACACACACACACACACACACGCACACACTTTCTCCATCTCTTTCGTTCTCCTTGCCGGCCGCTGAGGATCCCTCTGTCTTTTATTTTCCATTCTGTATCTTTGTGATCTTAATTCATCGATTATTTCGGGCAGGGATTGAGTCAATTAAGTTCGCAGGGAGATAAAGATTGATCCGCGATCACGAGCCTCGCCGATTTGACATTAATTGACGACGAGTTTTAAACTCGTCAGAAACGTATCGAGTCGACAGGGTTGATATTAAAGCCAACGAAAAATTGGCACGCGATTCTTTTTCTCCATTACTTTTTCTCCCCGATAAAAAAAAAAAAACTCTCGGAAGTTTCGATGTGTACGGAATAAAGTTTATTGGAATACTAAAATATAAGGAATTTCATGAAATTTAATGTGTCACGAGTATTTCGCATCGAAAGCACTTTCAAAGTGTTGCACCTTTTTGGGGCCCGTTTCCGAAAATTCGGAAATAATGAATTTGAAAGTAAATACCGCCTGTATAGTCGCGTTAATGTATATTGCTTATAAATATGAACAAGCACTTTCGTATGCGTCTAAAAATATGGGAACCTCGCGCCGCGGGACACGGAGCTCACAAAATACACGTGTCTGTATATATACACACATTAACGGTGTTTCCGTCGATTTGCAGGCTAACGGGAACGTTCGATATAATTTGCAGAATGGTTTCTCACTCCTCCGAGTGCCCGGTGCAATTTTATAACCACCTGTATATGTGTATTTATAAATATACGACACGTGTGCATTACCTGTACATCGTACGTACGTACGATTCAAGTTTTATCTCCAGTAGACATACAAAATACATATACGACGATATATCGACGGAAATAAATGTGAATATTACGTGCGCGGAGTTCACGTGCTTCACGAGGGCTCGCGCCATCACTATCTCGTCTCTTTCACTCGAATCCGCTTTTTTTATTTCACCGTCCGATCGACTTAAATAAAATAAAACAAACGCTAAATATCATACGCTCGGAATAATGTTTCTTCGTGGTTAAAGAACCAGGAGAAAAGGAAGACAAAACAAAGACAAGCAAATTACCAAAAGGTTGTGCAGCTGCATCTTATTTATTGCGACGAGGTGGAAGCACCAGTCATTGACCCATTGAGACCGATTTGAGCTCCATGTAAATAACAAGCCCTCTGCCTCCAACTCCACTTCAATTATTATCCCATAATAAAACCTTTTATTCGAATTTCCATAAAATACACGCGTTCTAACCATTCAGTTTTCTCCGCGTGCATTTCTAACCTTGCCCCCGAGAGAGGGACACATTTTTTCTTCATTAATCCTTTGTTATCATCCCTGCTGATTCGATCTTTAACTTTTCGGTAGGATTTTCAATTCTATGGCTTACCCCCATGAAAAGCTTTCTCCTCCTCGGACGCGACGAATTCAATTCGGTCGATTTCGTTATTTTTAGTGATCCGAATCGTAAGTACATTTTGATGAAAATAATCGTTAGTAAAATTCCAATTTATCATGAAAAGTCGGAGGGTTTTAACGTCCCAGCATGGTTTAGAGGATGAAATGCTGCTTCCCCGCTCGTAGCTCGCTGTATTCCTTCTTCCTCTTATTTTATATATTATATATTTTATATGCGCGTGTATATATGTATACATAAGGTCGAGATGCCGATAGAAGGCGCGGGCAACCGTGCGGATTCGCCGTTAGGAGATCCGGCGATACTCTTAGCGCTCTGCGAAGCTCGTTGCATATATATAGACAAAGTTCTAGCACGGTTACTCGTGGCTGACTCTCTCGCACTCTCGCCCGTCTTTGATGCGCTTCGCTGGTGCAAAGACTTTTTCGATGCACCATTAGATTCGAGTCTCTTCTCGGCAATATTGTTTCACTTCACAATTCTCACGAAAGTGATTTCCTCTTCAAATACTCTTGTCTGTGTGCGTGCGTGTGTGTGTGTGTGTGTGTTTTTGGTTCAAATCTTCGATCCCTTTAATTTTGTCGCCGCGGAAAAATCTCTGTTTTCTTCGATCTATTGTGGAAAGTAAAATCAGCGTAAACGCTGGCACTCTGTTTTCGTAAGTGTTTTTTTTTTCGTGTTTTTCTTTTTTTTTTAACATTTGGTTTTGGAGTTTCATTAACTTGACCGTATCGTCGTTTATGTGCGCGCGCGAAGGCGACATGATTTTTTTATTATCACGTTTCTTCGCTATGACGTTCCGATCGGACGAGCGTGTACCGGTTTCTCCATATAATTTTGCCTTCGCTTTATTTTCTCTCACTACTTTTTTTTTATCTACATAGATATAGATATTTTTATTACATTTAGCCAGCAATCTTGTGGGATTCGCGCTCCTTAACCGATATGTGCGAGTTTGACGATTTAAACGAAAAAACATATTAAAGGTGGCAAATAGTTAATAAATCAGAGGAGATTATTAATATCAGTTTTATATACTCACGTTTTATCGTACTCGAGGCCATTTAAAGTCATGTGCTCGCATTATACGAGACGCTCTTCTATTTGCTCTTAGCTCGTGTTTATTCATATACCCATACCGGAAACAATTATACTCCTACAATTGCACGCTCGTGTTTAAAACGTTTTTTCTCTTTTCAGCTTCCTTGTTAAGTTTTATTTTTATTTTTCATCATTTCCGCTTAACGAAAAAGTCCAAATTTATTGTCATTGGCAATTGCCTCGAAAAATACTCTATGTCATTTCGGCTCTTCGTACTTTTGCGGTTTCGTCGCGCTCGCACTCTTTACTGGGAACCTGTTTCGACCATAAGTCTGACTCCCAAATCTTTCACGAGCATACGGCTTCGTGGCCTGGGTTCCTTCTTGAAAAGCTCTGCATGTTAAATTCACCAAATGTAATCGTCATTAGAATTTCCACTCGACACGGACTCGAGCGAATGCCAACGCACCTCATTTATCTCTATTTTTGTGCCCTACATGAATATGTCTTTTGCTTATTTGAATGATGTGGAAAAAATGTGTTTACATGTTATTTCCGCGATTGAGCTTAGCCGGCTGCTCCGGCCTCGTAGATAAAGTGCATGTGCTCGTCTGTCAATCTATATATTGCAGGAGTTTTCCCTCGATAGGAAGCCGCGCGCGATATCACTCTCAGTTCTCCTCCGCACTGACTCTCTCTCTCTCTCTCTCTCTCTCTCTCTCTCTCTCTCTCTCTCTCTCTGCGAATCCCACTCGAAGCAATTTTTTCTTCTTTTCGACGTCAAACTCGTTGGGCTTGACACGATCTATTTATTGTAATTTGACACGTGTCCGAATAGGAAGGCGATTATTACGGGGAAGCTTCTGTTGGTCGCAAGCCGCGTCGAGAATGGTTAGAACAAACAATTCTAGGAAGAGAAACCCTCGCCGTCTTTGTCGGTAGCTAATCATCGATGCCTTGTGATTTATTTGTTGGCGTCAGCCAATCCAATGGCTGATTAGAGCCGCAGGAAGTAGTCAGTGCATCGAACGTTCCCATTTGCGGATTAATCAGTGTTTAGTCTTTCTGAACGGTGCGTCAACAATGAAAACCACTGAATTCGGTCCCCTTTGGAATTTCACGATCTTTTCGGCGCCACAAAAGCTCCTGCTCGACTTTTGGCTCACGCAATACATTTCCCCAAGCAATAATCTATCCTTCGTTTCGTCTCATCTCTTTCATTTTTTCGCACACTTCTCGATGTGTGACTCGCTTGAAAGAACACATCGAATAGTAGAGCGTGCGTAACTAGTTCGCGCGTGTCACATGCCAACAAATAGGCCAGACAAACGAGACGATTAATCGCCACTAGCCTCGTCTCTCGCACTCTCGCTTGCCTTCGCTTCCATTGCCAATGCTTGCTCCTTCATCCTCTCGAACTTACTCTCGATTTTAAAGAGTCAATGTACAGCATGTATATCGGGTGTCCGATCCGTTTCAATTTATTCGTGACACCACACTCGTGCTAATTTCTACCGACGAACAGGTTTTCAAAATTTCTTCCCTGCCCATTTGCCCATTTTTCAACAATAAAATTTCATTTTTTCTTCTTTAAAATCACTGCTATCGATTACTGGTAACATTTTACCCATAAAAAGTTAGGTTCCAAGATTAATTTCATGCATTCATTCAAGAAATATGAAGCTTTTAAAAGTCCAAGTGCAAATTTGCACCAGTGTGGTGAGCGCGTGTTAACACGGAATTTTCAGCTCGAGATATTTTTCACAAAACCCAATAAATTAACAATTTTCTAAAAACAAAAATAAAACGCACACCATTTTTTCATAAAACGTAAAATTATATGAAGTTTTCCCGCCAATAAAAAACGATGACATTGCCTATTTTTACGTTCACGAACGTCGCGGAGTATCGGAAGAACAAAAACGACGTATTTGTTGTTGATATCGTTCGAGCGTTGAACAAGAACTTGGACGAAAAATGTCAAATTCGTTTTCATCGTCTTTCTCGTTCACTTTCTCTCCAGTGTCTGTACATCGAGTTTTAGGGCCGACTCGTTTATTATCTGCATCACGAAGCTTATAATCGATTCAATTAATTTCACGTACATACGTGTTTTATATTGTGGTGCGAAATCTATTGGACGCACTGGCGATCGTACCCACAGGACTCGTTTGTACTAAATATATACAAGTGTCTATTTAAATTCATGGGATGATTTACATGAGAAGCACTTTATAGTTAGCACTCCGCATCCCAGGCATGAATCATCATCATCATCTGTGTTTTCCTTTCTCTCTCTCTTTTTCTCCCTTTCTCTCTCTCTCTTTCTCTCGATGTACGTACTCACGCATCTCCGAGTTCTATATTCCAGCCCACGCTTCCGAGATTAAATAATTGTGTACATTTCTGCACTGAGTAACGACATCGCATCACATGCGTGTTATTGAGTTGTAATAAGAACAAAAAGACAACAAAAAATGCATAACATCAACAATATTGAAGTTGATAAAAAAGAAGAAAAAAAACACTAGCAAAGAAAATTTTCTCTCCGCAGGTCGTATCGAAAACAAAGGCCATTATGCTGCTGTCCGAAGCTTGGTTCGAGGCTATTGCAGCTACGCTTTTCGCAATTCTCGTACTCGCAACGAGTTATCGTCCACCTTGGTGGTTCTGGAGCGGAAGTTCGCACCAGCCCGACAGTGAGTTCAAGACATACAATTTATAATCCTCTGCGAAATAATCACGAGACGTGTATCAAGATTATTATTACAGCAATAAATTCGCTGTTGTCACGAAATTTTATATTTTAATGTGTTCCTCTCTGTCTCAAGAAATATCTGCTCTTTGCATTTCGTCTCTGTCCATTTATTTATTAACTAAATCCACGCTTTCGATCGGACAAAAATTTCGTTAAGGAGCTTTTGTCAACCTTTTTAAGCAACGCCGAAACTTCATTTCTGCGGATTAAATATCGTTTCTGAACGGAGAAAAATTGGCTCGATCCAACCAATTCTCAGCTTTTTCCTTTTTTCTTCACGAAGCATGTGATCCAGCAAACAACGACTTTCCATGTGTATTGTAAACTTTGAACCCACACCACAGGTTTCCCAACTTGTCAGTTCTTTCCTCTTTTTATTTTTCTTTTTTTCATTCATCTTATCTGCCTCATGTGTAATACAAATAATTTGAAGGTCGCTCTTATCAAGTACTTTGGCTGCGATGCTCCGGTATTTGATGTAGAATGTCGAGAGGGAAATTCAATTTGACGCGACGCTGCGTATAAAGTAAATAACTAAAATATCAGATATTTTATGCTCGATCAATTTTACATTTCGTACCAAAGTTCCTAAATTTAATAATTCATCAGACCGACGTTCATGTTTATTGCCTGTACCATTTGCGTCAATTCATAAATCAACTTCAATTAATTCAAACGAATTTCCTCGAGTTTCATTGCTTTCGATGTTTTTCAAAATAAAAGCCAAGTCTACTTGATACGGAAAGCCTCGTACATGCAAAAAAAGATCCTCCGGTGTGCATCGATTTATATAAACAGAGAGAAAAAAAACTGATAAAATCTTAGCTGATAAAGAATTCGTTGCACTCTTTTTTCGACGCAGGTATCAATACGTGGGGATTTTTATGTTTCTATATATGTATCGATGCATTAACCCGATCTCGTCACGCATTTTTATCTCCTGGGGCCAGTCACCTCGATTTCTATGACGATTGCGAAGTAACACAGGCGAAGCCTCTTATAATCTCGCAGCAATGTCATCGCGTATCAAACGGATCTCGTGTTTAATAAAACAAACATAAAGAAATTGTTCAAGTGCATGTTGAGATAGAATAATGAATGTAAATATACATTGGCTGCGAGTTCCTCTTTGCAGAGAAAACATCGTAATGATCAATGAAAATCATGGGAGAATTAATTTATGCACTTACGTGTCAAGATTTAACGAACCAATGAGAAATTGGCTATGGGAATTCTTTCCATTAAATCTTTATGCTAATTCTTAACATTTGAGACTTTACAGTTAAGGGCGAAAAATATTAGCCTGAAGGATGAATTTCAATAATACGTCGGTTATCCAATCGATAAATCAAGACCTTCGTTTTTCCGGGTAACAGTTTGTGCTTGTGAGAATTCATGTTTTTATATTCGACGTTCGTACGAGTTTAAAGTACGAGCCTTCTTTTTACCGTTGTTTTCTTGGAGCTCTGGAACTACGCAATAGTCAAAAGTGTGTTGAATTTTCATCAAATTCATTTTTACCTACTCTCGTGAATTAATTGCTCGTTCGCCGAAATTTTTTCCATGTAAACATCTCTTGTTTACGTTCCTCCTAAAAACAATACTTTTTCGGCAAGTTTTTTACTCGCCAGATCCATTGATTTTCGTATTTTTGTGTCAATCATTCGTCCACTAATTTTCGAATACTTTCTTCTCGAAATTGCTGCAAAATTCAACGATCCGTTTCGTTTCTTACAGCCGTCTCTTTTTCTTACCATCTGAAGTTTTTTCGTCTGACATAATATGAAAAAATTTCATTTTTCTTCGATTAAAGTGAGAAGCCAGTCGAATTTCACCACTCAAATTTATTTATCCACTAAAAAGGGCTCGACTAAAATAAAATGGTCAATTTTATTGAATAAAAATGAATTTTGTAGCATTAATTTGAGTGTCTCTTGTAGCAGAAATGAGCATGCATGGCTCACGAGAATTTCCAGATGCCTAGGAGCCGGTTTCGTAACGGTATATTCATCGGTGTCTAGGCGTGGTGTATCTGAATTTATTCTTCATTTTTTTCTTTACGTTTGTCCATTCCATTTTATTCTTATTTTTTATCGCGCTCTCTTCTCATTAGCCTCGTGGGTAGAGGTGTTTATAAAAAAGCATAGAACTATTGGACGATCGAAAGGAACGATAGCGATTAAAAAACTAACATCAGTTAAATCAATAATGAACTTTCGCTGTATATTTGGGAGAAAAAGAAGAAGCAGAAGAGATGAAGGAAAAAAAGGCGAGGAGGATTGGCAGCTTTGCTGGTAATAGTCGTCGTCATATCGGCTTATCGGCTTTTGCGAGTCAAGTTCAACGCCAGGGATCAAGGTCGTGAAATTATATTTCGCGAAATAGTATAATATTTCATTATCTTTCTTTATCAGTAGAAATATTTTTTCTTTTTCATTAATATGTTGCCCTGGTCACACACTTTTGTAATTCGGATTGCTCAAAAAAATCGTCACAACCGATTCGTTTCCATTCAGCTTATTTCCTAATTAGCCTTTCGCAACGCAACTCTCCATCCATCGTTTTACATTGTTTGCTATCAGAAAATGTAGCGAATATTTTTATTCAAATAAAAATCAATATACGACCGTTTACATAGAGCTTGGGAAAAAACGTCCCTCGTCAAAGTTTTGATGAAAATTCCCTTCACAATTAACGGGAAAAAAATGAAAATAATTTGGAGGGTTATTAATCGGGAACGCGGTGTAGAAATTTCTGAAATCTTCTTCATACCATGAAAGAGTGTTTCTCCGAAAATGAAATTTATGATTGTGGTGTTTAAACTCGAACGACTGTCGATTTCTTCGTCGATAAACTCGTGTTTCCTGTTCCTTGAATGAACGCGATTAAACGTCGAGGATATTATTGACTTTCGTCGTAATAGAAAATAACGAAAAATTGGACAACATTGTTGAGGCCCACGTGTCAAAAAACACGTCGACTATTAAAAAGTAGGGTAATTCCTTTGGAATATGCGAAAACGTCATTGAACTGAGAATGATTCAACGATCTGCTTCGAGCAACGAATGACCGATGAATCCTGAATTCCTTTTACAGGATTTATAGCTCCCAGGCGTTTCCGAATTAATGAATAATCGTGAGAAACGAATTAACGAATATTTAATCGGAAACTAAACTGTAATAACGAAAGTAACTTTTTCACGAAGTGGCCAGATGACGATAAACATAGTAAAGACACATTTACAAAGATACGGTTATCGGTACATTCAATAGAGAGCGAGAATTTGGTCTTTGGTAGGTTCAGAGGCCAGGGCCGAGTGTACAGAGTCCTGAAAATTATCAGTTTAATGAATAAAAGTCTGTCTGATTATCTCAGATTTATCCTAATTAGAAAGAAATAAAAAGAAGCATTTGGAGAGTTAATGAAAATGGTCGATTGACTCGCAGCGGGCCATTACGAAGGGGTCGACGCCCGGGGGTTTCTTATGACTTCTCTCCGATGTATATAGACATATGTATGTTGAATTTGGAATTATTGGATAAGGTATAAATTTGGTAATAGCACTTTTTCCTCTTCGTTCGATCTGCTTGGATAAAAATATAAATCGTAATATATATTATTGGCGATGGTGTATTGATAAAAAAAGACTTTGGGCTTTCTTACAACTGAAAAGCGAAGCATGTGATCTTCTTCTATCGTTATGACCGTGAGATTTAAACGAGTGACCGCAGGAAGATAACCGATTCGAGAGAATTCACGTAAGCTCGTGTGACGATTATCGTCAGATTATACGAGATTAACATTGAAAGATCCTACGAATTTGCATTAATTGGCGAATTCAGATTTAGCCTCCGTGTTGCTGTCGCTTCACCGAGCCATCGGCCGAGATGCGTCTCACACATTCAATATATATTCCTATCCGTATGAGAAAAAAAATCGGAATCCTCAGATCGATGTCCTCTTGACGCGATCGCCAAAATCCTTTCGGTCGCTTTCTCTCTCTTTCTCTCTCTCTCTCTCTTCCTCTCTCCCGTTCTTTCTTACGCTCTTTCTCTGTGCCCCGTCGTTTTTTCTCCACCAAGATTGACATATTTCATGAACTTATAAAATCCATACATTTTTGTTGTTACCATCCTGAGCACAGATTTTTCAATTATTTAATTATCCTAATTTCTTTTAATCACATTTCATTCCGTGGCTCGTTCACTACTGCGGAACATAAAATCCAGTAATATTGCATCATAACTTTAATATGTTTATTTATCATATCCCCGACGCGCTATCATTCGGCACTATTTTAAAATATGACGAAACTTTTGCCTAATGTGGATCCGTATTGAGACGTTATTACTGCGGATTATTCTTGCGCTAATTCTTATGAGTATTTCATGTTTCTTTCAGTTTTTTAGGTAAATCTGTTATGTTGAATAAATTCAGGAGATGTGCAGGTGGAAAAAGCAGTTTGTTTAATTCGATTATGTTTTTTTTTTTTTTTTTTTTTTTTTTTTTTTTTTTTTTTTTTTTTTTTTTTTTATTGTTTTTACGGGATCGATCATTATCTTACGATTGTTTCACCGGACTTTTGAATTGCGTATCAGTCGCGTCGGTATATTTGTTGTTATTCAATCGTTCGTTACCGTCTGTTTGATCCGTTTATATAATATTTGTTGTTCTCGAATTCAGCAACACTGACGTCTTCCGTATTTGTTTGTTCCATTTTTTATGCCATGTTTTTAAATCTTGTTGTTTTTTTTTCTACATTTTATCACCGCAGACGATTCGTCTTGAATTTTTTTAATCCTCCAACTTGTTTCTTGTTTCTCATCGTCGCCAGCCTCGACCAAGGACCGAGTTAAAAATCGTTGTCTGTCGGCTCAGGATGTACCCGGCCCATACGCTCTTCCCATTCTTGGCACACGGTGGATATTCTCCTGGTTCGGATATTACCGAATTAACAAAATTCACGATGCTTACAAAGGTAAGGAGACATGAATATTTTGACGTTTTTTGCTTCAACTATTTCATCAATTGACAATTTCGAATTATTCCAAATTTTATTCAAGATCGAGTGACTTGAAAATTCAGAAAATTCACTATTTTTTCTTTCGGGCAGATCAACTTTTTATCATCACGAGCCTCTCTCGTTTTATCTCGGACGATGTAAAAAAAACGCAATTTCTGACATTTTTCGTGATGAATGAATAAAAATTTGTGCTAAGAAAAAAAGAATCGTAACGAAATACAAGTCGGAGAAATTAATAGACCAACTGATCGATCGGCCCGGTCGCTAATCCCTGATTTAAGAGTAGACCTGAACCGGCACTACGGGTCACTGTGCAAGGAGGAAGCCCTTTGGAACTGGCCAGTTATCTCCGTCTTCACGAGGGAAGACATCGAGCTTGTACTTAAACGAGGCTCGAGATATCCACTTCGTCCACCACAGGAAATAATATCGCAATATCGTCGGTCTCGACAGGATCGTTACACGAACCTTGGTCTCGTAAACGAGTGAGTTTTCAACATCCTTAACTCGTAATACATTCTACCAGATTATGCAAAAAGGTCTAGTTTAAGGTCTCCATCGAATTTCTCTCAACGATTATATAGAATTTATAATTAGCCATACTATTTTTTTTTCTCAGAATATACGAATTTGTATACGAAGTCGTTTAAAAAAAAATTGACAATTTATCACTTCTTCCTTCATAACTTGATATTCTCATTGGAATTAAAAAAAAAAATGGCAAAATTCAAAAAACCAGACGATTTTTCAAATTTTCTTACAAATAATAACAAAATAATAAACAGAAAACTTTGTCATTTCGTGCGGTGAACAAAAAATGACTGAAATTTACGAAATATTTTCATCGCCCATTGAGCATGGAAAACGCTAAAGGATCCAGGAAAAAATCTGAATGATTGTTGAAAAATCCGGAAAATGGTGACACGGAGAAACTCCAAATCTACGACGAGTTTGTTGGATTGAAAATTCATGGAAAAATTGTTAACGATGTGTAGGCGAAAATATTGTAAAATAGTCAATAAGTTATGAAAGTTGCGATAGGGAGGCTGGATAAAACAGATGGTCGATAATCTCTATTGGCCTAGACGCTGTCAAGGTTTCTTATGCTGAGGCGGCGTAACGAAAAATTATTAGGATGACGTATCAAGGACAAAATCCTTGGAGAACTGGTGACACAGCATTTGGCATGCATAAGCATTGTAATGCGGGGCTAACATTCGGCCAAACGTATATCGATTACAAATATCTCAGGATTTATGGCATAAAGTGTCCCATTCTCGTGTTAAACAGAAACGAATATTAAGGAGGGGATTTCCAGTTGTCTATCTAAATTATCGCCATCAGTTAAGCGCGGCGTAGTCTCATGTGATTCCTCTCTCACGAGCGCTTGCAAAATTTCATCGAAAATAGCTGGCCACCAATCTGGTCTGTTGTGCGAGCCGGTAACAAAAAAAAATCATTTAAAAAAATACACACACATTTTTATCCAAAATAGCCAAAATGTATACGAGGTTTTTTTTTCAGGGTCACACCCGCTATAAAATTTATTTCTTTCACACTTTTTTTTTTCTTCATTATTTCATATTTCTCGATATTCGCGTATAATCTTTATTTCTTCATTTTTGTTTCATTGTTGCCGCTCGGTTTTGCACACTGATCAGACGAGATTTAAATTATTTTCCTTACGTTTGTTTTTTTATGTTTGTGTGCGTGTGTGTGTGTGTTTGTGTGTTTTTTTTCGAAATCTTGTCGCAAAGTTCGTGCCATCCGTGAACAGTAAATTTGTGCCAGTAGATCGAAGAGAATTCCTCAAACATCCTGCTTTTTTTTTTTTTTTACTCCATGATCGCATGGATTCGTCCTAGAATTTTTTTGCCTCGAAGGATAGTCGTTTTATGGTGTCACTCAAGTGTTTATTGCACGATAAACACCTCAGCTCGAGTCCCTCGAAAAAATCTCCATTCATCTCGACAGGATTACTTTGTTTTATAAATTTCAATTAATCGAGATATTCACATGTAATTTAAACGCATTTAGGCCACACGTGTCCATTTATTTTACTCACGGACTTCGCGCCCTAGTTTTTTCTTTAGTTGCGCGATTGAATTTTCAAAACTTTTTACGTCGAAATTTGGCTTTTTTCTTGGTCTCGAACTACCGAGACAAATGGAAACAACAAAGATGACAACCGGTATAAATTGTGTTGTTTAAGGCAGGGCGAGACGTGGCACAAACTGCGCGCCGCACTGACACCCGACCTGATGGGCGCAAATACCGTGCTCGGATTCTTTCCCGCTCTCAATCAAGTATCCGACGACTTCATCAACCTGATTCGAGTTCGAAGATCCGGCGATGACGTGACGGGATTCGAGGAAATTGCCTACAGAATGGGTCTCGAGAGTGAGTTTTTGTTGACGTTCCGCTTCTTCCCTTCCCTCCTTCCTTTTCTTCTCGTCATTCTATTCGCGCTTTAATTCAACCTCCGATCATCTCGTCATCTCGATTGGTCTCGATTTGTTGCATTCTTTTTTTTTCTCCCCATGTCAACACTTTTCTTTCCTCAGTGGGATTTTAATTATTTATTTTTCTCACTCTGTCATTATTTCTCATCAGCTTGGACCGCAATTATGCACTTTTTTTCAACGTTGTCGCCAGCCACGCTGACTTGCTAATTTTGTAGATAATTTTTTCTTCCTCTCTCATTCTAATTTACTGCCTTTTTTCCCCTCGATTCACTTTCTTCCGGGGGCGTTTCATTGTCGTGTTTTTCTCCTCCTACCTTTTCCCTCGTTTTTACGATTCAAGCTGATTCGTCAATCCCCCCATATCTCGTATTTATCTCACGATTCTTGGAAACTCGTCTAGGCACGTGCACGCTGATACTCGGTCGACACCTGGGCTTTCTCAAACCGCATTCCGCGACATCGCTCACAACGAGACTCGCGGAAGCTGTCAGAATTCACTTCACAGCTTCGCGCGACGCTTTCTACGGTCTTCCACTTTGGAAAATTTTACCAACGCTTGCTTACAGACAGCTTATCAGCAGCGAAGATGCCATTTACAAGTGAGTCAAGAAAAAACAATCTTTTTTATCCCCATTTCCTCATTTCTCGTGATTTCTTTTTCACTTCTCCAATTTTTCCACTTTTTTTTTCAATGCCTTTTGTTTTATTTTTGAAGCATAATATCCGAGCTTCTGGAAACGACGATAGACGAACAGAAAGAGGACGCGCGTGACGTGGGTGTCGAGGCCGTGTTTCAATCCATTTTGCGAGGAAAAAACTTGGATATGAGAGACAAAAAAGCAGCGATCATTGATTTCATTGCAGCTGGTATACACACGGTAAGAGAGAAAGAGCCCTAATATATTTCTCGACTTCCTTAAACTCACCGCGAATCAACAAAAATCTTCAACTTCCCCGATTCATCGTTCATCGCCTTATTCAATCTCATATCGTTTCGCAGTTGGGAAACACTCTCGTTTTTCTTTTCTACCTCATCGGAAGAGACAGCAAAGTACAAAAACGCCTTTACGAAGAAGCAGCAACCTTAGCACCGCTCGGTTGCGATATTTCCTCTGAGGATTTGCGAAACGCTAAATATCTTCGGGCTTGCATCACCGAGGCATTCAGGGTCATACCGACCGTACCGTGTGTCGCACGAATTCTCGACGAATCGATCAAGCTCTCCGAACACAATCTAGACGCTGGGGTAAGTTACAAATCCCTTCACTCATCGACTTAGTCTTTAATCGAACAAACTGAATCTTTCGATCGTGACGAACATTTCGAAAAAACATTTTCCTCATTTTTCAACGTTTTCCTCAATTTTTAAACATTTTATTCATTTCTATTAGACCGTCGTTCTTTTGCACACGTGGATAGCAGGTTTGCAAGATGAAAATTTCAAGGATGCCGCCCAGTGGATACCGGAAAGATGGTTAAAACCTATGACGCCACATTCACCACTTCTCGTAGCACCGTTCGGTTTCGGTAGACGGATATGTCCTGGAAAACGATTCGTCGAGCAAGCATTACAGCTCATAGTTGCAAAGGTAAAAATTATTTTTTCGAAACAAACTCACGCGCGAGCATTTTTGAAATTTTCCAATTTTTCACTAATTTCTAAACTTTTTCTCCTTTTTTTTTTAATCCTTGACTGTGAATAGCCTCGTGATTAACTCATTATTACGAGATTAAATTATTGGTATCGATACTGAATACTGTAAAAATAATCGTACGGAAAGTCAACATTTCTACAAATTATCGATTTATATAGATTTTTGGATCGTGCTTACATTTTTATTCTTCAATTTGCTCTATTAGGTTGTACGAGAATTCGAGATAGTTTCAACGGAAGAAATAGATCTCCAGTTCGAGTACATAATCGCGCCAAAGGGTCCAGTATCGTTAACGTTTCGCGATCGCAAGGAAAACTCGTAAGAAAAAGCACAAAGCGCGTACGAAGAAAACGGATGCATTCCATCGAGTTACCTCTAGAAAAAGTTTGTTTGTTTAAAGTCCTAATGTGAATATCGAATAGAATGATACCGATATTTTTCCACATTCTCTCATGCCCTCTACATCGTTCTTTTTTCATTATTTCTTCTTTTCGTAATTGTTATTTTTCATATTTTCTCCTGCGCCAAAATCGCATTTAATTTGTTCAATTGTGTAAAGGTCTGCGATCTCAACGGTCAAAGAAGAATGATAACAAATTAGAAATGATCGACTGATTGGCGATTAAAGAATATTTTTCTTTCGACCGTCGACTTCAGCCTCAACGAAACACATGGAACAAAAACAGAACCATGTTTTAAGTATTGTATTATTTATGTTTTTATTCGTTGAAAGGCACTTTCGAGTCCATTGAAGGTATTTATTGTTACTTTCCACTGTCATAGTATTTATATTTAATTTCCTTGCGGTGTATCGTGTAACGTTTGTCTCTCAATTATCAAAAAATGATAAAACTCGAAAAAAATGCGAAAAAAGTTATGAGAAGCGCGAATACGTCGGATGCATCGTCACAGCATCCACGCCTTGTAAATATTTCGTACGATAATTGTGCGGCAAACGATAAACGGTATGAAATAGTACGATTTAGTAAATTTATCAATGACTACGAACTCTTTAGTTTTAGTTGCAATTATTATTACTGTTATTGTTATGTTGAAATTAAAATCACTCCCCGTCGAAGGCTTAATGGGGGGTTTTCTTAGGGGTATTCATAATTCATTGACCTAAGGTAAATATGTGCGTGTTACGTTTTTTGCTCAAAAGTTTAAAGACTGAGATAAATTTTTTCAACCGTTTTTTTTTCTTCCATTTTTTTGTAAATGAATCGTCTCGTTAGTTTATTTAGTATCATTGTCCACTGAGTGATTTATTATATTATTTCCATGCTTTTGCTTGGTGGCACTGATATTCACAGCCAAACGATTGTTCACGTCGTGCATCGGATCATACAAACCGTCCAATGCGTTATACGTATGAAAATAAATTAAATTTATGCTGTATTTCTATTGTTAGAAAACCAACGAAAACATGTAAATATACGTAATGAAAGAAACGATAAAACAAAGAATCAAGAGAATTGTACATACGTTTATTTGTATAAAATAAAGGGTATATTGAAACGTTTCGCAAATTTCGTTTATCGCTGGCGTTTCCATCAACCTTTACCATTTGCTTTTTACCAAGCAGACCCAAGGATAGACTCAGAAATGAAAATTTCGATCGTTTTCGTTCGATCGATTCGTGAGGAATCGTAGGAAAAACGCGACACCATTTTTTGAATTAAAGTTTATTTTTTTATTTTATATCATAAATCGTACTTTTCGACATTCACTGTCGGAATTCCATTTTTTTAAATTATATTAGTCGATGAAATGTACAGGCCGTGTACTCGCTCCGTCTCGGTCACTCTTGTTTTTTTTTTTTTTTTTTTTTTTTTTTTTTTTATTCCTTCTTTTTTTTTTTATTTTTTTTTTTTTTTTTTTTTTTCGTTCCTTTTTTTTTTTCTTTTTTTTTTTTTTTTTTTTTTTTTTTTTTTTTTTTTTTCATTCATCCGAGCCCACTCGTGGTGGCAAAACGTGGAAACTGTGATCGAACTTATACTTTTCAATTTTTCGACAATTTTCTCTTTCGATAGCGAATTCATTGTGTTTTTTTTTTTCAGCATTGACTTTTTTTTTCTGGAGAAATAAACGCGTTTCTACGTTTTGCTACCAGAAGAGCTCAGCACCCGATAAAAAGAATCATTATGCTATGTACTAATCGTAAGAGTTTGATGCTTCAAACTTTGAAATCGCTGCGACGAAATAAAATAATACTCCTGAGCAGATTTCGTGTTTGAAAGAAAAATGGATTGAGCGGCGTTGAGACAGAAACAAAAACAAGAATGTGTATTCAACGAAGCACTAGGCTATAGTAAATTGGCAATAGTAAATTCAGTGAATCCGCATGGCACAGAAATGGAATCGAAAAGTTCAACTTTCATTTACTCGTCTCGTAAAGAACGTTGCAACTCGCATTTAGAAATATTTTGCTTTTTTCTAACATTTCACAAAACGAACGGCAATAATTGATCGGCACCATGGCTACTTTAACACCAGATAAAAAGAAGATGGATGTCGTAACTCCGGTATATCGCGATCTGTCGTTTTTTACGTTTGTTTGACGTTTCACGTGGAAAAAGTAATTTTTCAATAATAATTAGTGAAACGAACGTTATAAAATTATTTTATCCGGTTGATCAAATGGTCGGAGCGTCAATAGAATCTGCAGTTGCTTCTCGTTACTGAAGACGTAAAATTATTATTGTCATTATTCGTTCCTAACAAAAACAACGTACGGCGAGCAAGTAAAACACTACGAATAATCGATCGAAGGAGACGACAATCTCCAGTCTAAAAGTTGGTACTAACGTAACATAAATTTTATCTTTGATTAATTATTATTTGATTTGTCATTTCGAAGACTATTGTTCGCATAAAATATGGTCAACGTATATAATAAAACGTTCATTTGGTTAATCGTGCAGGGTACGTTGATGGCTCTTGAAAAATATTATATCGTGAAGGGATTGGTGGAAATTTGTTCGGTTTACCTGACAAGTACTCTACGAATGATTCAGTCGTCGATGCCGAGATTCGTTTTAAAACAGAGCAAGAAAAAAGAGCTTTCGTCTCCTGGTAAATATATTTTTGTATTCGAGGCCAACGAACTGGCAAATTCAATCGTATAAATATAAATCAATATGTAAGAGGGTTCGAAGTTCTTTCTCTTCTCCACACTATGAAAATTCGAGCGGAGATTCTCATTTCCATTTGAACTTTGCCACAGCGCAGGGAATAGAAAAATATCGAACAATAACCGAATTTACATACGTCCTATATTATTTTACGTATATTTAGAAATAACATGGTAGAAATTCCATTATTTGATCAAGCTCTTGATGCTCTTGGGAAGATTTTGAATAGAACCCTTGTTGACACTCGCTGCTGTTGGTCTCATGAAACTGTGGTTTCTTGGCGCTGCCCTCGGCTGCACTAATCTGCTTTTCGTGCTTGGCATCGTCTTACCGATCGGTTGACGATTGCTCAATGGTGTTTGGGGACCAATACTGCTACCGCTGCTACTACTTCGAGATGCAACCACTGGACGTGCTCGCACGTTTATCAATCTTGGGGGCTCGACGCTTATTCCCTGTTTTTCAACAAATATTTCATTTTATTCCAGCGAATTCGAGTCATTTTCCTTCAACGAGCAGAGGGAAAATGTTATTTTTTTAATAAAAAATTGAAGACTTGCAAAAAAAATCATGGATAAGGATGAAAATTTACCGTTCCAACTTTTCTGATGCTTCTCGCGACTGGCCCAACGCTGCTCCCGCTGCTGCTGCTTCTGCTGGCGGGTATTCGAGTGGAATTTATTCTCGGCGTGGATCTTCTATTTTCGGAATCTTTGGCAGTCGTACAACCGGAGAGGGTAGTATTGTTTGGATTTTTTCTCAGATCTGTGGTCATAGCGCAAATTGCATTTGTATAATTGCCCAGTTGTGCGTGGCTGGGTGTTAATTTCCGAACGGTATTAACGGAAGTGGAGCTGTTGAGAGAGCTTCTGGAGCTTCGTAAGCTGCTTCGAGATCCGGATCGTTCGACATCGTTCCTGGTGGAGTTTCCGGCGAGGGGTTGCAGGATTCTTTTGTTAGTTTCAATTTTTCTCGGCGGTACATCGCGTTTCAAGCTTCCGGTGCGTTTCGGCAAGAAGCTCGATTTCTCACCGATTAATTTCATCGATCCAGCTCTTGGCCCGAAGGCCTTGAGTCTAGCGATTTCGTCTTTGCCAATGGTTCTGCGTCGCTCCGTGGGCTCGACTTTCTTCGCAATGTATGTGAGCTCCGAGGCGGGAGAACAACGAGGCGAATCGTGAGTGTCAGTCTCATAATTGCCTGAGGATGTCTCTTGCGAGAGAGTCTCCGAAACGAGACTCTGCGTTTCTTCGAAACCTTCGTCGTTCATCTCGAGCTCCTTGGCTCTGACGCCCAAAGGTGGGGAACTGGAGATGCTCATGCGATCCCCTATAAACCGATTTTTCAGCACCGAGGGCGATTGTTTGTTGGTGTTCACGGAAGGTGAACTTCGACCTTCGATCGGTCGATGCGAATTTTCGCTTTTCTCGCTGATCTCGACGATCGAAGTATTTCGAGGATAACTTTTTAATGGCTCATCCTCGCTACGCTCCATTTCGATAACCCGAGCTTCCAATTGGTCCGGCGAGGTCACCCTTAAGATTGGCAAATGATCGGTATCGTCGGTTGGACTTTTCTGGTGAACCTGATTCGGAGGATTATTGGCCAGCCTCATGGCTTCTCGGACTTGACTCGGATCGATCATACTTCGATGTCTCTCTCGACAGGGAACCGCTCTTTCCGGCCAGATCGGCGTCGTCTCTCGAGGCCTCGATTCTTGCATCACCGGACTCAACACCGTATTCGTAACTGCGATCACCGGCGCCGGCTGCGTTACCGGTAATCTCGAACTTCTCTCTCTCATCGAACGCCCCGTCATTTGCTGGATTTCTTCACCCGTTTTCGCAATATCCGCCAAAGTCGCGTCGATCTCTGTCGTCGCGTGACGACGCTTCAATTTGTCCTGCCAGATTCTCAACATCGCGTCCTCGTCCTCCTGGTTATCATCCGTCAATGCCAACGTACTTGGCCTCTGGAGCTTCTCATCCGCGTAACTCTCACCTCCGCCACCCACCAGACAACTCGACATTTCTTGTTTTGAACCATCTTTGCAATCCAATGGTACATCTTGGTTCTTTTTGTATCGACGCGTCTTTCTCGCCGCTGCGTAGCGATCGAAATTTCCTTTAAACACAAAAATTCGACGATTGGGTTTCATGAGTTTTCCATGATTTTTATGCCATTTCTATTTTTCCTTAACGTCAACGTTGCGCAATAATATTTTCGCTGAAAATAATCGTGCCATTTTTCCGGAGAAACTTCACGCCAAGAAAAAACTTTGACAAGCATTTTGGAAAATGAAAAAAATGAAATACAATCTTACCACTGCCAATATCGGGAATTGAGCCACAGGGCTTCGTAGCTCCGGCCTTGGCCTCGCGACCTTGAAACGAACTGCTACATCTTTCTCTCTTGCATGGTTCTTTCTCGACCGGTTTAACTTCTCTAGGTGGACTGAAGACTCTCCTGGTAGCTGGTGGCGTTTCGATGTTGTCCGAGTCAATCTCAATTTTGTCGCTGACTCGATCCTCGTCGTTGCTCTTTTTGGCCAATTTCGTGAATCGTCGAACTGCCGAACTTTGCGAAGAGATTGTTGGTTGTCGCAAATATATCGTTAGTTCGTCTTGCCCTTCCGACGTCGTGGGCTCGCTCGTCTTGTTCTTTTTACGTTCTTCCTCCCGAATCGCCTACATTTTTTTTTCTCCATTATTATCAACGTTTCCCAAACATGTCGTTAATGTATTTTATTGTCACGGTTTTTTTTCCACTCACCTGCAACGTACTGGGACCGAGAACGTTGTCCGTAGCCAATCGCGACCTTATTCGTCGAGAATAACGAGGGTCAGTCTCTTCCAAACTTGTCGGTGCATTTAGACTCGATTTTCGCCATTGCGATTTGTCGGTCTGAGATTGATGAGGCTGCGCTTCTGTGAGTTCATTAATTGCCAATTATTGCAACGAATCATCAAAGATTCTGGTTTTGCACTCTAGGGTTTTCCCATAAGGAGGGAGCATTTTTCTTTTAATATTTATTTATTTACCTTCGATTGCTTCCATCGTTCTCATTACATCAGTTTTCTCGACCGATGGACGCCAATCGTAAACGTCCGAGTATCCTGCGTGCATCGAGTTGTCCTCTGCCAATGTGTTCATTATTGAACTCTTGCCTTCGCTCTCTGCTCGTATAAAAATGAATTTTTCAATAAATATATCTGAATTGTCATGAAATTTGATGGAGAAGTAAAAAATTGTGTAAAATCAACGAACCTGAATCTTCGAAGGACTTGCGGTTGGCTTGCAGCTGTCTCGCTTTTCTTTGGAGTTCTTCACCCGCTCGTTCTTCCTTTTCGTTTTCCGATAGCCAAGCCTCGATCTTTTGCCTCCAGGCTCGCCTTCAAAGATTTCCATCAAAATCATTTATTTGCAATCGAATGTGTTGGTTAAAAATGGGATTAATATTATTACTCAATACTACTCGTAAGGAAAAGGATTGAAAATTTCAATTACCCCGTGGGTTTGGTCTCTTCCTCTTGTAAAAATGGTTTAGTTTCTGCCAACGGCGATGGGGAACTCGGTCTTTCGCGATCTCCCGAAAAGTCGGCATTCAGGAGATCTCCACGACGTGGTTGTCCTCGAGCTCTTCGGGCCCAAGAACGATCTTGAAAAAAAAAAAAAAAAAAACAAATTTATCAACTGATTTTCATTTTTTCCGAAATAATTTGAACGAACGTCGTAAAACTGTCATTTTTTTCGACGAAAATAGTCTCCTACCCAAACTTCCCCAAGATTTGCGTTCCCGGGTATTTTCTTGACCGGTGGTTCTCAAAAAATCCATGAGATTGCCCTCGTCGTCCTCGCAAGGGATTCGACTTCGCCGACGTCTCAAAGTACCGTTCGGCGTTACGTCCGGCGAATAAGTTTCTTCTTTGGTAAATTGTTGATCAGGGCCACCGGAACACGAGCCCAAACGTCGTCTTATACTCGGTGAACCAGTTATCGAGATGTCCTCGTCCGAAGTGACACCTCCGTTCTGTAATCTTTTCATTTTAGCGTCGCTACGACTGTACTGTTTGTGAGTAAAGCTGTTGTGTATGTCCAGAAGACCATAATCCATGAGATTGCACTCTGATTCCGAGCCTGGAGTCTCCGCTTGATTGCATACTTTTTGGAAAAAAAATTAACCAAATTAATTAATTTATCGTTAATTAATCAATTATTCTAGGTTATCGATCACGAAGTTATAAACATTTAATTAAAAGGTTTTATGTATTAATTAATTCATTAATTAATACATAAATATAAATATATATTAATGATTAATAAATATTTAATGCAGGATACAAAAACGACACGAAAGTGAGTGACTTACACATTCGTTTTCTCGCCAACAATTGTTCTTCTCGTTGTTTGCGTCTGGCAATGACTTGTTCTTCCTGTATTCTCCTTCTCTCGTTCTCGGCGACTGCTTGATTGAATTTTTGACAAAATTGATGGAAAACTCTGTAGCATTCTTCGAGCTTGAAAGTGTTGGAATCTTCGCAAAAAAATTCAGCGAGTGTTCGTCTAACCCCTTCGAGTTCTTCCATGTCACGTTTCAACTGAGACATTTCTCGTTCGGCCATCTATTTCATTGTTTATTCTCATTTTATTCATCAAAATATGATTTTTTCTCGGTAACTACTTTTTCTGTCGAAGTTTTTTTTTACTGACCTGCAAAAATTGGGCCATTTGCTCTTGTATGTCCATCTCGGTCGAGGGAAGCTGTATTTGACTTTTTATCTTTTTTATTTTCGTGTCCAACGTGTTGAACTCGTTGGTGAGTTGTTCGATCGTTGTTCTTGAATAAAATTTCAATGAAGCATTTTTATGAGATTGTTACGACTCATTCCTTACGATTATTTATATCATTTTTATTCACAAGCCATTCTTGTTCTTTACTCACTTCGTTGCCGCCTCCAGAGCGCTCATTCCTCTTGTAAAATTGAGCAGATCTTTCCTTTTCCTTTCGGCTTGCTAAAAGTGACACTCCGAACGAATTAGAAAGTCGTTACGATGTTAACACGACCGCGTTGTTCTTACTTATTGAAATTACTCCCTTTTTTATACTCACAAGTGCCACGTAGTGGATCAAATTCATCCCTGGCTTGTTAGCCCGAATTTCCGTGAGTTTTTGCAAAGAAGACAATTTCACTCCTGCGGCATTTCCGGCGTAGCCACCCTGCAGACATTTCATCACCAAAATCACACTCCTGACAGACGAATTAAACGCTTCACGGCTCAAATTGACCCTATGTGTCGATTGAGTGCCTGAACGTAGGCTCAAAATAGCTACTAACCGAATTGAGGAAATTTCCAGCGACTAGAACCATGTAAAGCACTTCTTGAAGCGGCTTGTTCGTCATTAAATCTTCCCCAGCTAGAATCATCGAGTTTATACTCGGCTCGAGGTAACTCATGTTCGCTGCGAATTCCTCCTTCAGCAGCATACACTCAATGCGCAATTTGTAGCTACATCAGGAAATAATCAGAGTGAAAAAAAAATTCAATCAACGAGCCACCAAAATTATTCGAAACGTATAATGAGCAACCGAAACGATTCGACGTACTTGGGCACTTGTATGAGTTGGAGGAAAAACTTTTCAGCGTTGCCCAGCTTCGACTTATCGCCGTCGAAACTTTTAAGCATTTCTAGCTCATCCACTTCCGGCAGTATCTTCAACAATCCACGGAGCTTCTCAGCTCCGATGTCGTCGTGACCGCCATCTTTGATCAGTTGAATGATGTCCTCGTTCGAACTGAACGAAAAAACAATTCAAGCCGATGTAACGATCGTGGAACTTGCAAATGTTGCATGAACGATTACCACTTTTCAAGCATGCTTTTTTTTTAGGAAAAAAAAACGAGATAATTCTTCGACAAAAATAGCCATCGGACTAAAAAATCAACGAAATTGGGTTACGATTATTTTTTCACAAAATATTCCACTTTTTGCCGGCTAATTGAACAGGCTCACCTTCTAAACTGTTTCAAAAATATGTTGACGTTCAAGCTCCGTTTCCCATCGAGTAGAGCGATCTGAAGAATTCGGACAATTTTATAAAAACATTTTTACATATTATTCTCCTCGGGATAGCAAGGAAATGAGTGCAGCGAGAAAAATGGAGGGGTTTAAAAATCGATGGATGTAGATGCTTGAGGTTTTGCTTGATTTCGAAAGGAGATCGATTATCACTCGAATACCGTTTTCAGGAACTGGCCAAGGGTACTGGGGTGTGGGGAGGGGGGGGGGGGGAATTCCTACGATGCAAAGTTTTCTTTGGTTTTTGTCAGAAACGTGCGGAGATGGAAACGTTTTTGTGCGGCGATCGTAAACCGATGGCCAAGCTTATAGAATGCGAAGCATCGTAATACCTCTGTGGGTTCGCGACGTCGTCTATCGGCATCGGTGCTAGCACCGTGGTTCGTTGAGCAAGCAGCCGGTGGTACAATTGGCGGTGCTTGCTGACAAAAGAGCCCTTCCATTTCGGCCCAGTCCAAATCGGCCATCGGCGAATTGGAGTGCTCGTTCGCCACCAGTGACCAAATGTTTCGCTTGCCAATGACCTACGAAAATGAAACGAGAGAAAAAAGAAGTGCCTCATGAAAGAACAAAAGGAGAAACGAGATAATCGCGTCAGACCTCAAGACGCTGGGTCCGAAAGAGAGCTATTCCGACTCACCTTGAACCTAAATAACCGGTATAAATATCCTGCCGCGTCCTTGATTCTCATTTAGATACGAAACATCGTACGCACGCGTTTTAACTTTTTCCACTTAATTAGAAATTGCCATTTGTATCCGATAAACAAAACTCGTTCCTTTTTTTTTCACCGCCATTCGGAAACGTGTAATACGTCATGCCCGATGAATTTTTTTATAATCACGAACAATTATCCTCCAGAGTCTTATCAAAATTTATTTATTCATTTATTTAAAATTTATTTATTCAAAATTTTGTACTGAATCTATTTTAACGTCGGCTGTTGTTCGATTTTTGCTGAAAGTTTATTAGCTTATAGATTTTTCTCAAGGCCCGTAAAATCGTCGTATTGAAGAATCTCGATGTATTTTCTTTTTTTTTTTTTGTTTATCAACGAATGAATGAAAAATGATAAAATTTCGTGTTACCTTGTGATTCGGAATCTTGTTCCAATTGATGGTCTTCATTTTTGTCTTGGGGGTGGGAATTTCTTGCTGCGGGAGGAGTTTGGCATGATTGCTAGGTGGCTCGGGAGTAGGGGCGCGTAATATCGTTGGGACATTGAGAGGCGGAGGTAGGGGTGGCTCGACGGGTGCATCCGTGGTTGTAGCATGACCGAGAAGCGGGGGTGGCGGAGGTGGAGGCAGCACGAAGCCGATAGATGGACTTGGCTGTGACGGTGGTCCACCTGTTGGTGCCGGAAGCGGAGGTGGTAGTGGAGTTGTATTGCTAGCTGGCAGAGATGCTTTTCTCGTTGTTCCACAAGTTTGATCGGCGCCTCGACAGTGACAGCACAAATTTGTCTATTTCCAAATCAAACAATACTTATTAATTTAGTTTTTTTTTCTTATAATTCTACGTAAGTTTTGTATTTTCTCAATTTTTATCGATTGGATTATTTTTTACTCTTTCTTTTGGCTATTTTTTCAAATATTTTCCTCTATTTTTTTATTTTACTGGCGGCTTCCGCTTTGGAAACGGAGCAGGGAGTCGGAATAATTGAGATGGAGTACCTGAAGACTAGGAGACCTCAAAAGCTTGGTAGCATCCTCTCGGTTCTCGAGCAGCGTGGCTCGATGGACCAGAGTTTCGGCGGTATCCCAAGCCAGATCGCTGGCTGCCTCTTTGGGATCGAGACGCAAAAGATGCTGCAATATGCTGAGGAAAGGTATTTCCTGTGGTGTGTCAGCAATTTGACCGAGTATCGCATAAAAAATATCGACGTGCGATGACAAATCGATCCCGGGTGGGCCGTGGTTCGTTAGTTCGTCGTCGGTTTCACGTTGGTCATCAAAAACCTCGAGTTGTACTCCAAGATCCGGCGATTGCGAGGATTTTTTCTTTCTGCAATAAAACTCGCTCTTACTTATCTCGGAATATCGGAAAATCCTTCCAGGAGCGAACTCTCTAACGCGATTGCACGAATTTATCATCGGTATATTCTTCTCGCGTCTTTATAGCCGCCAATTATTTATCCTTTTCATATTTTCGTTTCGTCTTTATTCGGCTCCGTTATTTCTTCATTTCACCACGTTAACCGTCTCACGGTTCCACAACGAATTATACAACTTTTTATTCCACAAGCCCATTATCGGTCTACCATTTAGTACGCTCGATCATCGACGGGAGCCAACTGTCACCATACAATATCGTATTGTAAATGAAGCGAGAACTTCCGGTCGTATCGAGCAATGTATCGCGGTTATATATCCCACCCGCACTTAACGCTTTATACCGAAGAGCTCAACCGTTATTTTTTTACATAGGACGATGCACACGTCCCATACAGTATCCACAGACCATAAGCGGCTGTCATTTCATCATCATTATCACTCGCACGCTCTTAATGTCAAAAAAACCGAATGAATTTCAATGAAATTTCATTTTTTATTTTGTCTCTTTCCCTTCCCTGAGAAACTATGAGAATTCCGTCTGACATATTGAGGCATGGCAATTCCCTTAGTACAATTTCGATCGCGTGGGTTTAGCGAGAAATTAAAAACGCGGTACGATATTCTTTTCCGCATTATATTTTTGTACGTTTCTAAAATTTTGCGATCTGAGAGTGTTCGAAAAAAATTCTAGGCAGCGAAGTGTTAATTGATTCCCTACGCATTAAATTTATGCTAATTACGCTCCGCACCGTCGACATGGAGTTACTGTTTTTATTGCACGCGTAATAAAAAGTGACAACAGTCCGTCATAGGATTTTTTTATTCTCTTCATATTTATTCTATTCATCAATTTTCGTCTGGGATTTCCATTAAAGGATCTTGGCAATGCAAAGTATGGCCAAGCGACGTTTAAGGCTCGATTTTTTTTTCATCAGTTTCGCTGCTCATTTTTTTCATCGCTCAATCCCTTGACGAATATTGTTTTTCATAACTCCAACAAAAAACGCAGTGTGAAAATGCAAAAATTACCAACGAACTATCCGAAGTTGAAGCAAACTTCGTCCTTTTTGGAAAAAAGCACAAAATTCCTTCGGAAGGATTCACCAATTGTCACATACGAAGATCTCACATTTATAACGCACAGAATTATAACTCGCGAAAATGATTTAGAGTGGCGTGAATTCCCGTGCCACCATTAAATCTATTCACAGTCACTTTTCATTGCGAATTTGAATAATTTTATTAAATATTATCAAGTTGTTTAATTTTTATCTCAATAAAGCAATGAAAAAATATTGGAGCAATAAAAATAAACCGGCGTTAAGGCACGTGGACGGTTTCGTTTGAGTCGTATAGTAAGAAGCCTATAGTGAGACAAGAACGATACTCACTGACTGAAGTAAGTCAGAGAGTTTGGGAACGTGAGCCTACAGTCGGGAGTTTCGTATGCGTGCAAGATAAATCAAGAAACGAATAGGAAGAAAGAAGAGCCGAGCAGTTGATGGGGCTGTGTGCACGAAGAGTTCACTACACTTCTACTGTGTGACTTATTTATGTTATATATTTATACATATTTCCATAGATCTCCAAGCAGTTAAGAAGAACCTTTCTTGCTCTATTTTCAATTCTGGAATACGCCATTTTTATTATTAGCCATTTTGGTCCTTCTTTCACACCAGAACTTTCAAAACATTTCTCGCGTTTGAATTTTTTGCCGCTAAAGTCCGTTTCTAAAAAATTGAGATCGAAAGTATTTGCCGATGTAAAAAATCGATGATCTATTCAATTATCGATCAATTAATGGAATAATCCAATAATTGAAATCCGCTGAAACTTTATGACAAGAAAACTCGAATTCCTCAAGATTCTCTCAGATATTTAAAAAATCTGATCGCCGATTAGTCTTGGAGCTCATTCCAGTGACGAGGCTCACGTACTAACTGCAATTTCGTTAAGCTCGACATCGGAGCGGTTAATCTACGAAATGGGCACGTTTTCCTTTAATTCTTAAGTCTACGATTCTTGAGAGGAAACAAAGAGAATAAAAGGTTGAGTGCATGAAAGAATAATAGACAGAGAGAGAGAGAGAGAGAGAGAGAGGGAGAGAGCGACGGAGAGGAGAAGAGAGGACAATGCACTTTGGGTTCGTACGTTTGTAACATAAAAAACCCACATTGAATATCCAATTCGTAAACGTTTTCGTGATCGAGAGTTGCGAATGGAAAACGTGTAAAAGTTCCCAATTCTTGTCTGCCTACCAAAAAAATAAAGACTGAAAAAAATGGATAAATAAAAATATTTTGGGTTGCTGGTAAATGTGAGCATAGAAAGTTGGGGCAAAATGGCTCATATATTTTCTCGTTCCAGCAAGCAGAGAAGATCGTTGATGGCGTTGCAGGTGCATATCGAGCTTGCCAGAGAGAGCTTTGGCTCCCAAGTTAAATCGGTCTTTTACACCATTCCCTCGTTCTCTCTCTCTCTCTCTCTCTCTCTCTCTCTCTTCTCCACATACAGACGAACACTAGCACTATTTTCTTCGCTGTTAGTCTCATTTTTGCTTCTTTTCTATGGCTCTTCGTCATCCCTTCCTAAATATCAACTCAAGTGTGTATCTTTCCTTTTCGTTTCAGTTTCTCCTTCATCTTTCTTTCCCTTCGTCTCTCTCTCTCCCTTCAAATTTCTCAGCAAAGCTTTCCTGAGGCGGAAGGCAAAACCAAGACAGAGCGAAGCAAAGCTCCTGGCCCAGACAACGACACTATATTTCGTTCTATTTCTCGACCGTTCGCGGCTGCTATGTGAACAACTTTTGCCCCGCACACTTCAGCTCGAAACGCTCGTGAAATTGTCGTTTTTTTATTTTCTCTTTCGACAGAGCAGGAAAACTTTGTTGCGGCGGAAGATTTCTTCCATGTCTTCCAGTTTCAATGCCAACGCTTTCGAAATGTTATTGACCCGAGAAGAATTCACGTTCGTCCAAAAAAAGAAAAAAAAATCGGACTTCCGGGTGGCTTCTTCTCGTTTTATTTAAATTCATGTTAATTATTCGTGATCCGATTGAGTTACGGTAAAAAATTCACGTCGTTTTTTTTAGTCAGACCTATCCAATTCAAATACATATTTTCTCGTTCCTTAGAAGTCTTTCGAATCTTTGCTCGAATCGTTCGAGTTTTCCTCACGAAATAATTTTTTTCTATCTTTTTTTATACTCCCTAAAGCGATCAATTTATCGTACTCACCGGAGCTCGTTCAGGATAGGCAGTAGTTTCAGACCTGTAAAAAAAAAAACCACCATCTCAATCGTCAAGATTTTCCCTTTCTACTTCGAAATGAAAATAAATACCGAACGAAGATAAATTACCGAGGGAAAAAATTTAATCGTGTTGACATTATTTTTACGGGAAGGGGGAAAAGGGAGTCGAAAAAATGTCTGCGTATTTAGACAATCCAGGGCCAACTCACCAATAAACTCATTTCGAAGTCGAACTCGATCTTTGAGGACGGGGGTCGAGATAACGAGACAGTTGATGAATGCCAGTAGCGCAGTTTGATAATCCTCGGCAGTTTCTTTCTGCAGCTCATCGACGATCGCTCTCAAACGATAACGTTCACCTTTTCGTTCCTGCGAAATGTATAATGCGAAGATATTCAGCACACTGTTGCTGCGGTTTCCTATGAAACGTAACTGTTTCATAACGCCCACGTTAGATGAAACGAGATCGGACAAAACATATACGAGTCCGTCCCTCTTTCTCTTTCCATCCTTCGATCTTTCGATCTTTCGTACCTGGTATATGTGTAGAGTGTCGATGGCACGCTGACGACCATCCTGACTGTAGACACACAAAGCCGATAGCAAATCGACCACTTGCTTCTTCACGGATGTACAAGCTGTGTCCAGAGCTATGGAAAATATATTTTCTTTCTTCAAACACTTTCATCCATTGCTCAAAGCCAGAAATCATCAATTAACAACGAGAATTCCGAACTTCATTAACAAAGCACATTTTTACTCCATTTTCTTGAAATATCTCAATTTTTTTTTCTTCGTCAAATATTTCACCTGAAAGTTTTGTAACGCATTGGCCAATTGCCACTTATTGCACTCTCCCTTGATGATGCTATGCATTTCCACACTCTATTTTATTCAATTAATGCACTCCATTAAGTAGCATAGCTCTGTTTTAGTTTTTTCGTTTGTTACTAATGACAGATTATGAATTCAATGCGAAAATTGCCAAGTTTAATGATTTTGTAGGGAATTGTTTTTTCTAATTAATTTTTTCATAAAAATAGTTCGAGCGATCCTCGGTGGTTTAATTACGAATAACAGAATAAGATTGTGAGAGATTCTCACCCGAAAGTGACGAGCTAATTATTTATTCGCCCGATCAATTAAATCGTTATAGTTTTATTTCATCGAATCGCACAGAATTTAGAAGAAAAATTGAAGAATGAAAAAGGAGGAACGCAGTAAAAATCAGTGAAAATGATCATTGAATGTGGCGATTTTTCGATGGCTCGTTAAACATTAAATACCTGAAGCGAGTTTGTCGCAATAATCTGGGTTATCCACAATGTAGTCAAGACCAACGTTGGAATCCATGTTGACTGCATTTGCGCTAACTCTTGCAATCTGCAAGGAATGAAGCAATTGACAAGAAACTAAAAGTAAAAACAAATGAAAAATGTTTAGGGAGAATGAAAAAATGGATTTCGAAAAAGATTCCGCGTAATTTTCTGTGAGACAAGAAACCGATTAATATTTCGATACTTCCGTCGAATGCAGAGCAAAACACCTCATTATCCAAATTTGCAAAGCATGACTAAAAAAACTAAATGAAAAAAAGAATATCAAGAGCTCGTATAAAACTCAGTCACGGTCACCGTCTCGCAAAGATCGCGATGACTCGCGGTAATATCGCACTTCGGTACAAGAGAGGCTTGTAACTACTTCTCTCTTACCGTTTTACTTGCACCGTAAAAGTGCGACTCGAGGATTTGCGTTCGAGGTGAACGAGAGATCCCCTCATGGTGGTCCCAACTTATACGACCATTTTGCCATGCTCGAGACTCCAAAATAATATTTCTCCTCTCTCGAAACCCCGAGAGATAAAAGAAGCCCGATAATTCTCGTTTGTAACGATGGAAATAAACTCTCGCTATTTTTTATTTCGTTTCTTTTTCAAATCCATCGGTGACCCTGCCTGAATTTTTCCCGCATGGCTATTCATCCTTGGGCCAAGTTAGACGACAAATTTTTCCACTTTGTCATATTTGCCGTTGTATAATAAGGTTTCTTTATGCGAATCGTTCATTAGATTTAACGATAACGTGGATTTTCATATTATTTCTGGACCATATGCTTCAATTTTTTTCCTCAATGGTAAATAATCAATCAATATGACAGTGAGAGATAAATAAATAGAAAACAAGAAAAAGCCTCATTCCATTCTCTGTGAACTCGGGATAATTCGATGACTTTGTAAATATCGGATTTCAATGCCTCAATTGACGATCTCGTGAATCGATTCCATTGAAAAGATTGTTCCATTATATTTACATATCGAAGAGATGCATCGATCTGAATAGTCTGTTTAGTAAGAAACTCTCTTTCTCTCTTTCTCTCATTCGATCTACGATCGGTTAATTAATAACAAAGCGTATAAATCTGGAGTGAGGTCGAGATGACTGGAAGATGGAAAGAGAAAAAAGGAGCTGGCAGTAAATATCCTCATCTCGAGTGGCCAGACTTCGCACTAATGACTAACAAAGCAGATCTCGAGCACATCTGTGCAAAACTGAGCGAGTAAATAGAAAGAAAAAAGCCTGAAGACAAAGACAGAGAGCGAGAGAGAGAGAGAGAGAGAGAGATAAAGCCAAGACATAAAGAGATGAGTGGACTTTTGCGACAGGAAAAACGTGCAAGTATGTGTCATCTGGGCGTTCAAGAAATTCAATCGTCGATATTTCCATTTACGGACGCGTAGAAGACGCCAAATGTCGTTTTCATCATTTTTTTTTTTTTCGTCATCATACACGTCGATAAATTTCTCTCTAGAATTCCTGTCTCTCTCTTTCTCTCTGTCTCTCTGAACAAGAAATTTTTATGAAAAAAGTCGGACGGACGGAGGAGCGACAAGAATTATAATAAATTCAACATGGCCGGTCAGGTCCTAATACACGAAGATATTGCCGATTGCAAAGATCGGTAAGAACGATCTCTTTACCGGTTTTCACACTATTACGTTTATTATTATGTCCACACCGCCAGAGAGAGAGAGAGAGAGAGAGAGAGAGAGAGAGAGAGAGAGAGAGAGAGAGAGAGAGAGAGAAAAAAAGAGATGAAAGATGTTGTGAGACGCGCGATCGATGAAAGAGAGCTTGAAATAGAGGAAAGAGAGGACAAGAGAGAGGGAGAGCTAGAGAAGGACCGGAATTAAGGAGAAAGACCATAGGATTGCGTCACAGTTGCGCGCACATGCACATACCAACGAGTCACGTTTAAAAATAGATTCTCAGATATTAAAGACCCCCATACACACATATATATACATATATGTATAGAGACGCGGATACCCGAGTCACTTATCCGTTGGCGCTTATGCGCTATACTTCGTTGCGATAGAGTTGCATCTCTGAGCCCCCTTTTTGCTTATTTTTTATGCACCAGTTTTAAGCACAGCACTTATTGGCTCTCGTACTCTAACATTTGAATTTCCATTAACTCCTCGATTCACGACAACATTTGTGTTTCATGAACAACAATAAACAACCGATATTTCTTCAGGAATTCCATTGCAACTGCAATTTTTCGACCCCACGAATGAATTTTACTTTTTTTTAATTGGTTCATCATTTTTTACAACATCGTTTCGAGTCCAAGTTGCTTAAGACGCAATTTTTTTTTACACACCGAATAATAAGGCGATGTGAGAATTTCCAAACAATAAAATATCGGCGCGGTATTGGAACCAAGCCCATTTTTGTTCAAGGGTCTCGGAGTTATTTGTTCCTTAATCGATAAGTACACCGTGACAAAAATCGAAAAAAAAACGCCGTTTCGTTTATATTTGAAGAAAATTTTCGATAAGACACACCCATATCGAAAAAGCCAGGCAATTTATGGGTGAATCGTTATTTTGTGTTACACACACTAAACAACGTATTCGACCTTTGAGAGGCACATTGCCAGGGCCACTTTTTTTCCTTCGCAATATGCGTGTAGGGCGACACTAAAAATTCTATACATTCACACACACCACAGCCACGAATATTCAAATCTATAGAGACTTGGATGTGTGGGTGGGCGTGTGTGCGCGTATATATAATAGGAAAATACGTATTTTAATAGGCTGTACATAATGTACAAGGAGTATCATACGTGCTATATATTTATATATACACATTATGTACACACAGCAGTACGTGTAGGTAGGTAAACCGCGTGGCCCGAGTTCAAACGCATAGTCAGTGATTCACTCATCGTATATAAACGAAAGAAGCGAAAATGAAGTTTCCTTCGAAACATAAGCGGGTCGCTTTATAGATGTGTATTTATGCGTGTACACGAATACCCGAGGTGTGGATGCTGGCCGACCCCGACATCCATTTCTATACCGTCCGCACGTTTGCTCTTCTGTGCTATGTACATACTTGGCAAACAGGAGAACACACTCATCAGGAAATAAGTTTTGGGCCTCGATCTCGTTACAACCTCGTCATATACGATATCATTGAGAATTTCGCGCCCTAAACGATTTCTTGCTAGTCTTGACTGTCTTGCTGTCAAAATCCGGTGATCGAGCCATCGAATTTTTTTCATTTCAATTGAATTCTTCGAGGAGACTCGAGAAATTTCATTGATGTTTTGATTTCATTTTCCTGACGTCACTATAACTTTCTTTTGACATTTCCAGCAACGATTTTTTATCGTTTTCAAGAAAATACCAAATTTAAATGAATTGGAAAGGTGAAAATCCTACCAATTCGAGATTACTGAATAAAATATTCGTTTTTTTTCTTCTTTTAACCGAGGATTTTAACTTTCTCGTTCAACGTCCGTGAACTCTGTCAACGTGTTGGACACAGAGACAAACTAAATGTCCGCGACAATTGAATTTGAGAAACAAGTGTGCTGGAACCTTGAAGATTAACACCGCAAAAATTCAATAATTATCCAGCATGAGCGTGAGAAAGAGCCTCGAAGAGACTTTGACGAAACTCTTGTTCGTGGAAAAAATTGCATTTGGAGGCTCAAACACATGATTTGTCCCTGCTTCACTAATCTCGTAGGCAGGAGCTCGGACCAGGTATAGATGTTACGATATATACCAACTTTATATACTGCAAAGGTTGACATTAGTGTAAATAAATATGTGTATGTATGATAAGTATATATGTATAATAATATAGAGATATAAGTGAGGAATCATGGCGGTGCGGGGACGTTGGATACCATATCGGGCACCTCGTTGACCTCGCCTGCCTTGTCTCTGTCTTACGTGTATTCTCATTTGCTCAAACGCACACTCAGATTCCATCTATTCATCTCTTTTCCTCTCTCTCTCTCTCTCGCTCTATCTTTCCTTACTACCTGTCCTCTGCCTCACCACACGCTCTTTTCCCGGCTCGTTTGACAATAAAGGGATTTTCTACATCGCAGCATCACCAATTTCAGAACTCGTTATACTATAAGGCACGCCAGGCACCAACAGTTTCTGTGTGTCGATGTGCGTATATTGCACATCATCCGGTTTCATCAATCTTCTCGTATCTATATACGACCGCACGATGTATTGTACGTAATATGTATACAGGGTGTCTTACGACGGATTATCATCCCCGTGAGGACGAATGAAGAAGCAAGCTTTAGAGTGAACACTGTCGTAAGGATTTTTCGACGAAATGGCTTTACGAGGCTGAATGTGCGAAGTTGAGGACACTACATACTTCAACCGCATATTGTGCGAAAACGGCAAGGCACAGAGCAAAATTGCATGAGACCAATTTTGTAGAGCGTCAAATTTCCTATAAAAAAGTTTATGACGATAATGGTCCATTCCGCGTGGTTTGGTCCTGAGAATGGCACGAAAAACTGTCTATATGGAAAAACGTTTTGTAGGAAATTTTATGATCCCGAAGATTGGTCCTAGAAATTTTTACTCCATCTCCAATAGTTTGACCAGAGAGTGTCGCGAAAAGAGATAATCTTGTAAATTTCAATAGCGACCTTCCCACTAGGCAGTAATCGATTGAGATGAATTTCGTAGCTTATTATTCGATTACGATTAAAAACTGGAGCTCGGGATTATCGATGTTATGGGACACCCTGTATGACTGGGTGTTAATAAAATGGAGATGCGATGCTCGCTACACTTTCCTGTACATCGTGTCTTTGTATCAAGCACCAACGAATTAATTACGATTAGCTCGAAGCTTTACCAAGTTTGTTGAATACGGACTGAATCATCCGAGTGGGGTTCGTCGCGTATCTCGGTCGTTTCTCACCGAGATAAAAACTTTAATAGGCAAATTGGTTATCTTTTCAGAACGAGCGATGCATAAACATTGCTGGGTGTCACGAATCGCATAGAGTTTTCATTTTCGAATAATTATCAACTATTTAGCCACCCCAATGCGCAATTAGCGTGATCGAGTATTCTCAATAAACACACATTATTTTTCATGTATTCGATAACGAGGACACGTGTCTATCGTTTTGTTGCTGCTCCATTTGTCAGGAATATAGAGCCTCGCGGAGACTTCAACGCGTGTCAGTGTAGGGAAATGAACCCGACTGTGCAAAACTCCTCGACCTTAATAAACAAAAATCGTGAATTTTGGCAGCTCGAGAACAGTGGCTCTCAGAGTTTGACCTCGATCTGATTCAAAGTTGATAAATTCGTGGTAAATGTCGGAAATCCGGGAATTAAATGATCAACTAACAATTGGGTAATCTTAATGGATCGAGCGAGCATAATAATTGCGGTAGATCAGTTACACAGCGTGTGTAACTGCTACAAAGAGATGAAGAGGAGTTTCAAGTTATTTAATTCCCTCTCTCGCGCAAGTAGGATCTTTGGTAGACTCGTGCTTCGCCGTCGCGTTCGCGACAGCAGCACCAGCACCACCGCTGGGACGATCATTCTCTTCTTCTCTTTCTACACTCTTGCGTATATATCCTCGTCCATAAAACACACATACAGACTGTTGTTTTGTCATACGGCTCCATCGTCCCACGTGTTCGCTCCTCTCGATCATAATGCGGCAACACGCGCGCTGCTTACTAACTTTCCAACTATTCATTACGTGAATATGCCACATAACGCGCTTTTTTCTGCCCGCAAAACAAACCTCGGGATCTTCGAGAAGCTGCTGCTCCAAAAGCGAAAGAAAAAACTTTTAATATTCACGCCAACTCTACTGTTGTCCGTGCGAACTAAATAAACGCTAACAGCTGTGAGTTTGCTACGAACGGTGAAAGCAAACTCTATCGCAAGTTTTAATGCACGTTTACGAGCTACGAATAAGTTCGCTATACGTTTAGCTCGTCGTTAACGCACAAATCATTATTATTTTAACGTTTTACCGTCAATTTTTCCAAATTTCAGAAAAGATCGTAAAAAACCATTGCAAGTTGTGATTTTTTAAATAATTCCAATTCCCATGCCTTGACGAATCGATTAAAATGTTCCCTAACTCCGAACAACCTCGTTTTTCTCAAGCCACAATTCATTACGTTTTTTTTTTCGAAACCGGCAACATTTTTCGTCCTAAATTAGTGAAAAATTGACGCCAGGATCTGCGTGTAATAATGAATAAAGTGCAACGTAAGTTGCACGGAGGCTCATAGGGTTACCGCAAAGTTAACAGCGAGAATGAAGAGGACGTTCCCGTAACCCTAATACATACATTAAATGTATGTAAATAAATGGACGCAGAAAGAATGGCACGCATAAAGATAGATATATTTGTGTCCATGGCGATATATGAGGTTTAATAATTTTTGCATTGCGGCGAGACTTAAAAACGACTCGTGGTAAAACCGAGTTGCGGTACGCGGCGGGTCCTTATTGCCTCGTTACCTTGTCGCAACGTGGTCATGGCCCCGTCGGAGAGTGCTGGTGGTCAGGAGCGACACGTACACACTCACACATATGCGTAATGCCCCTTCCCACCCCTTAATCTCACTTTTACTTTTCACCCGCGCTCAATTACGATGGGAAAGACTGCAACAACGGATTTTTCGAGTCACCTCGTTCAGGCGGGACGTTTAAACGCCGAGTGAGAGACGGAGAGTGATTTTCCTTGAGTGAAACGGTGGCTCAGGGACGCTCCTCCAATTATTCGTTTAGATCGAGAGCACCCGCAAGTTTTGCCGCCCTGCAATAGGTTTTCCTCAACTACGAGACTCGAGTACCCAAGGTGGGGGAAAAAGAAACGAAAAAAGGGGACAAAATGGAAAAAAACAACGATCGAATTGTGCCGCGCTTTATGCCGGTACCAAAATGGTGGTCGTGAGCTCCCAAGGTCACGTGTCACGAGCCCAAGGTAAAAAATTGGACTTTCTATATGGAGGGATTCACGGATCACGTAGGGGCCCATCGTTCGATCATTACAGCGTTTGATTGCGTAAACGAATTTTTTTCAATTGATGAGCTCAACGAAAAGTGGAGTCTTCCTTTCTGTTTTAAAGTCATCGAGACGTCGATTTATTTTTTAATCGATAATTATTTGGACAACATTATTTTGGAATCTCGTCCAATTTTTTTTTTCATTTAGAAAAAAATTAAAGATTCCCATGATTCTTTCAGTATTTGTTTTTTTTTCTTCTCACTCACGATGTCCACGTTGATGCAAATATACGATTATAACAAGTTTTACGTGTGTATGCTGCGAGGTTTATATTCAAAGAGAAAGGGAACCCCGCGTGAATGAATGGAATTTTCATATCGCTCGTAAAGATCGTGTTTCCAAGCGTTTATATTAACGCTCTTTTTTAATAATAAAACTAAACGAGAGGTAACACAAATGAAAAGAGAAAAAGTTGGAGCTTACAGTGGGTCCAGCAAAATCCTGTAAAATCACAGGCTCGATTATCCTTTATCGATTGGAACGAATGGCTAAAGAAAACAGGTTTGTGTGTTTTTGTTGATTTTTGGCAATTCACTGGGTAAAGAGAGAGAGAGAAAGAGGAGCAAAGAAACGATCGGTTACGGTCAAATATTCATACAGAAGAATATATTATTGTGAAAAGCATTTGAAATAAATGTTGGCACGAAAATTGCGTTAAGTAGCGATGTTTGTTTTGAAATTTAACAAATTCCTGTCTCACCTTGGCTCGGAAATAAAAAAAAGTAACTATTTCATTAGCAGCGCGCGGTTCTCAACACTCGATCGTTTTTCAAATCGTTACCCCGACATTCGCACACCCGAGATAAAGAGCGCACGTTTTTTCGTCTAGCACCGATTCGCGGAAACTGCGTTTCAGGAGCTCGAACAACGGCACGAAAAGCTGGATAACCGATGAGAAGACCGGAGAACATTTATTCGGTTTATTATGCGCAAGCGCGATCCTCCCACTTCCTCTTTTTCTTCGCAACACACGACCAGAGCTTCGATCTTGCTCTGCCCCACTGCCTTTTCCCTCTTCCTCGACCTCTCGCAACACACGAGCTCCGTGCCCCTTTTTTCTCTTACTTCTCCTCTTCGTCTCCTGCCTGTTTATCTCTTTTTATTCTTTTTTCATGCTCTACGTAATGCCCGGTGGGACTTACGAGATTACGCATTTTGTGCGTGAGATCCAACCATTCTAATCGCTCCTTCGATACACTTCCCTTCTTATCGCCGTTATTAGCTCACCCTTTGCCCTTAATCAAGACTAACCAGGACTGGGAAACCACATAAAATTATCTACGTTCCTTTCCAATTTCTTCTCATGCTTTTCTTCTGTTTTTCTTGCCCCCTTGAGCCATGAGCCTATTGTCTATACGATTTCTAGAGCGATCGTAAATCGTTACGTTGCCAAATCCTGATTCAATCCTTTTACTGGGCAGCCAAAAATTTCGTATCGAAAAATATCGTCCCGAAAAGAACTTTTTCAAAGTTTCACTTAAAGTTGACACTTTGGTAACCACGAATTCGAAAACGTTTGAAATGCCGACGTGAGACCTTGAGAAAATCAATTTTGAGTCTTCGGAGTTTATTTCAAAAGAATTCTGTTCTGAAATTTGAAAAAATGTTTTTTTTTTCAATATTCGAGAACTGTCTCGATTCCTCTTATTTTTCCAGAAGTAATTTATACCGGAGGAGATACTTTTTTTGCAAAGATAAATCGAATAACGTTCGGAGAAGGACTCGTTGAGACTGAAAATCGAGAAATTTCATCCTGAAGTCGGTTTTTTGGAGTTTATTCCGAATCGGAGATGAAGTTTATGCAGATTCGAACTTGGGTCGAAAATACCGAGTGGTAAAATCGACGGAGAATCATTATTTTATTCCGAGAGTGAAAAACAAATTCTCCCTGTTCCTCGCTCTCCCTGCAGAATAAAAATGCTCCTAGCTATAAAGCGAAATTATTGTCTCATGACGTTCTTCATTTGTATGCAATGCTGATGCTTCACTCTTGGCAGCACGTGTGCAGCCGATCCACCATAGGACAATGGAGAGAGCACATTTCAAATCGAAATGTTCTTTGACGCTCGATCGTTGACGCACTCTCATAAAAACTCCTTAAACAGTTGATTATTTATGCACACTTACGGCTCCACATCCGTCGATTAAATAATCCGTTTAGATGCGATTTTTGAGGCGGAAATTCCGAATAATTTGAAAGGATTTTTTTCTCTCCAAATTTCCTGAGGAACCGGAAAGCGTTTCGGAAAATAATTCAATTTTCTGGCTTCAAGTTTTTTCCGAAGTTGTGTCGACTTGTGGGACTGAAAAAAAATGGAACAGTTTCTCAAATTGTGCAAAAAAAAATCACCGGAAACGGAATTTTCAAGAACGAATAAAATTGCTGGAAATATTATAAATAAAAGTGTATTATAATAATCCAATGAATATACAGAAGTCGTTCTCAATTGTAGTTGGTCGATGTACAAAACGATGGATAATACCGACAAGTACCGATGGACATTACGGACGTAAATGAAAATCTTATGGTGTATTACGAATTGACGGTTCACTGGAACCGTTGATGGAAGTTTGCTGGTTGAGTTGGTTGAGCGGTCGAATAAACCATGCCCTGTGGTTGTTGATGAGTCATGGCGTGGCTCTGGTGTTGATGGAATTCGGGAGCCCCATGCGGTCCATTGAGTCTTACTCGTTTAGGGTTTTGTCCATGATTGTGCTCGGTGTTTCCTTGTTGCGGTTGATTCTGTTGCTAGTTTCCAGATAAATCATCATACGAATGACAAGTTGATCGGTCGATAGAAAAACAAGGAGCGAGCCACGAGAAGACAATAATAATTACCGTTTGTTGCTGATTCTGGCGAGCCTTGTTTTCAGTCTTTTCTTCTGTATCGTCGTCCGTGAGGAACTCTCTTTTCGGATACGGTATTGGACAACCGGCAAAAATGCTAAAAACGGTAAAAGGGGAAGATCTCATTAGTTTTATCCTTTTTTTTGCCAGAGGGAAAAATAAAATGTCTGTGAATCGTACTCCTGTGTCGGAAGCGGTTCCTCCTGGAAATATGCATCCTGCATCGAGTGTTCCGAGGTTATTCGTTTGTTCGGATCCATCATGAGTAATTTTTGCAACTTTAATTGAAAAAATAACATACCAAATTAATTTTAATTCAAATCCATATCATTTAATTGAATAATTGAATTTCTTAATTCAATTTACACAAAATATAGAAAATTTATGGCTTGAAATTTGTTGTCGTTACTTTGGGATACTTACTAAATTAAATGCCTTGCTGTCGGGTTTTATTTTATGGCGTTCCATGTATTTTGTCAGTGAACAGTTGGCGTAACTAATACAAGAGATTTATGGGTATCAAATAATCCGAGGAGAAGGTTTATGTGCCTCATTATTTTCATTCACAACTTACTTCGATCTCTTAAAGTCTTTCTGGAGCGTCGGGTGTTCTGGCATCTTTTTGATATCCTCCCAATCCTTCTCAAGAGGAAAACCCATGACATTGAATATTCTGAGCAGAGAGATTATGAATTTAAGAGTGAATCGATCGCATGCGGTCTTGGGAGACGGATTAATCGCTTTTTTAGTTACCGATCCAATTGATCGTGGTGATAAGGGTTGCTGGTTTTTATGTCTTCTTGTCTACAATGAAATATTGGCTCGGAGGTGAGTAGCTCCGCGAAAATACAGCCGATCGCCCATATGTCTGTGGAAAGTATTAAAAGATTCGAGAATTTGGAGGAACGACGTATCAGGCTGCACGCACGTTTGTCATGCGAAAAAAAAATCGAAAAATCGAACGATTTCTGTGCTCATTATTCTCGGGGCTTGTCCATTTTAAATAAAAAAAACAACGTACCGATTGCTTTCGTGTAATGCCGAGCACCTAAGAGTAGTTCTGGTGCTCTGTACCAAAACGTGACGACTACGGGGTCCAAATCAGCCAAAGGCTTCAGCGGAGCATTGAACAAACGCGCGAAACCCATATCCGCTATTTTCACACGCCCTCTCTCATTTCCTTCACCCATTACTAATATGTTGGCTGGTTTCTGGAAGGGGGAATATTTTTTAAATGTTATATTTTCTGTTGGATTGGCGGTTTAAAGTTGCGGATATATTTATTTACCAAATCTCTGTGGAGAACCCAGTTGGAATGTAAATAGTGAATGCCATCAAGGATTTGGTACAGTAAGGATTTTACCATGCCTTTAGGAACCATCACAGGCTTTTTATTGGCTTTTGCAGATCTATGGAACTTTATTATGTGCTGGGGAAACCAAAAGAGTATTATTAAGCCATGACTCATGTAAATTTGCTGGAAGTGTGAAATCTCACAAGAAACCGACAAAAATAATGCAGAATTTCGAATTTTGCGACCTCCGAAACCCGTAGACTCATACTTGCCGAAATAGCTTTTAAAAATTCTACAAAAACTGCCACTCTTTTCAATTTTTTCAAGTTTTCGTAAATGAAAACGAGAATTTTAAGTTCTGCAGCAAATTAATTCACGTTCCTTCCTTAATCGACCAATTTCTTGCCCCATTATTGTGAAAAAACTGTTTTACGTACCCAAAGATCGTGCTCAGCAAAATCGAACAGTAGCCATACTTTGCGATCGTTGTGAGAGAGAAAAACTCGTATAAGTGTGATGACGTTGATATGCTTCAGTTCCCTAAGTAACTAAAAGTGGTAGGAGAGCATTAAAGACGTTACATTATGTTTTCGGAACTGCCTAAGTCGGTCGATGACTTTGAAAAATGATGAGTAACTTGTTACTAGAAAAGACTGAGACATACCGCAATTTCCCTGCAAGCTGACATGGATAGCCCAGTCCCTTCGATCTGTTTTAGTCCAAAGTCTTTAGTGTCTGGACGTGATTTTAATTCACTGTCAGGTACACTGAAAAATGACAACAATGATGCCAATTGTTTTAATTCCAATCTTTCGATTTTATCTCAGGAGGATCCTGATGTTTTTTTTTTATTTTGGGATCAATTGATGAAAGTTTTTTTCTCTCATCATCGAGATTGCAGAATTATAGTGATTTATAAGGTATATTCAATTCTCTGGATTCAAAAAAGTGGAGAAACCTCCGAAAACTAACCCCTCTTTTCGTCTAGCTTTGTAGACGTGTCCATAAGTACCTCTCCCGACTTTGCATCCTTCAAATTCGAAGAGGTCCTCGACCTTGGTCCGATCCTTCTGGGTCTTCATTTTAAATTCGTAATCCATCATGTTTAAAGTTTATTAATTATTATTATCAACTGTAAAGAAACATAGTAGAGGTTCAAATGTCAGGTTCAATCGGTTCAATCGAGATTCCACCATCAAAAACCTAACCTACACCTACCGGAATAATTTGCGGGTAAACTCTCACAACACGCGAACGAGAATCACTGACATTTGTTCGTAAATTACTGGTTCATCTATATTTTCGTTGGTTAAATTACCGCGATCATGAGCAGACGTTAGCAAAAATGCGTGGCAGTCACATAAATATAGGTCGTCGAGTTCATTAATTAATAATCGATTACTTCCATCAAAGTTGAAATGCGAACAATGCAATTTTCATTCTTACCTTTTTTCAGAAAACTTGAAACATCCAATAATTACATTATTTGTCCTTGGAATTTTCATACCAGCTTGACCGGTAATGGAACCGCGAAAATCTCGTTACTTTTCCGATGAAAAATAAAACCTGAGATCTCTGTGTAAGGTGCATGTGTTTTCAATTTGCAAAACATACGCATCGTGCACATTTAGAATGATACCAAATTAAGGGAGTTACGTGAAAATCTGAAACGAATTTCTACACCGCGATCAAACGATAGTTACGAGAAACATTTGTTAGGTTACTGAACTTTCCATGACGAATATATAAAGGTGTCCTCCGCGCCGTCCGCGACTATAAAACGTCCGGTTATGCGCGCATCGGTCTCATATTTTTTTCGTGAAAGTTTATATTTTTTTGTGGATCATGTACTTGAAAATGTTGATTGATACGATGACAGTGTAACAAAAGCTCAAACCTTCGTATAAATCGGTGAATTATGAATAAAATGAACCTTCACAAGAAAATTATTCAAAGTCTGCAAGATTCGTCGTCATAACAATTGAAATTTACTCGCGATTGTTATTGAGTTCTCCAAGACGTCACTTTTGTTTCTTGTTCCTTCATATTTCTTCGTATTCTGTAAATATGTTTTCCGTTCTCACCGATTACACGAAAACGATTGAAAATATTATCGGTAAATATACTGCTTGAACGTTATGTATGTTGACTCGTGTATGCACGGCGATTTTGAGGTCAGCTCATAATAACCTTGGCTAATGTCAAATCTAACATATCGTGATGACAATAACACACGTTTCACAAATTCTTCAAACGGTTTAGTGTCTGGTATATTTTCTTTTAGTAATATCTTCTAAAATTGAAATAAAAATTAATTAATAATCATATGATAAATAATTGATTGTAACATATTTAAAATTTTTCAGTCCAGGACAGTGATTTTCTCTGGCAAAAATTCATTGATTTCGAGTCTCTGCTTTCAATTTTCGATTTTTTCCTAGTCGTGCCGAGTCCTGACAAACCTGAAGTTTTAATTATTATTGGACGTCTAAATGTTATCAATAATGAATATTTAAAAAATTTTAGTGGATTACATCGACGTGGACTTTACTCTTTGGCTATCATGGTTGTTGATGCCGCTCCTAGTCACATTTCTACTTCCTCTGGTTATTGCTGTACTTTTATACGTTACGGCATTGATTTTGTATATCTACAGATTGCACAGGTTGGTGAAAAACTTTTAAATTCATAGAACGATAAAAAATTTTGGAAAAATTGAAAATCCAGGGCATTTTCATCCAAAAATGTTATAAATTTCAGAAATGATGTTTTTTCATCTTTTTCTCTTATATAATGTTTTCCAAGAGAGCAATCCTTGAATTGTTGTTTTCAGAGCCAATCTGAGGCGAGCTTATGGCACAGATTGGAAAAATGCAGCACGAAGTCTGGTCGCGGCAGTCTGGGACGCTCACGGCTGGATTTTTCACGGTATGAACAGATTGTCCTTAGCGTGGAATTTTTTAATGAATTTTGCAATAATTCTAAAACATTTTTTCTGCACGACCCATAGGCTATGAAGTTTCCGGGCTGGAAAACATTCCTAAGGACAAGGCAGTATTGTTCGTCTACTATCATGGTGCGATTCCCATCGATCTTTATTATTTCATCTCCAAAGTTTTCCTTACCAATACCAGACTCATCCACACGGTGGCTGATCGGTTTCTCTTCAAAATTCCTGGATGGGGTATCATTTCCAATGTGCTCAAAGTTATACCCGGCACGGTGCAAACGTGTTCAGTGATTTTGAAAGAAGGCAATATGCTTGCCATCTCACCCGGCGGTGTATACGAAGCACAATTCGGGGATTGTTATTACAGGCTGATGTGGAAAAAAAGATTGGGCTTTGCCAAAGTAGCCCAGGATGCTAAAGTGGTTTGTAATTTTTAATTATCCTCGAATCCCTCAATCATTCTATGAAAACATTAAATTTCTCCATGAAATGTTCAATTTTTTATTTTTGGATTTTATTCCGAATTGGAGAAAAAGTTTCCGCAGATTCAAACTTGTTTCGGTAATCGCACGATGACAAAGTTCACTGAGAACCATTTTTCCATTCCGAAAGTTCTGATCAAATTGTCATTTGTTATTTTAGTCTCTTATTTTGTTTTTTCATCTTTCCATGAAAGCGACTTGTAGTTTTTATGGAAAACTTTCACGTCGTTCAATAGTTGCTACATTGGGAATGATATACATTGAATTGTTTTTTCTAATATTGATTTCAGTGCATAATTCCAATATTCACGAAAAATCTGAGAGAAGCATTTAGGACTGTAAGTTGGGGGAGGAGAATATGGCTGAGATTGTACGCAGCAACGAGATTTCCCCTCGTTCCGATATACGGAGGTTTTCCAGTAAAACTTAAAACTTACGTCGGCAAGCCAATACCTTACGATGGTACTCTCACTCCTGAACAGTTACAGATAAAGGTTAAAAAAAAAGTTCAATTTTTCGTTGAATTGTCTCATGGCAATTAATCGCATTTTCTTAGAGAAAAATTATTCTTGAAATTGGTTCATTGTTTCTTTTTTCCTTAGGTTGCTTCCGCGCTCGAAGATCTAATAAAAGAGCATCAGACATTACCCGGGAGTATAACTCGGGCTCTCCTCGAACGAATTTATGATCCCAGTGTCTCCAAACGTGTTTAGTTCGCATAATTTATTCCTCAGTGGAATATTCAACAGCAAAAAGAATCTACATGATACTCGAATAATGGAAAATAGATTAATTCGTTTAAATATTCGCGTTTTCGAGAAAAACTCCGAATCATGACTTAATGCATGTAATTCTCATTGTTACGTTGTTGTCAAGAGTTCGAGGACGCCTCTCAGGCTCTGTGACTTGAGTCAAGGCTAACGATGAAACCCGAAAACTCATATTTATTCTTTTCTTTTTTTATTTTTCGTTAATATAGCGAGTGTCGTGAGCGAACATTCCTCACTAGAATCTGTGGAATATTTGTGGGTTGCGAAGGGCTAAAGTGCAAAAGAAAAATCATCGATACATTCCAACGGAAATTCTTTTTATACGTGGCTTGTCAGAAAAGCCTTTATTATTGAATTTGCGTTACTCATTAAAATGATTATATTAATTTGTACGAAAATGCGTACCTGGGGAAATTTGAAATTTCACATTTAGCGAAAATCTCGTTTCTAAGAGTAATCATTTATTCATTTTTTTTCTAAATGTAAACTTACGTCCATGAAAAACGTAATTTACATAAAAATCAGGGTTTGCAGTTATTTCGTTGAATACTGATCGAGTGTCATAAAATTTCAAAAACAACAAAAAATAATTTGGAATTACTTGGTTTTATTCCACTCTGAAATTTATGTTCTGAGATCGTGATGCCCCTTAATTTTTGCTACCAGTACTTAGAAAATGAAAAAAATACTTTAGCATTATATTCATTGTTTTTATACTCATGTGTTTTTTTTTAAGGAAATAAAGATCTGTTGATTTCGAAAGAGCTTTTCTAATTGTTGACGTAAATGGTTCGTAACACGAAGAAGATTGAAGGATTTTTAATTCTATTCCATCTTCGATTTTCGTCAGTGATTTATTGACTAGGATGTTCCTCTTACCATTTTCTGGTCAGTTTACCCTGTTCTAGGTGGCGACTACAATTATCGTAATGACAACAAAAACATGGCCAAGGAGAAACGTTTTTTCTTGCAGTTCAATATGCTTATTTGAATCATGAAAAGTTTTAAGATGAACGTCCGCTCTGCAGTCAATTTATTGGCCTCCAAAGTTCGAATTTTAGCGTTTTCAGTTACAGGAGCCCCACAGTCTTACGATTCAATTTTTTTTTTACATGGAAAACGGATATATTTACAGTATTGCAAAAATCGAATTGCATGAATGGAAGGGTTGATTCAAGGAGTTGGATCACTCTGAAGCACGGAAGATTAGTATATAGTTCGAAGATTTTATATTACGGAATTATATGGAGTCAAACAAAATTCTTAAAACATGATTTTATCGAACGATGTTGATGAGGTTAGACGAAATATTATTTTTTCGAACTCAGCACTTCTGTAATTGCGGCAATACGGTATTTTCCTGCTGCTAATAAATAGACATCTAATTTTGTTTCCGAATATTATACCTGTGTGTCCCATAGGTAATCCTTGGATTGCGCCTGATCTCTATCGCTTATCACAGAACATAGAGAAAACACAAGAAATGTGTTCTTTTTTTTGTGAAGGATAATACAGGATTTCTCTGAAAGTGGGATTCCAAAAATTGCGCCAACACATATTTATGTAGAAATAAATACAAGACAAGAAAGCAGGCGCGGACGCAGCGCAGGTACAAACGTACCGGGATCGGCGCGGTTGCTCGTCGGTTCGGTCGGTTACCCAACCGGAAATACGATTATACAATAGCGATCCTGGCGGTGGCTTTTCCAGTTGAATTTTCTTTTCCATCGTGTGCGTGTGTGCGTGTGGCTCTCCCAACTCGTAACCACATTTTTTTAGCAAGCCGCATTTCGGTCGCATCCTCTTGGAGGTATAGATTCCGCTTTCGCTCGCGTTATTTCCAACGTATATCTATATACAAGTATACATACATTTTTTTTGTCGCAAATAAATTGCAGAATAAATACACGAGTTGGAACTAAAATCGATTTTCTCACGATCCCCTTGACACTTAGCACACTTCTCATAATTTTCTCTACTCTCTCGTAATCGGATTCCTTGCGAATTTGTTTGTTTTCGCAGAAAAGTACAATAAGCAGCAATGGGCGTGGATGTAGAAGTTATTCGTGCCGGGGACGGTAATTATATTCATTCAAATATTAATATCATTTTATTTTCGCACTTAATATTCCACTCTCATCGAAACAGACTCGAACCATCACGTTCTATTCCATGTTTCTCCCCATTTTCGTACGCTAAACTACGCGTTCGAAAAAGATTCTCTTGTTTCCTTGTTTAACCTCAAAACCGATCGCTTTGTTGACCATAAATCTTTCGAATTTGCGGAGTCGACGACGTCGTTAAAATTGATCGTTTCTCTCTGTGCAGGACAAACCTATCCGAAAACGGGACAAACCGTCGTCGTTCATTACACAGGTATGTGCACAGATTCTTCCTCCCCGTATCGTAATAAATTAGAGTATTTCCGTCGTACGAAAAAAATCGATTTCCACTCCTGGGCTTGACTTTTTCGTTTCCACAAGAAAAATTGTCTTTGGCTCGATTCTACATTGTTAAATTTTCTCTCCCGAAACAACACTTTTCTATTCATAATAAAATAGAAAAAAAAATTCATCCGACATCCAGGTACTTTGGAAAGTGGGAAGAAATTCGATTCCAGCAGAGACCGTGGTGTTCCTTTCAAGTTCAAAATTGGCAAGGGAGAAGTCATCAAAGGCTGGGATCAAGGTGTCGCACAAATGTGCGTCGGTGAGCGATCCCGTCTCACCTGCTCCCCTGACTTTGCCTACGGCAGTCGAGGCCATCCTGGAATATATCCTTTACTGCTATTTTCATTTTTTTTCTGTTCTCAACTTATCACAACTGATGTTTCCCCCATTAAAATCATTTGACATCCTCCCTATTTTAGCCAAGAGGACGAATGAAACATTGCATGTGGAAAAATGGGATATTCTAATTCGTTCTTGTGCTCTCGAATCATTTTTTTACTTTTTTTTCCATCGGCTTGTGACTCGAGACTGCCAAAAATTAAACTAACACGAAAATCTGACTTTTTCTTGAAAATTACAGGGAAATTTCCTCAAGTTAAACAATAGAAAAAAGAAAAAACATTCGAGAACGTAACGTAACGAAATCTATTATGAATATTTTTGGAATACTGAAATTTTAATGCAGAATTAATCGAATGAATTTTAGAATATTTGAACAATTTTCGTATGAAAATAATGAAGCACAAAAAATGGTTAGACTCCTTGACAAAAGCACACTATCCCGCCAAATTCTGTTCTGATCTTCGACGTGGAGCTGCTGAAGGTTCAGACATGAAAAGTGTGCGCGAGCGTCTCCAAACTGACCAAACAACGTGCATTTAGAACAAGCGAAGAAAGAAGAAACAAAGAAAAGAAAAAACTAAATGGCTTGCGATGAATTCTTACTTGAGTGACTAAAAACCTTTGATTTTGGTAAATCACAACAAAACGGCACAATGTACACATGGAAACTTGATTCAATCGCTCGCTGCTTCCACGGAGTTAACTAAATATCGAACAAGCAACAGAACAAAAACGTACATTTTACACCCTCTTTTTTATCATCTTTTTCAATATTGATATAAAATTTAAGACTTGCATTTTTCAAACTCATTTCTCTATCCGATACGGCGTTTTTATATAAATATATAGACAAATATAATCCTCGAAACTTTACCATGTATCTCACAGCGTTGAATTTCTCGTAGAGTATGGTTTTTTTTTGTTTTGACACACGGAGCGATTGAATTGCAGCAATAATTAAATATCAAAAACACACGTCACATTAGAATTCGTTTTATTTTCCCCAACAAAGAAAAAAATCCTTTATCTTTTTGTAAACAAAACCTCGTGCCGATTATGCGATGACAGCTTATCGCAAATTCGACTTTGAAGAAGCCAAACAAATCTCCCATTGACCTATCGCTGCTCCTTCTATTGCGTTCTACACGCGGATTAGAAGTCGTACAAGTTGCAGTTGGAGCTACGAGAGAATTCCACAAACAATCTCATTTTCATTCAAATTCCAGAGCCTTGAACTTTTCGGTTCCTAGAAAGATGGAATTGATCGCATTTTTTTTGTCGAAATGTCCGCATCGTTTCGCTCAGCGAATCTTGCGCAACTTCTTTCTCAATTGCTACACACAATCCAAGTTTTAGTCAAAAAGATGAGCGCCAATTCAATATTGTTGTAAAATCGTTGATACTTTTCTTTAATGAGTTTGAAGACTGGAATTGAATTGAAATTTTTGAATGACGAGGAAAATTCTGCGGTGGTGGATATTGAAACGATTTCTCCCTTGAATCCGCGGCGATTGGGTTCAGCAGACTCAACTAAGACCATATTGAAAATATGTGGCTTTAGGATCCGGTCTTTTATCGGTTTGGGGAGATTGCGGGTACATTTATTCTGATACTACGATTGATGGAGCCATTGCGCATTGTTTTTCCAACCATATTTATTGCTTTGTTCACGTAAACCAAAGTTTGGCTAATTAAACGTTGATCGAATGTCCTCAGCGGACGGTTTATTATAAAATAATCCACAAAAGCAGTAAACAATAAATAAACGCAACAATTAAGACCTTGTCTACGACTGCGAAATCACATAAATATAAAAATACAACTGCGCTTTTGCTCGTGTGCAGTAACAATCCAGACACAGCGTATGTGAATGGAAAATACCATTGATCTGGCGGGTTAGTTCATCTCCGAAGGAAATTATACAAGATGTTCGGAAACCAATGACCATAACTTGTAAACCTAAGAATAGGACCGAAAAACACGCCGAAAAATGTAGCAACAATTTTTTTTATCAATATGCGACATATCGCTGAAACTGTTAGAGATAGAGCAAAAGACTATGGAACGAATTATTTAGAGAATCAATTTTTCTACAAAAAGTCTGCAACCTCATAGTGAATAGAAGAGTGGAGTCAAAAAGTGTTCGCTTTCAACTTGAAAAACCCTCTCGCAAACCTGAAATACTGAAGATGGGAGCATTATTGTCAGGAGTTTTTTTTGTCGGAAATTCAATACTCTACAAGATTGCTCTCATGTACTTTTGCTCTATCTCCCAGGGCTTAGACAGTATGCCGAGAGATAGACGTGTATCCAATTCTAACGGTCAAAACTTTTCGGTTCTAAACTTATGTTTACATTTTGAATACGTGGGATATTTTTTCTATACAAATATACGTCGCTGATAACGACAATATCTTCAACACTTAGTTAGTAAACGAATAATTCAGGAAAGTGTAGTTCGTACGATGGTATTTGGCTGGGTTTCGAATCGATCGGCTGAATTCCTTGCTGCGATATATTTCTCGATTCGATCGTCAGCGAGTTGAAAATATCCGACAATTTCGTCTGCAATACATCGTGCTGTGAAGTAAAATTCCATTTAATTATTGGAATAAGAAAATTACACGAATCCCACGTCTACAAAAAATATTGGAAACCTGATTATGTGAATTTTTGCAGTTTCCGGTTGAATTTTGAACTTGAGATACAAATTTTTACCTTTGGTTGGGTTTTAGTCACGAGATCTTGGAAAGGCGCGTTCCTGAAACACTCGGAGAGTTCGACCCGTTTCTCTTCAACCTGAATCTGGTTGTTGTTACATTCTGTCAAAATTCTCTTCATACTGTCGAAGGTCAATTCCTCTCCTGGTAATTTCTGATTACGAGAGAAAAACTTGTATGAATGATTTTTAATTGAAAGGAAAATGAAGATGTGAGGCCCAAGAAGAAAAACTGGGGCATCCGGGCGAAATTATGGAATTGCGAAAAGTATGGATGATTTTCTGAACCTCTAAATTAAAAATTAGTTTTTGAGGATAATTGGTGAGCAGACTAACTGGATAGTTTTCGATAAAAACGTGAATTTTCGGGCCAATGGAGGAGCTGCTAAGTTTCATATTGCTCGACGCATGGACGAAATTCCAATTAGGAAATTTCTCGGTATCCCAGAGCTTGAGCACCTGAAGAGTATTCGGAAAGGATTGAAAAGGCAGGAGTGAGGTTTCTAGTAAAATAATAAAGAGAAAACAGTTGAGGGAATACTTTTTGAACTCCAGGCGAGGAACCACCGCTGTCAAGTTCTGTATTTCCGGTGTTGATGTCTGCCATGGAACTGCGACCTGCGCTGTCCACCCAGGAATGTCTGTAAATCGAGCAAACGAAAAAAAATGCAAATTCAATGGAAAAATAATGTTCCTCACAAAAATTCGAAGGAAGTTTGCTCCGGGACGTTTCGAATTTTGAAAATCCGCTATTTCAACCAAAATCTCATTAGAAACTCAAAATAATCAAAAAAAAAAAATCAAATGTTCAATTATTTTTCTCGAAATAATTGCAATTGAACAGATTGAAATCAATTTTAATGCATTTTCAGATATTTCACGCAATTTTGATTGAGCGAATTAATTAAATTAATTTATATATACTTTATGTATAATAATTAATTTATATATAATGATAAAATTAATTTATTATTATTTGTAATAATAATAATTTGTAAAAAAATATTTTTCTATCATTATATTTAAAATATCGTAAAATAGTATAAAAATGCTATTCGGCATGAAAAAATATGAAATTTTGGTGAAATTCCGAGGAGTAGAGGGAATGCATGAAAATAAAGCAAAAATACCTATGCTGTAAAGAGCTGCTGCTATAACCCGAGCCTTGTTGGAATTTGCCTGTATCGAGTCCAGCGCCTTTGAGGCATTCGGTGACAGTAGCTTGGTCGATTAATAGAGCGGGTGAGAATCGACCGGGTAAGTCGCTGTCGTAGTTTTTCCTCAACGTCGGTAAAAGATGACTGGCTTCTTTGCGACGTGCTTCGACTATTTTGTTGGCGTAATCTATCAAGGAGGTGATGCTACAGACGTAAGATATAAGGACGAGAAGGCTCACGACAATAGCGTGCAAATTGAATTTGAGAGAGGGTGTTATTTGGGCGCTCGTAAGAGCGAGATCCTGCAGGCTGAGGACCAATCGTAATTGCTCGAGAACAGTCTCTTCCGATGCTAATTCTACTGCCAACAGAGCTAGGGTCGTGTATATTGCTTTTATATTGTCAACCGTATTGCTTGGTAATTCTAACGACTCGTAAAGCGCCAAATATATTTCAGGACCGTGTTTACGGATGAAAATCAAATCGGGACGCGACGATTTTTCGATCGCGAGGTCCAGCTCCGACATGTTGACTCTGAAATAGCAAAAGAAAATTATGACTAGCGGAACTCAACGATTTTTCCAAATGATAAATTGATATTTATTCTCCGAATAATACTCACGAGGGAACGGCCAATTTGTCGATATTACGATGCCTGTCGATGAGAGTGTGGAAGATTTTCTGAACTAAGAGTCTCATCTCAGCGTCCGGTGCGAGAGACATTCGCAACAGAGGCTCCAGGAAACTCGGCGGGAATGTCGTGTTCAAATGTATCGTTTGATATTTCGTGCCGACCTGAGATTACAAAATAATTACGATCTTGACTCAAGAAATCGAATAAATTTAATTATTTTGCTTGTAATCTCAAGATTTCTGTCTCCAGGATGAAAATAAACCGTCGACGATTGTCATGTGCATGTGAGATGCAGCGAAATTTGTATACAAAGAAAATATTTAGTTTTACCTTCAAAAGTGATTTGAGGAGAATACTTTGGAGCAATACATCTCCTTTGCCCACAGAAACAATACGATCCGGTTGGCTGTATGGAACCTTGCTCATGATGAACATCATGATTTCAATCTTTTGATAGTCCGGAAGGTGATTGGCGAACTCTCCCAAGGCGTTGATTAGAGCTTCCTGATATAATTGTTCGTCGTTGCTTGAATACTGATTCGTCGTTACGCTGATACGCAGATGAGACAGCAAGGAATTTATGATTTCCAGTACGGAGGGGCCTGCAAAGTTTGTTAATAAAAAAAAATTCCATTCCTTCGCCAATGTTCGTTCTCGATATTTCCTCGTTTATTTGAATTTTCACAAATGACGTGCAACTATTGGATCAAATGAAGTAAAATTTGTGGCCGATGTTTTTCGTGCCGAACACTCACCCACGCTCTCCCCAGCTGCAATCGATATTATTTTCGATAATGTATCCGCTATGCTTGTTCGTATTTTCGGAGATGATTTCGCGTGATCGTCCAAATGGGTCATCAATGCTTCGACGACCGTGTATGAATATTGCGACTGAAATAAAGTTCCAAATAAAATGAGCAAAATAAAATTTTTCGAGTATTGCGTTCGTTTAGTTTGTTGAATTATTTCGAGAGCATAAAACATCGATTTCTTTAGTTCCGGACTCACTTGAATGGAGAACATAATGATCCTGAATGTGTGAATCGCAAAAAAATTGGGAACCCATAATTGATGGTTGTCGAGATGCCTGGAATTTCATATTTTTCCAAATTAAACATCGTCGATCATACAAAAGATTGAAACTGTTTGATTCCGGATGTTTTTATAATTTACCTCAATACTGGTCTTATGACACAACGGATATGACCAAAAGATGCACGTCCGACAAGTTCGCGCATACAAGTTTCCGCAAACTGAGGAGGATCCGATCTTTCCTCTGTTGGACTTTCGGGAGTCGCGTCTTCTTTGCCGGCATACCTGGAGGAAATGATGTCAGATAAAAAAATAGGAACAAATTTTTCTAAAACGTTTCAAAGCAAAAGTTTAGATTTTCGTTTTTTTTTTTTTTCATACGTACATGGCATTTTGCATGTTGTACAGTAACGACGGCACGATTTTGTCCATGTGTACGGGTTCCCAAATGTTCTCCACCAAATCATCGGAAAGAGTTTTCCTTACGACACCCTAAAGACGAAGAGTGAAGAAAAACAACGAATCGGTCATGGGAGTTCAGTCAAAATTCATGACTGTAGGAAAACAAAAATTCACCTGCAACCCCTGTATGCCGGCGAGTCGAATCTGCTTGCGAATTCCCAGCTCGTCGTTGTTGGAGTGGCACATTGCAGAGTATTTTGATACAAAGAAATCGTAACGTGTGTGATAAGATGGCGTATCCTCTTCGATGTTGGCAAATCTGACAAACTGGAAGTGGCAAGCAGTTTTTTCAACTTTAATCAATCCTTTGCATAGCCAAGTGTGTTCATTTTTTTATGTCCAAATAGCAAAGTGTTTTCAAGCCAGTCGGGGGGGTATTTTTCTGTTTCTTTGTCCCACACAACACTCGGTTTGGTCAGTCGTTAAGTGGGACGAGTACATGCCACTCCGAATGATGCACCAATAGGAGACTGTGCAAATACTTACCGAGTGAGTAGCCAATATTTGTAACTGCGGGTCTGTCGATTCCAGCAACTTTTGTACCATCTTTAAAAAACTCTCCACAAAGAGATTCAGAGTCTGTGCGTGACACGCTACCAACAGCTGATCCATTGCTTCCATCGCAATCACTACAAAGCCGTTTCGTCTCCTATTCATAACACACAACAGAATCAATTGGTTCAGCAAATTTGTCTGACAAAGTTATTGGAAAGTAAAAGGGAAATTATCTCGATTTTTTGAGGTTTTGCATCTTTGCGGCTTCAGTTTTTTCTCACCTGTATATATCCCTGGATGCTCGCTGAAACAAATACTCTCCTATCCGATCCAGCTTTTCAGGGCTGCTCAGCGAGTAAAACGTCAACTTTTCCATATTGTTTTTTACCAAGCCATCCTGCAAGCATGAAAACAGAGTCGTCAGTTATATTGCAGTTACGTAACTGGGTAATTAAGCCGTTATGATTTTGTGGAGTCATTATGGTCAGCAATTTTACATTTTTCGATTCTTTTCAATCGTCTCTAGTCAATGGAAACTACAATTTTATTATTATTTTGTGAGTTTATCATTTGAGTTGTAAACAATTCGTTTGTGTGGATATTTGAAGGTGTATATTGAATTATTGATCAATGATCGATTGTGAAGTTTGCTGAGATGCATCATTGTAAAGAAAATGGTTGCCCATATTCGATATGATTGTCGAAAATTTTTAATGGCAGGAATGAAGAAAGAAACACAGTATTGGATGTTTGTAGACTGCAGAAAACATCGTGAATCATACGAAAACACACAATGCATCAATAATGACTTGCATCGAGAAGTATTGTCGAAAAAAATGGCTCGTACGACGAGAAAAATCAAGCTATTTGTTCATTTAGGGGGTTAGAGAGTCTTTAGGAATGATTAACAAATTACCTGTGGATTGACTGGAAATATATTGTCAACGAGCCGTTTGTATCTTGGCCGTAAAGCCGAACAGCACCAGCAGCAACCTTGAAAGTATGGTAAGAAATATACATTGCCACGAATGTTAATTTTTCGTCGTGTTACAAATGTTCAGCCCTGAAAAATGGGCTTTTAACGAGCAATTTTGAGAAAAGAAAGAAATAATGTTGTCTAATTTACCGAACATAATTAATGAAACGTCACGTCACTCGGGGAGGAGAAGCACGACAAAAATACACGAAAGGAGATCAACCTTTATGATACTCAGTATTTTTTAGTTTTTTTTATCACACTCGTCATCTATTTTCGCTCTATCGATGTTCCATAGGGACTCTGAGCTCCGAGCTTTCTGGATATGAAAATTCCGGGATTTTGCGCAACACTTGCTTCTATATATAAGTGCCCTGGCCACAATTATTGACTGCACAAGCACCGCACTCAGTTTCAGCTGATGCAGTACTGCATACAGTGGCGCCGATGTTTCATAGGCGAGAAAAAAAATGTACAAATTACGAAGCTATTCTCGCCAAAATGAATAGGAATAAATAATCCGAAGATCGAGAGAGGTGGGATTCACACGTGAGCAGCAACAGTTGTTATTCTAGGTTCTCATTCAGCAGTACTTTTTCATTCACAAAACTACGAACACTGCTTAGGTTTCTTTTAATTCACGAAAAGATTTCTCGAACACGATTCTCTTACCGATTGTCGGTAAAAAAAAGTTTCGAGTTTCCTCGCTAGATGCCGGGACTTGTATCTTTTAAGACGCTCGTGGTACGATCTTTTATTTTCACTGTGTTTGTAAACATAGTGAACTGGATGTTCCACTGGACATTCACAGAGCCAGTTTCAAAACTCGAGAAATATATACGCGGTCTGCATAGAGGTTCTACTTTTTAGGTAAGGAATGACAAGGTCACTTGATGAATAGTTTCCTAAATTCGGTGTTGTCCCTAGTAAATCATTTGTAAGAACGTTTTATTAGGTCGATACATTCACTAGCATATATTTTTATCGTTCTCATATGCAAAGGAAATAAAATATCATTTTTTCAACAACCTAAATTCCGAATCTATTCTGACAAGTATTGATACGACTACAACAAAGCAATAATTTGGCCAGAATTCTTTCTTTCCATTGATTTTTCTCTCTAGAAGGTTCGGTAAAACCAAAAAATAAACAAAATAAACATTTTTCTCGAAATTTCGTTTTGACGTCGCTGCTTTCAGTGTCGCCAAGGTCTTCTCTGTTTCCAGTGCAGGAAGCTTTTGCCTAATGTTTGTCAATTCACCACTCGCATCGATAGAGAAAATATGAATCCCCAATAAATCGTTGAATTTCATTCGCCAGAATAAAATTATGGGAAAATTCATCGATTCATAATCCAACGAGACACTGACCTTCCTCGTTTTGCAATGTTCTTGTAAGTCAATATAGGTGTTTGCGTGATTTCTTAGCCTACTTTGCTTGGTTCAATAATTTCCCGACATAATGCAGCTGCAGAGATAAGACTTCGAAAGTCGATTCGAAGCTCATTAATGTGTGTGACATGAGGCGCTGACATTGAGCCATTTTTTTTTTTGTGGATATAATTTCTCTCGAGTAAACAATCTTCAAGAGCATTGGGATGTTCGATATTTACATTGCATTGGAAAGATCTGTTATTGAAAATAATCAAAAGTGGCGATGTTTTTATAGAGTTAATTAAAAATAATGTGTATGGTCCTGGACGAGACTAGTTTTTTGGAGGACTTCTAGGGACGGGGATTCTAGACTACAGCCGCGATCGTGCTTACCGCGAATATAGCATTGAGAAGGAAACCGCTTCAAGAAAAAAACAGCGTTGGCTCACTGTGCGTTGTTTTTCATGGAAATTTTCAAGTGGCTGTGACGTGGGACGTTGGGAAACATTTATTTAGGAACCATTCGAACGAGGAAATTGGACAATAAAACTGTTGGTCTCAACTTTGAGGAAATCAATGATCAGATAGTATCTATGCACATAATGTACAGGAAAATTGTCTTTGGGCTCTTTTCACACAGCAGCTCCACAAATTTTCGAGCTTATGAAAAAAAAAAAAAAAAAAAATTCAGGGCCCCACCGACAAAAAGATCCAAAGATTCCTCAGTCTACGTCGAAAAATTCACCAGCAGTTTTGTAATTCAAAAACCGCATAAACACGAATCAGCCGGCGTGCCAACTTTGTGAGTAGATTAAAAGTTTGCATAATCCCGTCATTTTAGATCGTACAGAGTTAGCTTAATTAGTACATGATCAATGTAATCGTCACCGTTCGTATAGACGATATTTCTAGCCGCGGGGCATCCGTGGATATAATTGGTGCGAAAATTAGTCGAGAGTGATAACAATATGAGCGGTGGCTCGTGATTTAATAACGAATAGAAAAACGTTGCAATTGCGTTCGCGAATTGATAAAAAAACGAGGAACAAAAATTTGTAATTTTTCATTATTAATCATGTTGTTAAATTGGTCAATAATTTTTATTGATATTTCGGCTGCGATATTCCTATAGTCGCAAGCGGAGCCGCGGGCATGGCTATCGTTGATTCATTTTTCCGAATCAAACATTTGTTCTCATCCGTACTATAATGGCCTTGAAATATTTGAAAAACGAGGTGCGTACTCACAGCCAGGGTCGGTGCACTTTCTAACGACAGTTTCGAAAACTTCGGGAGCGTCGATCTCGAAACAACACTTTATTAGTGCCATTTTTAGTATTTTTTCGAAAAATAAATAAAACACGTGCAATATTTATTGACAACCAACGAGAACACTTCACGGAACAATTATCATGGAAGGGAGTCGGAAATTTCTGGCCAATTTGCACTGTTCTTGAGGCTTAACTGCCTGTGGGATTTCGTTAACGAGAAAATGAGCGAAAATGGCGCTCCTGAGACTTTGGGATACATTTCTCTCGTGTTCGCAGAGATGACTATAGAGAAGGGTAGTTTTACAAGAAGTGAGTCACGGCGGCGTCGAGACGCCCGTGCTCTACTGACCCGCATAGCACAACGGATTTGCCCCTGCGGCCACCCCACGTATCAGTTTCAACGTTACGTCAGCGAGGAAATAGGCGCCTGTGCGGAACATCCCCACGAAGATGAAATCGAGAGAAATTCCCGTCTCTAATGAAACTGCTCTTTACAGGGGCTCACGAAAACCCTTTTTTTTTATTTCGTCGTCGTACTAAATTCCAAGAGAATCGGGAAGTGGCGTCGCGGAGTCATTTTCGGCGATGAATGTAAAAAAATGAGTTTCCCCTTGCAGCTGAATAAATATAGACGAAGCATTGAATACAATTATTTTGCAATTCAATCAATTTTAATCCCCACAGACTTCCGACTCCGAGCTGTTGCCAAATGTTCCTCAAAAATCATCCCTGAGCTTCGCTCACGCATCGGAATATTTTTCATAAAAAAAACCAAACCAGAAAATAGAAAAAAAAAACATCAGAACTTTTTCATTTTCGTTATTTCGAAAACCGCAATATTTTGAACTTAATTTAGTCGTCTGGAGTACATTCCTGCAGCATCCATTTCAAGGTCGTGTTTGGATACACCGTTTACAATTGAACGTACGTGTATTATCCAATCGCTTCATTTTCGATGTAATTACTATCCATGTGCAATGAATCACGAAATGATCATTTACTCTGTCAGCTGCGTTGACTCACCTTCGACCACGGCCACGCACTCAAGACTCATATAAAAGAGCATTTTTTTTCGTTTCCACTTCGCAGTTACACATATTCCTGGCCAAATGATATTGACAACGTAGTCAATACTATGAAACGTGTTTTGATTGTTGCTCTTCTCCTAGTTGGAGGTAAGGACGTCAATAATAATTAGAGGAGTCGTTAGTAGTCTCGTGTCAGTCGCGGAAAAAAAATCATGGCTTCGTTTCTATTTCAAAAACTTGGAATTCGTCTCTGTAACGTACGGTGTTCTTTTTTTTGACGATTTAAAACAATCCTTTCGCTACAGTCGCGTCTGACGCTCGACTCCTCGTTTAATTGAGGAAAACTTGGAAGTAACTCGAGTAAAACGTTGTTGTTGTATTTTTGGAAAACCGTGCTTGACCTTTCCCAAACTTGTGGCTGTTGATTAATTATAAACAATTATTATTTCAATGAAAAAACAGGAGCTATCGGTGCTCGTTTGAGACGTTTGGCAGGCTCAGAGCCAGTGAAGATAGAGAACGTGCCATATTACGTGTCGTTAAGGTTCGAGAATTTTCACATTTGCGGTGGTGCGTTGATAAGTGCGAGGCACGTTGTCACCGCTGCACATTGTGTGGCGAATCTCTTTGACGAGCCTTACAACGAATTGACGGTCGTAACTGGTGCAGATAAATTGTCTGTCGGAGGAACTTCCAGGGCAGTTGAAAGCATCGAGTGGCACGAACGATTCGAAAATAGCCTCGATACAACGTGGAAAAATGATATAGCCGTTCTGACTGTAAGACCAAAGCGAAATTCACTTGGCCACGTACACAAGCAAACTTCCATTCGACAAAACTCAAATCCGATATTTTACAGTTGCTCGCCGAGGTCGATATCAACGATAAACAAAAGCCAGTAGGATTGCCGGAATCAGACCCGAAAGTAAATGGAACTGGGCTTGTCAGCGGATTCGGTCGTACGGAATTCGAGAATCCATTCTTGTCCGATTCCCTCCGTTCCTTCAAGACTACGGTCTTGACCAGTGAACCGTGTCAAAAGTTCATGAAAAAACATCAAATACTTGACGGTCAAGTTTGTGCACTACAGCAAAAAGGCATCGGCTTGTGCAAAGTGAGTTTCCGTTCGAGAACTCTCAAAAGTTTTTATCAAACCCGATGAATCCCTCGATTACGATATTTCCTCAATACTATCTAGTTTATTATTCATTTTCAATGTCTTTTACGTACTCAGGGTGACAGTGGTGGGCCACTCATCCAGGATGGCAAACTCGTCGGCGTTGCTTCGTGGAACATCCCATGTGGTTTAGGCTTTCCCGATGTCTTTACCAACGTCTATAAATACGTCGATTTCATACGAAAAAAAACACAAAGCGCCCTCGTTGCTGCGGATGCGGCATAATAACCAGTCACTCTATTCTCATTCCCTCATCCATTTCTCATTATCGAAATAAACAACACAAGAAAAAAAAATCCAAATTCTCATTAAAATAAAAAAATTCACTCAATACATTTTGATAATGAATTTTTCAAAACTCTTGCTGCGTCTAAAACGTTGTTTTCGTTCATTGGAGTAAGCACGGAGCTATTTCACAGTCGTAATTGGAACAATGCCACGAATCCTGATTGGATTACATAATTAATCAAACGGAACAGGGTTAATTGATAAGCACGAGGTCGATACTTGGTGCAGTGACTTCTCTGGCATGCAGCAACTTTCCAGGATCCAGACATTTTTTATTTACGAATTTCAAGTTTTTTTTTGTTTTTGTAATTGACTCCATGCAAATTTCTCCGCGTAGTTCCGAAGGATTTTCCTCTCACACACAACAAAGCTTACCAAACGTCAGTCACCAAGAAATCATGATGAAATGTCGTAAGAAAACGACCGTACGGTAAGTCAAATTTCAAGTTTAAATAATTGCGTCAAAAAATCAAACAAATGACACAATTTCATCGATTATCGCTGTGGCCGATTTTATACATAATTATCAAAATAAAACTTTCATTACTTTGGACCGATTTCCTCACTTTTTGGAAGAAAGACTCTTTTATCACAAACTGTCAAAATATTTGCAACGGGCGGCAGATGCACGCACGAAATTGAAATGGTATAAAAAATGCATTCGTTCAATTGCATTGTACAATCGAAATCCATTTGTGCTCAAAGATGACGACTCGATATGGATTGCTATTCATCGTCTCAGTCGCTCTGCTGGGAAAAGGTAATTTATTTTTTATTACGAGCAGACTTTGTTTTATTAAAATAAATGATTAACATTTTTTATATGGGGAAGCTAAATTCATGGGGTCAATAAATTGTGGCAAAGAGAATGGAACTTGTTCATTCACTAATAATATCTTTGGAATGGAAAAAATTAAGTTTTTTGTTGTACAAGTTGGTTGGTTTCTACATTTTTGGTATTTCGTTCGTTTGTCTGCAGTGGCCAATGCTCGCCCACCAAAACAAATAGTCGGTGGTCAAATGGCTGTTATTGGTGAATTTCCCTATCAAGTTTCTTTGCGAATAGATGGCAAACACATTTGTGGCGGAGCAATAATTAGTCACAATCATATTGTCACCGCTGCTCATTGTGTCGTCGGACTCACATCATCGCCCTTTACAAATCTCGTTGTTGTTACCGGCTCGGTAAAGTGTAAAGCTGGTCGTACTCACGTCGTGAAATCGGTTCTTTACGATCCCAAGTGGGTTCTAGGACCTTCGGGTCTTCCGTATGATCTTGCCATTATCAAGGTAATCCCAAAATTTCTTCTTCCCACTTCGTAATGATTTTAAGGGGATTAAATATTCAAAACTTCATTTCAAATCAATGACCACCGAAATCACGACGCACCACAATTTTTGGCCATCATTAATGTGTATACAAATATTTATTTTTAAAGCTGGTCGGTGAGATAAAGTTTGACGCATATCAAAACAAAATAGCGCTGCCAACGTCGGCCACACCGAGTGGCGTTGTAGGAACGGTAACTGGATGGGGTTTGCAGACTCCAGGCGCTTCCGTGGGTGCCGATGACCTAATGAAGCTGCAGGTCACCATTATAGGCGCTGCCCAATGCAATCATCTTTTTGCCGGAAAGGCAAACATTTATCCACCACAAATATGCAGCCTCTGTCCACCAGGACGAGGATTTTGTCAGGTAAGATTATTTTTCTTCACGTCGTAAAACACGATTATCTTCGGAATTGGCAAAAAAATCTCGATTTGCATTTTTGGAGGACGATGACGATCGACCGAATCTCAAACACTGATTTTACTTTTCAGGGTGACAGTGGCGGTCCTCTTGTCGTGAACAAAGAATTGGTTGGAATCGTCTCCTTCAACGTTCCTTGCGCGACGGGGCTTCCTGATGTTTACACCAGCGTTCACTACTCCCTCAATTGGATCAGGCAGGTCATGAGCGATCATTTCCAATTAGTTAAATCATCATAGTTTGTAATTTATTTTGTTTCAATAAAAAAAAAAAAATTTTTTTAATTAAAAACCAATAAACAACAGTCTTAATCCGTCCGAATGTTTTCCCTCTGCGTCTCGATTCTCACGCCATTCCGATAAGAAAAAACTTTTACGCAATACTCCGCATTAATTCGTAATTTGATTTTTCCAATAAACAACAGTCCCGATCCGCCTGAATGTATTTCGCGTGCGTCTCAATTCTGACGAAATTCTGATAAGACTGAATCCCGTTGGTCATGAATCATCAAGAGATATCGAATGTCAAATCGTCTCATTACCGCCGATGGTTGTCATAACCTCTGGAGCATTCGAGACCGAGAGAAAGAAAATAAATGAAAAGTTGTCATGAAAAAGGTCTCAAGGAAATTGCCGCAAGCCACTAATCGTAAAAACACTAGCAATATTTTTGCGAGTCGATGACAGCAGCAAAAATTTATTATTTTTACATCGTTGGTGGCTTTTTCGGTGGTCACAAGTAGTTCGGGCAGTGACTGAAAAATGCAGCAAAAATAAAGAAAAACAAGCATTCATTCATGATTGCAGTGCCTTGGGAAATTGACGTGATTGTCGTACGCTTGTGGAAGGTTATCAATCGATAATAATGCAATCTCTACACCCAGATGTGGATGTTTTGTCACGCTTGTTGGATTCGAAGGTGACGAGGAACGTTCACAACAGAATATGTCAGTGAAGTGTACACCATTTGTAAAAATATGGGGTTATTGACAAATCAAATAATTCCAGATGTCGAACGTTTCCACGGCCCACAAGTTTTCTGTATATAAGGACTAGGCTGTGATAATTATTGAGCAATTAAGCATCATCACTCAAAGTCAATGGTTAACAGTATTTCAGTCTTTTTCTGCATTATAGGACTGCTCATTGGAGCGATATGTAAGTGCAGCCAAACTTTTTTCGATGTGACGTCAATACTCAGGGAAATGGACAATGCAGATGAAATGCATGAAAATAAATTGGCCCCTGTTGACGAATCAGCGTTTTAATAATTAGCAGTCAGATTTTAAAAAGTAGTCGGGCATTGCAGGTGTCAATGGAAAACCACCGAGCCCAGTTAAGGGTGGAGGCGAAGCCGGTGAGGGAGAATTTCCGTATCAGGTTGCCCTGACAATAGCAGGAAATGTTTTTTGCGGAGGTAGTATTATCCATCCGAAATATATTTTGACCGCTGCTCACTGCATCGATGGGGTACCAGCCGATATGCTCAGGGACATGCTCGTCGTCACAGGAACCAACAACTGCACCGCTGGAAATGGAGTTGCATATAAAATCGAGACAGCGACAAAACATGCCTGGTATTCACCCACAAAGTTTACCAACGACATCGGTCTATTAAAGGTGAGGATTTACTCTCCTTCGGTATAATTTCCCTAAATATACTTCGCTTCCGCTTCCGGCATCTGTATTAACGTAAAAAAATCTTGAATCCAGTTAAAGAAAGCAATAAAATTCGACGAGCGAACACAAGCTGTCAAACTGCCAACGAAATCTGAGCCTGGCGATGTGATGGCAGTCGCCAGTGGATGGGGCGACATGATCCATCCGAATCCTGAGAACATCGTCCCGTCTCTACTCCAAAAACTTGAATTGCGGGTCATTCCTAAAGGCACTTGTATATTGCCCAAAAATCGACAGGTTTTCAGCGGCCAACTTTGTGCTGTCTTCAAATACGGCTTCGGTCTTTGCACGGTACTTCAATTATTTTCAGCACATTTATTCCCAATTTAATCGAATTCGCGAGAACAAACTAAACGGGACAATATTTTATAGGGCGACAGCGGTGGACCTCTTGTTCACGATGGAGAAATCATCGGCATCGCCTCTTTCGTATACAAGTGCGCTTTGGGTCACCCAGACGTGTTCACCAGAGTGTTCGAGTACCTGAACTGGATTGAAAGCACTATAGAAAAATTAGGAAAGGATTGATCTGTTATATAAATGTATCGAGCTCTATGATCAACGACAATAAATGATTTTTTGAAAATTTTTATCAAAATTCAAACCCATGCCAGAATTCTTACCTTTTTTTTGTTTCGTGCTGAGGTAAATAGACGTATTAAAAAATACCGCACGGCAACCACGATGCAAAGATTCGCTCACTCAATATTTATAGTTTTATTTATAAAAACTGATCAAATGGAGAAAAGTAAAGAGTATGGAATGAGCGAGAATTAAAAACGACCGTGCACTGGGTTAAGCACATATTACCGTTATATTAATCGATCTCAATACGTGTCAACATCGACAGCTGTCGATTCTGAACGCTTCGTCATCCCATACATTCGGCTCGTATATAAGAGATGATTGCACTTTTAAGAACGCAAAATAAAGTCTAAAGTTGGCCGTTCTCCACACAACCGTCATGTCGCAAGAAAAAACAGCCTCAAACTGGCGATCGATTCTCATATTTTTCATTATTGTAAGCGTCGGTGTTCACGGTGAGTTGAAGAATCGAAATCGAAACGTTTAACCAGATTAACAAAAAAAAAGAACTAACTTTTCTGATACTACATTGTCCCCTTAAAGGAGATTCAAAAAATTACATTTCATTGATAACGAATTATTTATGGAGTTTTAGATTCAAAGATAAAAGAGTCCGGAATGCATTTTTTCTGTTGAAAAATGTCGAGAATCTCGAATTTTTATCAAAATTTCTTTAATCTACTTTTTTTTTTTCTTTTTTTTTTCGACAGACGCTAGCGCGAGACCTCCGCAGCGTTTGGTCGGTGCAACCGATACTGTACTTGGAGAAGTAGGATTCGCAGCATCGGTCAGACTGCGTGGCAAGCATGTTTGTGGTGGTGCATTAGTGAGTCCACGACACGTTTTAACGGCTGCACATTGTGTCTCCAACGTGGAACGTCCTTACAAGGAATTGTCAGTCGTTACTGGAACAAATAGTCTCGAAGAAGGTGGCGTGGTATCGGTAATCACTGACATCGACATTCATCAGAATTTCACGAGCAACTCCGATGGCTCATACAGAAACGATATCGCTGTTCTGAAGGTAGAGATTTTGTAATGAAATTATTAACCGACGAATACGAAAAGTTTTTCTTCGCTTCGAATGATGTCAAGTGATTATGGGATCCCTGTGTGTTTAGAAGACTTTTTATTCAGTTGTTTGTCTCATTGTACGACGTGCGTCGAACGTGACTCCCCGGGTAGTGAAACTTGGCCTTCACAGTTGGGATCCTGGCTCAGGGGGCATCGCAGTAATCTGAAGCGTAATTAAGCGATTCGGGATTCACTAAGTGAATTATTTTCTCATTAATATTCAACGACACGTTGAAATTTGTATTCTTATTCAACAATGTGCAAATTATCGTTCTCAACAATCTACGCAATCGTTTATTGTAACTGAGGGCTAGTTGAGCTTTTTTTAAATTGAATGTTGATTTTTTCCTTTTTTTTTTTTAAATTAATCAAGCTCAGTCGTGATATCAAGATGTCCTCAACGCAATCGATAGTCACTTTACCTGACACTCGTTACGGGCATCACGCTGTTGCAACTGTGAGCGGATGGGGCATGACCTACGAGGAATATCCGGATGGTGATTATTCCACGATACTCCAAAAATCCGAAATGACCATTCTCGATCCCGACGAGTGCCAGAAACTTCACAAACTGAACATCATCGGCGAAGAAAATATTTGTGGATTCAAGAATAGTTTTTCTGGAGTCTGTACGGTATGTTTACGAAATATTTCCTTATCACGGATTCATTATTTATTTCCTATATAGAAAGGTGTGGCGTCCAATTAATTTTCATTAATTAATCAATAAGAATTTCCGCCTATTCGTGACTACGGTCGATTTTTTTTTAGGGCGACGATGGGAGTCCTGTGTTTGTCAATGGGAGCCTGTATGCGATCGTGTCCTGGTATTATCCCTGTGCAATAGGAACGCCGGACGTTTACATCGATGTGCTCTATTTCTACGATTGGATTTTGGAATGTATTCTTAAGGGATTCTCTGATTATGAAACGTATTAAAATAGATCGCGAATGATTTCGAATTTATTTTGAAAAGAAACAGGATCATGACAGTTGTAAGAATGTAAATCGATTGAATAAATGAAAAAAAAGATCGACATTTGTTAGGCGATTAAAAAAATTAGCGTTCATCTTAATTCGCAGAGTGGCAACTCAGCGTAAAACCCACCACGGGCACTTTGATATTCCGCGTTTTTTTCGCCGATTTTTATTCGATGGATGAACGTGACATAAACAAACAACTTAATCGCTCCATAACGAGGTAAAGTGCCAAGAACGAATCTTCCCTCCGCTCACTCCCCAAATTAATGTAATTACACGCGAAAGACGTGTAATTGAAATTTTAATTAGATATCGTCGAGAATAAATACCCAACTTGTCTAGATGGATAATTGTACATCTTCAGGAATATCTTATTTATAATTTGCTTTAAAAATAGAAAATAAAATATAAACGACTAATTTTTTGATGAATTCGAAATTGATTCATCCCCGAGATCGTCGAGTACATGATAAACTATTATAAAACCCATAAACAATCATAAAATCGACAGTAAATCGTATGAGAAGTCTCAAAAGTAATGGGAATGTGAAGAAAATTCCCATACGGACTTGAATTCAATATCTAGAGGTAATAACACGCGATTGATGCTCCTGGGAATGCGGGACGCGATGAGTTTTTCCAAAACTTTTATACGCAACTATAATTACAAAAGCAGAGGGATTACGTTATAATATCACACGTGGATCTCCCGAAGCAACGTAATAATACGATATTTCATGATGCAATAATTCACAAGGGAATTTGGTCGATTCTCACGAATGTAAATTACGTCGGAGATATTTCGTTTGGAAAGAAAAATTGGGATACATCGGAGAGCACAGCAATTGACCGGCGTTGATTCTTTAGCATGCTTGCATGTATATGCGGAGTTTCATGTGCTCTCGATCGTGCAGTTTTGGTGTATCGCAGATATAATTCGTTAAAACTTGGTGCGAAATATTGAGAAGAGAAAGCCGACGATCGGGCGTTTGGAAATGAGGTGTAAAACGATGTGAACGCGAAGCACGTTCTGGCTGGTGCATTAAATAACTAAAAATTGCAGCCATTACTTCTTGGGGACTGTGCACCAGTGAGAAAGAGATTTAATCGGCAGATATTTGCAATCACTTACGGGGGGCCACGGAAAGAAAGTCTTTGTTGCGATCCACAGCGAAACAAATAGGAAAAAAATCATTTTCGTCCATCATTATGTATTTTGTGAATTTTATTTCAAACCAGAATTGGAATCAATGAATAATTTATTATCTTTGAAAATATAACGCATAATCTAACGATTTTTAGTCTCTACGAATACTTGGCGAAAGTATTTGGACAACTGGAACGAAAATAATTGTGTTAAATATTTCAAATTCACGCTCCACCGGATTAGCTCGAGCTGTTTGATAATCGATCGTAAAATTCAGTCACTTATATCGCGTCAAACGAGTCCGGTTTGCTCGAGTTATAAAAGAGAGAGAGAGAGAGAGAGAGAAGAGAGAGAGAGAGAGAGAGAGAAACTTTCTAGAAATCGGGCATAGACTCGGAAAGCATAATGATCCGAATTATGCAAATCCTTGACATATTCATATATATCAAGAAATAAAATAAATGAATATAAAAAATTTGCAAAAGCAAGTTTAGCGAAATTTCGTGCAGCGCGAAATGCCAAAAGGTGAAATTCTTGTATTAAATAAGATCGAAAGAGTGACGCAACTATTTTGGTCGACTTGGGATTCTTGCCCATGCACACAGCCACACACACACACACACTCCATTTCATGAATTTTCTCACGAAAATCGAAAAAAAATTCTCTTCTCTTTCTCTCGCTCTTCTCCTCTCCCTCTCCTTTCTTATTGACTCCCTCATCTCGTATGCCAACAGACGCGCAGTAATTAAAACGTGTCAGACTCTAAATCGCATGGTATGACTTTCCATTAGCATATCATGTGGATGTTGATGACATAATGACTCGCAGAGAAATACATAGTTTATCTCTTTTCCCCATTAACCTTTTTAGTTTAAAAAAATAAACGTATTTACGAGAGTGTTAAATTAAAAGATAATAAATTATAACTTTAGAGTGAAAATTTTTTAGGCGCAGCAAAACGCGAAGACCAGATACTTAATAAATTTTATTTCATCGATTGGCTAAAAGGGAAAATTTAGTGAGTGGTTTTATCGGGAAAAAATCGTTTTTACGCGATATATCTCGATTTAACTGGGCAGTTGATGAAAGACTTTCAATTTTGTGAACCGTCTCATGGAAACATCGCAAAATATCTAATCGATTCGATTGGAAAATAAATTTTTCACGGACTCGACGAAGAAATTGAATTGTCGATTAATCAATTCGCGAGCATGCACCTGTATAATTCATTATGAAAATGTAAGACGTGTGTGCACATGCAGAATGGTATTAATTTTAAATTGGAAGGCACGTACGTGTGCGTGAATATACGAGGGGCAATTAAATCAGCGGAATTTTCAAAGGCGATACAGTCTATCAACGCAACAGTGGTTGGCGTATTACAGGCGTGGACTATTATCGCGTATGGAACGAGGGATACACACGCATGCATATACGACGCAGAGAAACGGCAGCAGCAGCACGCATTCGACAAGCTGTGAATGCCAATCCAAGTGCTTGCCATTGAGATTGAGATAGAGAGCGACGCAAACGAAGCGTGAGCAAAGGAGAAAGATCGAACATGAGCGAGAAAAGTGAGAGAAAAATCGAAAAAACGATAAAAAATAAAGCGTCAAATGAGCTACGCGAAAGGGCGCTGGAAAGGAGAAAAACAAGAAGAAGAAGAAGAAGCAGAACGATGCCGGAGGAATAAAGAGACAAAATGACGAAGGGAGAAAATATTCGAGGGAAAGGAAACACGCGAAGGGGACACGAGAGAGCAAAAATAAAAAAAAATATATGAATAACGATAGAAACGCTCAACAGACGAGAATGAAAATTTATTGATGGAAAGTTTTTATCGCCATTCTTCAAAGAGTTATCTTCGTGCATCACATCGTGGTCAGTGTCTCGAGAGATTCTCAACAAATATCATTAATTTTTAGAATGATAACGGGGCTCGCGTGTTCGCGGATTCCTCGTTAAGAAAAAAGAGATCTTCGGGGAATTGGCGAGAGAGAATTTATAAAGCGGAATAAGTCGTAAGCCTAGCACGCTTTGACTCTATCGATAAAATTACAATTTGTTTTCCCAATTGTTCCAATAATTCGTGTGACAAAACTCGGTGAAACGGAGGTGAACTTTATAGCGTATAAATATGCGGCTCGTCAGCTCGATATTGTCGGTTGGTATGCGCAGGGAAACGCGAAAACCGGAAGGGTAGAAACAACAGAGTGACTATAAAGTATATACATATATATATCGTTTGGAGCGATCGATCGATCGATAGGATCGCTCGACGGCGCATATCGCGGGTATGGGGATAATTCACGAGTTCCAGGCGAGTGTGTGCGAAGAGATTGCCCGAAGAGAAGGAATAGTGGCCACGAAGGAACTTTCACGCCGAATCAACGCAGAGCGTTTGTCTCGAAGCTGGACCTGAAATTATTTGTAAGGAATTTAAAAAATGTTGGAATTAAAATTCTGCGAAACAATCAACTCAGTAATTTCGTAAATTTGATTGAAATTCGTCGAAACATTTTCCTCCGAAATTGCGCTCTTTCAGGCACCTGCGTTTTTTTTTTTCCAATCCGATGTCATCGAGCACGAGAGCATTTTAATTGTTAATTCGTAACTCGAAGGATTCAGCTCAGCTAATAAATTGAGTAAGTTGATGTTGAATCCCCAGTAGATATATCGAAGGAGTGTATACTTAATGTCGAGCGAAGAGAGTGCATCACTTTCCATATGCCTCGCTCGTCGTGACAACGATCAATGATCTCTCTCGGTGCGCATTCGAGAAAGGCTCTCGATCTCCTCTCTTCCTCGACGTCATACTATTAAGCTTCGATACGCGCTTTGGCGTTCCCGCGCGTACAGCGTTACCAGGCCGAATGAGAAACGAGAAGAGGCATTGCCAGAGGTAAATAAAGAGGAACTCGAAGCAAGGGAGAAACGAGAGAAAGGAAGAGAGAAAATAAAACAGGAGGGAAGGGGTAGAGGAGCCCGCGCAACACGAATTGATGATGAGTAATGATAATTTCAGGTAATTACATACACGCGCGCGAGAGCTCCACGTTGGATAATAGCGATCTAAGTGATTTAGGACGGACAAGTATACACGCGCGGAGGAGAAGGGGAAAGGGAAAAAAACGCTCGAGCGTGAGGGAAGGAGATGAGAACCTACTGATCTTGTATATTGACTGGGATCGTTACGTTTTTCTATACGTTGTCAGAGCTCGTTGAGACGTTCGTTAGAAATCCTGCTTAGCATTCCTTACCAAAATAAAACTAGAGCAGAATTTACTAAAATACGTAAACCCTATCGTTTTCGTATTAATTCCCGATGAATTCTTGATAGGGAGACGAAAATTTAATGTTTTCCATTATTTTCTCGACGAAATGATTGAGCAGTTGCTCAAAACTCGCTCCCTGCATCGATGCTTAGAGAAAAAGCCGTACATTTAAAAAATAAATCCAATTGAATTTATAAGCACATGCAATTTAAAAGATAGATTCGATTCAATGGCCGTCGGAGGATTTTTGTGCTGGAGTAACGCGTGTCTTAATACCTTTTTGTATAGTTGCGTATCGAGTGTATCGAAGTTGGGCGTTCAAAAGCGACGTGGGGCGTCGGCGTGGCAATTTGAATAATGCATACGATGGTCGAAGCACGACGTTGAGAGCCAAAGCGAGCACGAGTAAGTATGAGGAAGCGCATTCGGAGTGAAAATCGTATGCGCATTCGTGAAACGTTTTGAGAAGAGCAAGTAGCGCGAGAGATGCTCGCAGATATAATACTCATGAGGTCGGTGTAAATGAGTGCAACACGCCACAAAAGAACAATGAGAAGACGAACTACTTTTGAGTACCGACATCATTTCGAAATCTCCTTCGTACTCATTGGTACGCGTTAAAATAACTGACTCGTTAAAAAATCTTAACATCTTACATCCGCCTCTCTGTTTCGCCAGTAAATGTTGCCAAAGGATTTTTTAATTTGAGACATTAAAGCATCTGGAAAAAGAGAATGAAGCGAAAAAAGTTGGATTCTTTTTAATTGATTAATTATTTTTTAATCAAATATTCAGTGTCGGTTCGTCGAGGATCCGGTAATAAATATTAGTACAAACAATCCTTTTCCCATTCGACAATTTCCACTCGTCATGGTGTACACGTTCGGACACATTTCCTGTTGCCATATCCCGATAGTGTTTCCAGCACAAGCCATACGATGTTTACGCCCGTGGAGACGAACGCGCCCCGCGGTTCATTCTTATCCAGGATCATTTTCAATATAATAGAATTCGAAAAGAAATACTTGCACAACGACGATAGGTCTTTCGCGATCGGAATTTCACGACGTCTGCGAGGTACCTAGTTGCGGACGCCACTACCAGAGGACGCAGCTCTCCACCTCTCGCACGTGGACGCATGTCCTTCGTTATGGCTCCGTTTTTATCATTGTCCTATGATCTATCGATATGTGATTATCGCTATTTGTATTCACGGATCGAACATCGTTAACTTATTGTTGGCACGTTTATGTCGCCAGGTTCGACTCATTCCCTAGCACGATGCGTACGTTTTCTTGTTTTTTTTTTTTACGGTGTGCTACTTGTGCCAATAGACAGGAACGTGCATCTGATATTGTCACACTTCAGATTACTAGAGCTCATTACGCAGTTCATAATAACAAGTCCAGAAAAAAAAAAATAGTTTCAGTTCTCGGTTGAAAATCGCAGTTTTCATCAGGACTCCGCAAGACTTGGATCTCTTTGATCCCGAATTTCGAAGAAAATGTCAATGTTCGAGTCCTCCATGAGGAATCAAATTAGATTTTCAAGTGATTGAGCAATGAAATGTTTCCTGGTTAAAATACTCGAAAATTGGCAGAAGAATGTCAAGGTATCGCACGCAATTGCAGTTCTTCAAATGTGTAGAGTTTATTGATGCGAGTGGCAGTCAATTTTCGTCCGATTAACTTTGATTAATCCGGAGGAAGCCGAGGGTACGCCTGCAAAATCCTTTATCTCGTGTGCGTACGAAGGATCATTGCCTCTTTATAAAAGGAGACATCAAAGCCGATATAAAAGGAGAAATGCCCGATGCCGGGGCATCAAGTTTGATGCCCCAGCTGATGGATAAGCTGCGGTTCTAAAAACAACGGAAGATTTTAGTACCCGAGGTGGTTTCATCAAGACTCAGCGTCAATGACAGCTTTATCCTCTGGCTGACGAAGATATTGCCAGGAAATATGGAGATCCACAAAGCCAGGAGGAATCACCAAAGTTTGCCTGTGGGAGCGGAGACGTAGCTGGAGAAAGAAGGAGAGGCAGGAGAGAGGGAAAGTGAGACAGAGGTCTCTCGTTGCATCTTGGCGATGCGCGTGGCGCTGCACTTGGGAATATTCTCTCTTGTCCAGGGATTAGCAGCGCAGGGGCTGCATCTCCGAACGAGTACACATCAGACAGCATGAGAGAATTTTCATGACTCATGGATCGTGAATATCCAGTTGAGATCCCTCGATTCTCTTACAGCCGATATTTACCACTTTAACTCACCGATATTACTCATACCTTGTCTGCGCGTACACAACTTTGTAGACATTGGTATTAAGAATCAACCATAATACGAACTACCACTTATCTCTCTTCCTCTCTCCGTCAGCTCTCTCACTCTCTCATGGATTACCCTCTGGCTTGTATATAAAGGATTCGTATTACAATAAATACACGTAAAACCTCGTATACACACGTATTACTCGAAAGATCGATCCATCTTTTTACAATATTATCGAGTAATTGATTTATTGCTCCGAGGAATAAAACTCTGTGTATTAACTTATACGTAAAGAATAGATACATGACATGTTAGTGGCAAACCATGTCCAAATGTCTGGATTACCGATAACACTCTAGACGTCGTTCAAAACACTGCATATACAGGGTATAAGCAAAAGTTGTGAAAAATAAGTTGTATGTCACGAAGGAAGAGATGTAGGAGGAAAGCAAGGTCTCTGGGAGACCTCGTTGCGTTATTTCAGCTATTGAGAAACAGCGATATATTCTTTCGTTGCAATCGTCCTCAAGAATCGTGCATACGTGATTTTTTTTTCTTTTATTTTGATGTGAGATTTATGAATGTGTGCCCGAGTGTGGTTTGTATTTGCAGATAATAAACGCGTCCCGTTTCCTTCGAGATTCTCATTAACCTCCTGGCTAGATCCTCGTTACGCAACTTTTATGGGCTGTGCTACATATACCTCGTGCTGTTACAATCTTAATCTCATGCTCTTGAGAACTGCACGGTGGTCAAGGTGTCTGTTGTTCAATTTTTTCCTTTTTTTACATTCGAATCGACATTTTTTGCGAAGAAAAAAATACGAAGAACCATCATTTTCTGTTTTTGTTTTTTTCTCATCGAACTAATTGTAATTAGTGGTTATGGCTCGATTTCGAACACTTTATGAGTTTTCCTATGAATCCAGTCTCGAGATTTACTCTCTTTCCGTTCTGACAGCATCCTCGTCAGTCTTTGTCCTCAAGGACTCTTTGATAATTAAACGTTAATGATCATGTAAGGAGAGATCGAAAATGCCAGTCATATTCAGCATCGGATTGCCATAAACTATTTCCTGTGTTTTTTCTTTTTCCTTTTTTTTATTACATTGGGAAATCGGTATGAATCTTACGTGTCGCTCCGGATAGCTTTTTTTTTTTTTTTCTTTTTATGAGGCCGTTTCCTGACGAGTAGCCGCTTTGTTGATTAATTGATTAATTGGCTGCTAAGAAAATTTATGAAATCGTAGTTTTCCTGCGCCTGAGCAAAAATCAAATGAATTCTACAAACTTGCCGATTGCAGCCTTAGCCTCGATCGATCTATTTGACGGTGTGAGTCGAAGAATTTTTCTTGGAATATTCTGCTCGTTTTTTCTACCTCCGACATATCGACAGTTCATTATTTAGTTTTAATGATCCGGTGCATTGTATAACAAAGAAAAAAGGTATTTTAGGCACGCGATAATGAGCAAAAGTTGCCTTTTTAGTAGATCGACGCAGCAAAAGCTTGCGGAGGTTAAACATCGCAACTCGCGTTAAATATTTCAATTATTATTTAGCTCAACAATGAGAGACGTGTTTCCTGCTCTCGAGCTATGGATTTCTTCGTACACGATTAAACATGTGCATAATCGAACGCCGCTGCTTAATCAATTGATAAATTTTCCTTTTCCTTGGCTCTCACCTATTTATAGAAGCATACATGTATCAAAGACGCGAAGGTCGTTTGGATTGATACCGTGAAAAACTAACGAGCCGGAAATATTCGATTGCAGATTCTCTCAAGCTCATTTCTTTGAATATCGCTTCGTCTATGGAGTTGCTTTGTCTATCCTGAAGGGTGGTCTGGAAGAAAAATTGTCAAGAGAGCACCAAAACTTTGTAACAAGATTACTTCTTCGCGGGTCTGAAATTCGAGAGGGAATTTTCGTGACACTTGTCGTCCTTGCGATGCAAATCCGAATCGTTGAATCTCTTTCGGTAAAATCGTATTTATATATTTTTTTTATTACTTTTTTTCGCGTTTTTCTTCATTTCCTTCTCCTTTAGCCAAACGAGTGTGGAACCCGCCAAGCTGGATGGATGTCAGACTCCTGCGATGTACAGCTTCAGGTTGGAAAATATCTCAAAGAAGATATAAGGACAGAGAGATGAACCGGGGGAGAAGAAGGAAGGAAGCTCGATCCTTTTCTTCGGCTTCATGGAGATGCAGCTCATCTTGGAGTCCAGCAAGAGATCTATCTGCGATTCTTGTTGCTGCCGATTGTTGCTTGGCAGACTAGATCTCATAAGAAGAGTATACAGAAGATTGAGATCATCGGGAGAAAAAAAAGAGAGTCAGAGAGCGAGAGAAGCAAAGAGTTTGGATGCTGGGGATAGCTTTATTGTACGGACTCACGTGGCTCGTTGTTATAAGCATATTCTCATTGACGATGATGGTTCGAATGGGCAAAGTGTATATACAGAAAGTCTACACTTGGGGGCAGCGAACAGACGAGCCGTGGACTTTGCGGTTTGCAGCATTGATCTATAGACCGGTCTCAAGATCGTAGATCAGAGCGTGTGCGCCTCTATAACACATTTTACACACGCACGCGCGCCTTCTCTTATTAATCTTGTGCTCATGTGCCTATTACACAAGGTGCAAGGAAGCGTGATCAACCCTGAGAATTCCTGCCACGAAGAAAGCACGACTTTACGAGAGTTCAATCGTTCGAGACTTACGAACGGTCAGTAAAAAACCTTGGAGCAAAAAACGTTTTATTTTATTTTTACTGAATCCACAATAATTTGTTATATCTTGGCAAACAGGTAACTCGTTTCACAAAAATGTCACTGATATTTCTGGAAATTTGTTAAAATTTTTAGTTTTTCTGTGTTTGCAATAGGCCAGGCAAAATATTTGTTAAAGGGTTGATACTAATCAAGGAACGCGGCCACTCGTTTTTCCTTTGTAAAAAAGTAGGGAGAGCGCGAGCAGCAGACGATCTTTCATTTCGATCGTCCTAGATCATTACTCCCGATCGGCGGATCTTGAGCTCTGTGGAGCTCGCGCGGAACTCCATAATCTGGATCAAAGAACCAGTCTTTCTATAACATTTATATATCCTTCGTACACCATGTGCATCAACGCACACATATACACACATATATATATACTCTAGGTATATGCTGTGGCACGTGAGGCAAAAGCTTACGATTGCTACGCTCTCTCGCACCCTCGAGAGAAACTGAGGGAGCAAGATTCCGAGGATTTATGTCCTCCGGAGGAAATCTCCTCTCGCTCTAATCTTTGTAATTTTCATCCAAGAATTTCTGCACAAACAAGCCCAAAGAAAGTGGTACGCTTGAAATAAATATATCGATGGAAGCAGATAAAATACGAGGCAGAGAATCTTAACTTCTGTTTTTATAATATTTTCACTTTCGAAATATTCGTTTCATGTGCGCTGTCAAAATGAAAGACATCCGAGTAGAATATTTAGTCAGAAAGAAATGTTTCAAGACTTATCGTGTCGCTGAAAAATGTGTGACACCATTGACAGCAGCTCTTAAAAGCAAACGAACGTTTGTTCGATCAATGACAGTCAAAATAAATTGGATAAAGAGAATCTGAGTGAAATAACTTTAGCGAACAATCTTTCGCGGCGAATCTTGGGTTATAATTTGCCCGAAGCCTAGCGGATGCAAAGTGCCTTGTGAATGTATATATGCGAGAGAGTGGCCACAGTTGTGGAATATTATATGTATTAGCCGGGTTCCTTGTATGATTACCATAGGTATCTGTGCATTACCGAGTCAATGAATACGACGCCGTATATGGCCGAGGGGAGGCAGGAGGGAGAAAAGGAAAATATAATATCGCATACCCCGTTACTTCGACAAGTGCAGAGCCGTGGACCGGCAAACCGATGGGTCCAGTAATTCTTGTACGAGCATAATGAGTTATAAATCAAAAGTAGGGAGGTTGAGTTCTTAAGGGTTCTCAGCATAGAAAATACACGCATTCGTATGTGTATAAGCAAAGTTTAGGTACACGTTAATAAAGTGTATATATTTATATGTATAAATATATATAAATAGGCTATCAATAACTATATGTCCATGGCCGAGCGTCTCTCGAAGCAGATGTTCTCTGTTCGACCCCTTTTGCGTATAACATCGTGTATCGAGTATGTATTCCCATCGTTTATTACAATCTTCCTCTTCCTTGTGAGCAGGATAAGAGCGAAAGAGCTCGCGCGGGCATAAGTTTCGCCGCAAGGTCACTGGGTCGGGTCAAAATGCGCGTATTTAAAATTAACGCGGAATATCGGAGGCTGCGCGAGACGCTCAAGAACGATAGAGAAGAGAGACCGAGAGCGAGATAGAAGCTTCTAATTCGTACTTCCGAGAGACTTATACCTCGCCAGCTCATCTCATGAGAATAAACTCCCGCCGTAACGGTTTTGATGCATGCACTCAAACCTCCAGCCTGAAACTTATAGTCTTTGGAATTTCTATGCAACTCGCTTCTCGCACAATCTCGAATGCGTTATATCTTTGTTCCGTCAATGAGAACCGCACGTCGATTATTCTCCATTAATTATTTTTCCCTACGGTGCCGAATTCCGTGCTCGCAATTCATCCAATCGATTATGCAGCTTTTTTTCTCTTCTTTTGTCTGTGCGATTTGAGCGAGTCACGTTATTTTTTCGATGGAAAATCGAAATGATTATTAGAGGCTGATTGAATTTTTGAAACTTTGAGTCGTTATTGATTTTCACAAAGGAATTTATTAAATTTTTTTTTTCAAGTGCATTTTATCGAAATTGCATGCGTGTTTCCTTGCGATAGGATGCCGAAAGATCGATTAAGTTTTACGTGGAACCGGCAATGGGTTCGTCCGCTTTGATGTATTTGTGGCTGGATAGAAAGAGTCGATAGTGCGGTTTTAGAGGTTTATAGAAGCGTCGAAGTGACCTGGAGAAGAGCAAAGTGCAGAAGGCACAATCACGTGGATTGAAAGAACCGCAGAGCAGAGGAAGAAATAAAAAGAAAGAGACTGAAGTGGCGGCTTTCAATTTAGTTCGGTCGCTTTGAGGCTCCGCTTTTAATTTGCCGCCAATGATACTAAAGCTCGAAAAGAAAGGGTGGGGGGGGGGCGCTCTTTAATGCACACCGCGAAATAAACACACATGCATGTGTCTGGCCTTAGAGGGTGTGGATATGGACTCGAGACCTTAGAGAGTAAAACCGTCGGAGCGATATTCCATTAAATGTTCGTTTCGCGGGCGAGACACGATCGCGAGAGGGCAAACTCTCTTCGCAGCTGCTTTTTTTATACTTATTTTCTCTGTCTCTCTCTCTTTTTCACTTCTCGCATGCCCGACAAGCCATTAAACATTTGGTGCACGCGATATCGTATTTTTCATATTTTTAAAAATCATTCGATCGATTTACAACAGGCTAATAAGAAAATTAACGGGCATCAGTAATTAATGAATGGAAAAACAAAAACCGCCCGTCTCATTTTTTCTCACCCAAAACATTTACTAAACTTTCTTGCGAGAAACTTGATTTATTCATTTTTTTTTCATCGATTTAAACGATTTATTAATACTGATTGGATTTCAGTCTATAAATTCGATTTCGTAATTCAGCGAGCGACGAACTTTCAATGCTACGCGGGTGTGTGCGCCATGCGAATAACTAGGCTGCATATTTGTGATGCGTCATTGGGCCAAATGTGTCGTCTCGGTGCGGAGCACGTGCATATAAGCGGACATTTAATTAAATCGCTTATAAATTCTCGACTCGATTTGGGATCATTGTGTGTGCCTCGTCGGCCATTGGGTGAGGCAAGGGAGGAGGGGTCAAAGAACTTTCGTTACATAGTCTCACGTCAATCAAAGCCCATCTTTGCGTACGGAGATGTCTTTGTGCACGCACACATTGGTAGAGAGCTCGGTAGCGTCTGGGTTGACAGATCACCGGCAACGATTTCGTGATCCTTTTTCACTCTGTTCGCAAAAACATCGAGAACTTTAGTGAGAGCGAGTGAGAAAGAATAAAGAGCGAGACAGGAAAAATGAGAGGAGAGAGAGGAGATCAAGAAAGAGAAAGATCGACACATTGATGCTCCGAAAATGTATATTATTCCAGAGTGAAGGTACGGACGTAACAGTACAATCTACCCTCGCACACTTCCATACGATCCACGCGGTGTATCGCCATTCACGAGCAGCGGAGACATGACCGAATAATTCGGGATTGAAAAGGTCACATGAGAGAAATATTTGAGGATTGTGAAGAAAACGAGACGGGACGTTGAAAAAAATCAACAACAACCGAAAAAATAAACTAACGAAGAACGGACGAGTCGACGAAAAGCGACGAGAGAGATCCGACGATGACATTTGTAACGAGATGAAAGAGCCCTCCACGTTTTTCGTTTTTTTTTTCCTCACAAATTTATTTCAAAAGAATCAACGTATGTGCCATAACGAAGCTACGAATTATCCGAGTGTCGGGGTGTGCTCAAGCCTAATTATGAAAGAACGAGAGATCGAGAGACAGATACACGGCCAGATCAACGTACACACGTCCCACAATTATCTCTACAGTTATATCGTGTAGGTGCGTCGGTCCAAACTCGTCACGATCTTTTTTCATCAAAGCAGCTACGAAAAAAAAAAAAATACTCACGACGTTATTAACTCCAACAGCTTTATAAACAAGGAAAAACTTTTATTCATTTTTGTGAATGTGAATCGAACTCCTGATGGATTTCTTCCATGTCGATTATCGAGACTCGAACTTTTTTAATTGAATAATGAGTCTTGTCAATTTTTAAGTAAAATTCGTGTCTATTCAAAAGATTTCAACACAGACACGCAACGAAGGACTGAGAGAGAGGCTCATTCCTTTTTTTCTTTCGAGATGAGAGATAGTCGCAATTGTCTCATTGATTTAATGGATGCAAAGAGATAAATAAGTGTTATCGGGACTATACATAGTATTACGGGGTGAGGGTTTTGCGGTGGGCGTTACATATATAACCGGGGATAATACCCGTGGCACCGACGTTTGCTTCGATGCTGTTTTCTTTCTGTATCTCAAAGCTCTCGATCGGCGATGCTGGCGGCTTACCGACGACTTCAAGATGCCCTCAGGCTTTCCGCGTGCTACCAGGGAGGTCCACACTTCACGTATGAAAATATCTAGATCATTTATATATCGTAATTTATATGAACATAGGTTGTGAATATTTAAATTGTTTGAAATGAATAAATAATAAATGAAATTCATTATCGATCTGTGCAGCAGCGAAAACAGCCGACGAGCGTTTCTTTCAAATCGAGATGATCGTTTTGGAAATTGAAAGATTTTTTTTTTCTGTTCTCCTGTCGATCGACGTCTCGTTATTCATTCGTTTTCGCTCGCCGTTTCACACTACAGTTCTTTCTCGAACAATCGTCGGAGTTAACGAGGCACCCGAAACGTTTTTCTTTCGAGAATCAGCGCCGAAAAGCACTCACAACTCACTAAAACGTGTGCGCGAGTGTTTAACTGACGAGTAAACCTTCCTTGCGCACCGAGGATAAGAGAAGATCTCAAAAAACGAGACCGAGGGAGCTTAATGAAAATAAATAATGAGGCTTCGTTAGTGCGACATCGTCCTTAATGTCCAAGACTTTCTTTCTCTCGCAAACTCTCCGCTCCATTTTCTCTTCCCTCAATTCTTTAGCACGAAACCATTTCTTGCTGCTAATAAAATGTTACGTCTTCTTGGAAATGTTGCGGAATCCCAAGCGCAACGCAATTTTTGTTGTTGAAATATTGTCAACTGGACGTCACGACACATGTCCATAAATGCAAATTTTCGCGAGTCTTGCATTCGGATTAGGAAACCTCGAGGAATTTGCATTAACTGTTCTGTTCTCTTCGTCTCATAAAAATTAGAAAACACTCTGGTTCCTTTTTTTTTTGAGCGTTTTAAGGAAAAAATATCTCGAAACTTAATTGAGAACGATAATTGCTTAACAATAATCCGTTCACGGTGTCTGGGGCCGCAAGGAGACTCACTCATTCTATTTTTGTCGAAGAAATTGTTTGTTTTTTATTTCAAGTTCTGCTACGAGTTCATTACGCGAAAAGGTTATTTTAAAACATAAAATTTATCTGGCTTTAATGGATCCGATCAAGTATATCGCACGTCATAATTTATCGACTGTCATACAAATTAAAAGGAGTTAACCTCGATCGTTTTGCATGGTGAATTATGTTCGTTAAGCCCTTCGGACTTTTACCTGTCGATAAATATACCCGAGAGCAGGATTTGCAGTAGCGTGGCAAGATGCTCTTTCCTTCTCTTTGAGTGAAGATGCAACGGAGTCGAAGAGAAAGACAAGAGTCGCGCGAGATTTTCTTGTTTTTTTTTATTTTTTATTTTTTTTTTTTTATTATTTTGCAAGCAGTTGCTCCCGATGAGAACTCGAAGAGATGCGACCACTTGTGTGCTCCGACACGTATATGCGGTCGGGTGTGATATGTGGAAGCGTGGCAAATGCGTGATCTACGTTCATGCTTCGGTAGCCGCGTTTTGCCAAGCTTGTAGATATATACATTGAGAGTTGATGATGCACAGGAGTCCTGCGGAAAGCAGAGAAGGCGAGAGACGAGATAAAGAAATCGTTATAGGAAATCTCTGCTGTGGGTAAAACCACAATCGAAATACCCCATGGCTTTGTACGATACCGGAGAAGAAGCAAACTTCCCACTGCGTTTTCAAATAAATCAATCAATTTTTTGTTCAATTAAAAATATTTTTTACCAAAAATGGTGGAAAAAAACGCTCAATCGTATTTCCGGTTTATCGCTCCGTTACTACGATCATTCTTGCGAAAATTACAATATAATTCCGTTGATCCTATTCCACGAAATATCATCCAGTTCCGGCCAAATTAGGTTCTCAATGAGAAAGGCAGAACGATTTTTAATCTCCAGACAAATTCCTGTCGAGAATCGTCTTGGAGCGTACGGAGAGGAAACAAGAGGATCGAGATGAAGCTAAAAGATCTAAGCTCCTCTCTCTTTATTCCTGAGCCTCGAGCACACGGGGTAACGTGCTTGCTCATAATATTCATGCACTCCATAGACATAGCACCAGGCTATGGTAAGTGTTTCGTATACGTGTGCACTTCACTGAGCATTTTCTGTATGTGTATACATCCATGAGGCATTTCGCATCAAGTTAAATTTTTTAAACCCTCATCTTTTTTCGATCGTACAACAACTTGTTTTTTTTTCCCCCCGATGAATTATTAATTTGCATGCATGTCTCGCGATATTTTGGTTCCCACGAGAATTTTCAAAAAGTTTCCTTTTAATTCTTCCGCCTGAAAAGTCAAGGTTTCTCAATTTTTTTCAGGATCTCGTTTTTTCAAGAACAAAACCGACAGAAATACGAAGAAAAAAAAACTTTATACCCATTCCCCTCGTCCTAATTGTAATCTCAAATTTTTTACGGACGGTAAAAAAATGCGGAAATCGTGGGAACGACGTCGAGTATTCAGTCTTAAAAATACGAATAATGAGAAAATTGTTGGATAGTGAGAAATAGTGATTGAAAATTTGTCACTCGGCGTGAAATGCCTAGTGCATATATTCGCATATGAGATATAAATAATATATAGATAGGCCTGATCTTCGCTGTTTCTCTCTTTCTCATTTCTGATCTTTCTCGCTTCTTCTTGTCGCGCAGTAGTGTCTGTAAGTCGACTAGCAATAGTATTAGTACAGGGTGTACCTTACTCCAGTGAACGGAGAAGGTTGTCAGTTCTCTTCGGAGATTGCAAAGGCTCGAGCACAAGCAAACTCTTGCACATCGTTCATGGATGCAGCGAGTAAATTTCGTTTTTGATATTGAGTGCGGTGTACGTAGGAAAATGATAAAAATCACGTTATCTAAATATTGTGGAGATCGATAAAAAATAGTGATTGCGGGAGAAATAAATGGGAGAGCCGAAAAATGGTAGTTTGAATGGTATAAGAAAGATATCACGAAATTGTAGTGAATCGTCACAGCTCATTAATACAGTAAATAATAATGCGTGGTCGTCGTGCTCGAACGAAACGTTTCTGACGTCATCGGCCAAAACCTACGAGGCGAAGCGAAGGCGAGAAAAAGTAGGAAGTTCCTTTTACACACATGCACACAGCGATACAGTTAGCAGCAACCCGGCGAGCTGCGACGAAAAAGGAACTCGAAGGACTCGAACTTGAATTTTAGATCCTGCGTGGGTGACATTTAGATATATCGAGAGACAAGATTTCGAGGAGCAAAAAGACAACAACAACAATCTATGGGATGAAAAAAGTTCAAGTTTTCGCATTCTTGAGCGTAAGAAAAAAAAACGTAAAAGTCTTGCTGCTGTCTGACCAGTGCGTGACTTAACTACTGGCTAATGATTCCTGGTAATCTAGATTGCCTCGTGTCCATCTACGGTAAATACGTGTGTGCATAAATTGTTTACGGTGAAAGGGTTTCAAGTGATATTTCGTGACGAGGCTGGACAACCCCGATCGATCGATTTATTCAGGTTCAATCGAGGTAAGATTATTTCTATTAATCCCAAGTTACGCTGAGCAATTCGTATGAATTCATGTATTCCAACTGGTTCGAATAAGAAATAATATATTGTTAACAATTTCGTGACGATAGTGAAATAAAACTCGAAACTGTCTACGAAAAATCCTTTCCCAGAGTAATTTAATGTTCGCGTTCCTTAAATCGCGGACGAACGAGTCTTATTTCCTGCAATCTCTAGATTTTCAGTCACGATTGACATTATAAGGTTCTTTCAGCGGTGACGTCACGAATGCCTGTCTTCATGAGATACCTATAACAGTGTGGTTTATAGTTAAGCTTGCCTATGTATGGGTGACGAATTAATGATCAGATACGAAGATAGAAGTTATGTAGGACACTTTATGTAAAATCGGCCTCACCTTTTCATTCTTCTCATGGCATCGAATTTTTTAAACTAATTAAATAAATTAATTTAAAAAATACTGCGCAATAATACAATATCGCTTTAAGGCCCTCACATGGACCCCGAGACGGAGTTAATTTTAAGAAATTTCTCTGTAGACAGAAAGTCTTTTAGATCCACCGGACAAGGCCTTAATTGGTGACTTCGATGAGAGTAAAAATTCGTCGATTTTTAAGTTTTATTCCGTCGATTAAATTGATACAATTAGCTCGAGAGTGAAATAAATGATTAAAAGACTCATAGAGCTGGTTTAAAAACACATGGATACGATTTTATTACGCGTATATTTATGCCAAGAATCTGAAATGAGCTGGAGGATGTCGGTAGTGCGGGTAAAATACAATTTGTCGTAGCCACAATTACTTATCGGATTAGAAGCTCTTAATGGGCCATTATATCCGCACGAACCAATGTCCAGCATGGTTAGAAAGATTGTAATGTATATATTTCTGCAACGAACAAACATACATTTATCTATACATATATGTTAAACGTAAATGCTGGAGAGGAGATGCAATATTTCTTGTCGTTCCCTTTGAATCATCGTTCTTGGAGATAGAACGGAGACAGAGTGACTTGAACTCCATTTAGAAACGCTTCTTCTAAGGCTCAAGTCCGTGTGTAGATTATATTGAATCGCGAGGAAAAGAAATACGAGAAATATATTCTCCTATGGGGGAACAATTTATTAAATGAAGCAATGAACGGTTTCTCGATCGCGCGTACGTAAATTCGTGAGGCTGAGGCAGTTTTGCCGAGAGTTGGGAGGTTGCGGAGAGTCTCAAGGCCATATTTGTGAATCGAAGCTTACGCCCTTATTACTGAACCTCAAGGATGCTTGTTTTATTGCATGCCTGATGAGAGCTCCCATGGCCATGTGACCTTCGAAAGCCCATATCGTAGCGAATTTCAGAGGCGCCATTTGTGTCATAATCGTTTAGTCAAATCACTTCTCCGCGTGTCCTTCGACTTCCTCCAGGCTCTCAGCTCCTCATTCTTACATTTGCATACAAGTTACAGGCCAGAGCTTGATCAATTTATTTATTTTCGATCGGAAATCAGACTCAGGGTGTCCGATCGATTTTCCAGAAGATTTATTTCACCAGCTCGTTCATGGAGATGCCGGCATTCGTCTTGGAGTAAAATGCACACCGTCGGCGACGTGCCTTGCATTTTACAAGGACGACGAAACAAGTTAAAGTTGAAAACTCAGCGAAATTCGGAGAGAGCGAAAATAGATAGATAAAAAAATAGCATCGGGTCGTCTTTCACAATAATTCCCACAGGAAGCGTCAAATCGAAGATTAAATACTGTATAAAATACGTAAATGATGATTATTGCGGCATGCTTCTCAGCTGCAGAGAGGCTAATCGGTCTCTCTTGAAATCTTGCCGACGCCATTTTTTCTCACGCTTCTATATTATCACGAAGACTCAAAGAGAAGTGAAAGAGAAGAGTAGGCGAAAAAACGAAATCACTTATTATCCAATTATCCGAAAATCATATCTCACGATTTGCTCATAGAGATCAACGTCTCCTTTAGACTCGAGTGTATAATAGATGGCGTTATTATGGGACGTTAGTTTGCCAAGGATGCAAAAGTATTTGAAAATAAATTAAAGTTACGTTATGTAAACGAGTTGGAAAGAGTGGCATTTTGATTACAAAGTTGTCGTCGTTTCCTGGTCAGTTTAAATCAACGCGGTATGGATTATTTTAGTTCACGCTTCTTTTTTCAATTGCCATTCGTTTATTTTTCTTCCTTTGGCCCGGGACAAGCGGACGAAAAGCTTGGAGTTTCAGTCAACGAACTGCGAATCGTATGGTGTCGTTACTGGGACGAAACGAAGAGCGAGGAGGAGAATGAGGCAGAGAAAGAGAGAGAACGATAATTAGACATGCAGATGCAGCGAGGGCCACGCTGCGGTTCCTCTCGCGCTGGAGCAATTGACTATATTAGTAAAATATCTTGCGTTGTGGTCGGCCCGACGAAAAAGCCTATGGCGAGAAAGAGAGGGCCGCCAAACCGCAGCACGCGTTCAGGGTAGTCCGTAATCCTGGAGCATTAGCTCGAGGGGGCGTTGAAAAAGATTATTGTATAGCGGAACGAGATCGTTTGAGAATGACCCGGTGACCTGTTTGTTGGACAACCTCGTAACGAGTCTCGTTTTACCGCAATCCTCATCATCACACGTCCTCGAGTTAACGAGAAAGACGACTCAAGATGAAAATTTGCACGCACAAGATCGGTCACCACGAAGCGAACGAGTGGGTGAACGGCAACACCTGCGCTTATACTCCTTTATACCATTTCTACAACAATTAAGGTCACTTAGACAAAAGCTACGGCAGAAGCAAGAATTGCAATTCACCGGCCGAATAGATCGCGCTATTCTGGAAAATAAAGTTCTTGGCCCTCTTTCTATTCGATCAATCGATTCCGAGACGACGATTAAGAAAGCGACAACCAAAATCGGGTGTATCGCCGCGATTATTCGCGCAGTGGGAGCCGCTGATGATCTCGACAACAATGAATCAGAGAGAACATTTTCAAGAGACTTTTCTCTTCGCTACGGTCGGCATGAACTTTCTGTACACCTTCGCCTCTACAAACGGAGCAACGCGTGTGTGGGCAGTGACGTTCGGTCCAATAGCATTCGATGTGCATTGCACATACTCGACTTTCTTGTATGTCCTCGATCTTAAAATACGTTAAGGTGCTTGTGGCGCCACTGTCGCAAATAAAAAGTACATAAAGCCTGCATGAAAATTGCATTTCCCCTGACTGACACGCGCACAAATGGATTTTAGCATCGACGGCTGACGGACAAACGATACCATCATGCCCATGGTATATCGCCCGTTTACGGGGGACACACTTTCAAGTTTCCATTCGACAAGTGTTCCACGTCTTAATCTTTTTTCAATCATATAACTTTTTTCGCAATCTGAATTTCAGGTTTGCGAATCCATTGATTTTTAGCCTCCAAGCCAGTCAAAAAAAAACAAGATCGTAAAAGCGATGATCATGATCAATAAAAATTAAAAAAGCAACCGACAATAATAATACGCACAATCTTTGGACTTTCGAAATCTTTGCAGCAATCAAATTGCGCAATACCAAAAGGCCAACAGGATTCTTGTGTATATTATTTTTTCTCTTCGATTGAACAACCTGAATTCGCTCCAATTACCAAATTGGTCCTCACGAGGACTCGAAAATTAATGAGGATCTGGTCAAGCATGATGTAAGTGCGATTTTCGAAATTCTACTCGCGATAATTTGTGAATCGAGATTAATGGATTCATTGGATTCATTCAAGTTTTATTCTAACTTGGCAAATTGAATTGTAATTCCATCCTCTTCAACCGCTGTATTTGAATGAAACGAAATTTGAAAGCTGACAAAATAAAAAGTGATTCATTTTTTTTTTTTTTTTTTTTTTTTTTTTTTTTTTTTTTTTTTTTTTTTTTTTTTTTTTTTTTTAATTTTTTTTCGTTTTAATCTTATTTTCTCTTCTCGTATGAATTCAGTCGTTATTAAATTTATGGGCCCAGCGGACCCGAATTATTCGCACATAAATCGAAGACACTTGCTCGCTTCGTTTAAATCGAGTCTCTTCGATGTATATATATATGACGACCGAATTCCTCCGATCCCTTTCTCTTTAGTCTGGGCTCTCTCGTCGACGTCATGAAATCAGCAGCAGAGGGCAAAGAGTAAAATTTGTACCTGTTCGAAAGAACACACGAACGCAAGAGCGAAACGATCAGCGACGTCCCACGCCGAAACCAATGGCGTCGGTAGGTTCAAACACACACACACACACACACACTAAAATACGCATCTATATATCTACTTAAATACGATTCAAACGCGCGTGGGTGTTTCGTGAAGGATGTTAAGGAGATCCGGCCTTATGTACGAGGCGACGATGGACATTTAAATATCCACGTGTATACATAACTATATATCCAAAGCAAATGAGCGTCGGCTCAGAAAAGAGCTCGTTGATTATTAAGGAGAAAGGTGATTGTTCGTTGGGGCGCCTCGATCAAATCGGACGAAATCGAGAATTCATATTTTTCGCTCGGAGATTAGTCCGCGAATAACGCGTCATTAGACGTTCCAAAACGACAGAGGAAGGCTGCCGAGAATTAAAGAGAAACAACGACCGAAGCGTAGCGACGATAACGCATTCGTGCAAAGCGAAGGTGTCAAGAGTAACATGTTTAGGTTTTTTTAATCGTCCTCCACTTGCAGTAAAATGAAAAAAATAAAAAAATTAAAAAATCCGTTCTCGTACATTTTTGAGATGCAATCGTTCGCAGCGAACTGGGGTTCCCCAAGCTACGAGAATTAATTGTGCTTAGTCGTTTGGATTTTACGTTTTAATTGAATTTTCTTTGCATTTTTTTTCGATTTTTCAGCATGTTTTTTATTTATTTTTCAACGACTCGAAAGCTTCTCCGGTCGTGAATGGAACTAGTCGAGATATAGTAGGAATATAAGGAGCAAGGAATAAGGGGAAGAAGAATGAGAAAAAGAAGATCTCGAGGAGAGGAATGCCCTCTGGGTCTTGTCTCCATCGTTTTACAACTTGGCGTCAATGGAACGAGGGAGTCCTATCAGCCTCCGCTGATTTTCTCTCTCTTTTCCTCCTTTGCCCCGAGCTTGGAAACCTACAATTGTCAACTGTATAATAGCAGATAGTAAGAGGTAGAAAAACCGAGTGATTTTGTGCCCCGATCTCCTCTTGGCATTCGAGATATTTTCGTTCGGCGAATTTCTTTGTTCGCTCTTCCCCTTTTCCTTTCTTCTTTTTTCGCCTCTTTTCACACTATTTCTCGAACCGCTATCTCGGTGATAAGCCTGACAGGGCCGAGAGAACGAGAAATTGAAGAAAAATCGGAGAAAAATCCCTCAAAATGCAATTTTTGCATTTGGACACCAACGCCAATGTGTCATTGAATTTGTTCGATCCTTCTGATCAGCCGAAATACTCTCTCCCACTACTGAGTTCCAAGCTTTTCTCGTGCAGGATAAATTAATGGCAATTCCCAAGCACGGAATATATGCAAATGCCCGCCGGCTCTGGTGACACGCGTCCAACTCACGCATACAACGATTCGATCAGTGTGTGTACGAATCTGAAGATTCTCGTGTTTGCTGCCTTGAGCTAAATATTTATAAATATGTATATATCTATAAGACGTGTGTGTATACATGTTCCTAATCTCTGAAAGTGTCATCAGGTCTTCTGGTTTATTACGAAGACATGAGAGTTCAATGACTGCGCGAACGTTCGTCCATTTCCTTTCTTTTTTCTCTCTATACCACGTACGTACATACACAAACATATAAACATACAGATATTATTTTTACTATCGTTTTCCAGTTGGCTCGGTCGCGACGCTATCATAATGCATCCTTTTATTTTTTTATATTCAATCAGACTCTCTCACGATGCTAATTGCCCGAGGCCATTACGTACCCGATCTAAACTTTCTTTAAAATCTCGAAGATTCTCTTCATCGTGTGTCCGAATGAAAAAAAAATATTAACAAGACGAAAATAGCTCGAGAGCAGGAGGAGGTCGCGCTTGGTTAATCGTTGGCGTCGATTCGACAAATTTCCGTAAAATTCAACACGTTTTTGAACTATTTTTTTAAAATAACGAAAACATAAGCTCCGTTGTCTTTATGAGTGTTGAACAATGGATGGCTATTTGGTACACGGAGATCGAAGGTTCTCGATGGGCGCCACTCGATTCAAAATAGGAGGTGTGTCAGCAACCTCGTTTATCTCAATTTGGCATATCTGATGACGGTGCTTCGCAAACTTTTTTCTTCTAATCGCCTAATATAAATTCAGGATATCCGGAACAACGTTTACGAGGCGGGTAGAAGGAAACGCTGCTTATTTAATGGTTTGTACGATCACGAGTGATTCACTTTCGGATTACGGTATTCATATGCTAGCAATTGTGTCTCCCACTCGGAGGTACACGAACAAGCGATAAAACACCGGGGGCTATGGAGATCAAAAGAAGAATGTCATTCTAAAAGAAACGAGTTACGAATTAATGCAGGATTATAATTGATACTCGTTGATTCGACGTACAGAGAGCAGATTGAAAAATAAAAATTAAGGCTCCGGAGCCAAGTTGGCTGATAAATAAAATGGAGAACCGAGACAGGGAGTAAAACGAATTGGAAGCTTTTGAGGAAAAAGTATAGATAGCAAAGTACAGAGGGATCCTTGGGAGCGAAGAATATCCGTCGTAAAGAATCTCGTTCCTGTGTGGTCCTCCCCGGATGCTCTATTTTTCTGTTTCGCCCTTATTCCTTTTCCCCTTCAAGTTTTCTTGTTTCTTCTTGCTCTCTCTCTGTTTTACGGTATCGATGTGGGTGTGACCGCAGCGAATGTCGTGAACGAGCACTTTTCCACGCTTCTGGGAAGGATCGGAGAGATGGGATTATCAGGAGAGTTGGGAAGTCTTGAGATTCTCTCCGGAGCATGGTGTTTCGTCTTAATATGGACGATAGATTTTTTTTGTTTATCCTGGCTGGTGAAAATTATAGGATTTTTCGTTTTTTTTTTTTTTCGGAAATCATCCAGCAGCTTTGATTTTCTTGTTATTCGGTTTCGGAAGCATTCTTTATTGGGTTCGTGTGAACATTTGGTCGCTTATTACGTTCGTTGAACGGATGCTGGGGCTTAAGACTTCGGGATAGAGACCAAAGAGGGAAGAAGGACAGAGACAAACTGGGGGAAGCAGAGCGGAGGAAAAACATATAAGAACGAGCATGCCGGATAATTTCTTTTCTCTCTTCTTCTACCTTCTTGGTGTTCTTCTTCATCTTCTTAAACTTATATTCCAGGAGTGAACAACTTTTGTTCTCTTTTCATGTCTTCGTGGCCTTCTCACTTTAAGCTTTTCTTTTTCGCCATTAAATCTGTCCCGACAGACTCGCCACATCATACAGACCTTCTCCTTTTTGTCACCCTCTCTCTTTCTTTCTTTCTTTATTCTCTCTCTCTCTCTCTCTCTCTCTCTCTCTCTCTCTTTCTCTGACTCTCTTCGTGCATTTCACTCTGCTATGAAATAACACAGAATACAAAGCGAGGGCGCCGTCGTGGGTACGTCTTTGGAGAACACTGTGGAATTTCGATTTATCTATGCGATTGGAGCTCTCGGAGTGACTCACGGAGAAACTCTTTCGCGCTCGTAAGTCCTTCAGCTTTATTTTTTCATTCCCACATTTTGTTCTACTCTGATTTCATTTTAATTGAGGTTTGGATCAGGAATGAGAGACCTCTGCCGCCGTTAAAATGCAGCGCGCGCAAGCACGCACGAGCCTCTGCATCTCGTCGATGCCTCGAGCGATCCCGAGCAATTTATTTCACCCTCTCAGTCTCGCTCTGTTGCTCTCGAAACTGCAGATGCGTTCCCTCAAATTTTCGTTCTCCGGACACGTCATTCCTCCAATATTATAGATCCGTGCATATCGAACTCGATGTCGAACTAACTTTTCGGCTTACGTATCACGAAGTCTTAGCCCTTTTCTCCTCCAACTCGATTCATGGTCGTTCTCCGAAGATAAATCACAAAGAATCAACCAAGTACCAATTATGGTTAACATTCCTGACAAATCGCTTCTCGAAAATTCTCTATTTCACCGGAACCTTTCCTTTGCACTTTTTTATCGAGCGCTTTGTGGATTTTCACGAAAAAATCAAAATTTAATGACGCTTGATTCTAGTTAACTGGCCGGTCCCCCAACCCAGTATTGGCTTCGTCCGAGCCCCACAAATATTAAATCATACCGAGTCGTCTCTATGATTCTCGTAACAATACATTAGAGCATGCTCCGACGTAAATTGATAAAAATGTTTATAAAAGCATTCGTATATTATAACGAGGTTCGAAATGATCGAAGTGTGGGTGTAGCGGAGGACATTCAAGCATCACTTGATTCTTATGCCAGAGATATACATGTTTCTCATTCCGTAACGTCCTTGCGACTTCCCACATAATGCTGGAGCGAGGACATCCGCCAGCTCTGGAAGATAGCACGCGTGTCACGTGTCACGATATTCTCAATTACGATGACAAATTCAATTGCCCAATAACTGCAAAATTATTAGAAAAATGGTCGTTTTCGTCATTTTTATCGGTTCGTGGAATAATGTTTCAATTTTTTATTCCGATTTTTTCGAAAATGCAACAACAATGGGAATGCAGATTACACGAATAATTCCGGATCGTGTATATCTGCACGCGCCAACGCAGTGATTAAAATATGCAGGAATTCCATTGGGTATTGAAGAGAGAAAAAGACAAACAGTCTCGTGAATTTTTGGAACTTTGAATATTCCTCAATTGTATTTTAATTCAACAAGGTTGACGATGACTTTTGCATTTTAATGGATTTAACAAGTTGTTCAGTCTCCCACAGCTTTTCGCGTCTCTTTTCTTAAACGTTCGGCAAATCTGCGTTGTCGAGTCAGAACACGTGTGTTATACAAGCCTTCGTAATTCTCGGAGAATGGTGCGTTATTGAAAGTTACATAATAACGCGTGTGTGCACGCCACCGGAATTAAACAAAAATAGGCAAGTGTTGCGTGAGCCTCGCTATACTTGAATATATCTCAGAGTACGGGCGCTGCGACGAGATATACGGCGAGAGTCACGTTTCACGCGACTTTATAATTCCGGAGAATTTGTCGACGTGGATTCGCACCTGACAAGCCAAAGATTTCCGACGAAAACGAAACATCTCAGCTTCCAAAATCCGATGTTCACCATTTCATAGGAAAATCTGACATTGCTCACAATATTTTTCATTAAATATTCAAAATTGTGTATTTAATGTTGAAGAATATATGAGTGATATGAGAATTAGTTAAGCGTATGAAGACGATCGTGATACCACACACAGATTCATTTTATTCGGTCGGAAGCATACGAGGAGTTTATATGAAGTCGAGTAAAAATGTCGAAACGAATATAATAATTTCCTCATGTACGAAAAATCAAGAAACGGCAGATCAAATTGATATGAGCTTTTTTTTTCTAACCAATACTAACCAACGGTCCATTAACAGCGTCATTCATCATGTAAAAAGATGTGCATGCATGCGCGGTACCATATACAAAAGTGTAATGTAATAAGACACACGAAAATAGCGTAGAGAGAATTTCTGTTAACTGTACTGCGGCTGGCCGGTGGCCATAAAACGATGAGGTCTAAGGTCATTTCACCCGGAGAGTCTTTCTTCGTTCTCTTCCGGGCTAAAAGTAAACGGACACCTGTGCACCGCGTCGATTCTCCTGGCCCTGCATGCTGCATCTTCCGCGATATACGTTGCTCGATGCAACAACGGAGCGACGTCGCATCGTCTCTGTTGCATGCGCCACAGATTTTTCTCGTGAGAGATTTCTCTCTGCTCATTTAGACTTCTGAGTTTCTTCCTATGAACCCAACGAGAGAAGAGCGTCCTTGAGCAATTTCTTGCGTGCAGAAATGTGCAAAAGACCGAACCATGCGATTTGAATTTTTGTGCCAATATTTTGGTTCTGCGATCAAACGATCAGCAGACAATCAAGTGAAGCTTTCTTCCAAATTTTTATTCAACGAATCACGACGAAAGAACGATCGATACATTTTTTGCTTCTTCAGGAACAAACGGGATCTCCGGAAATTGTAAAAAAAATCTAGCCAAGTTCATGAAAAGCTTTTCGTACCGAGGAGTAAAGTATGACCGATCCTGCGAGAGCTTGGAGAAACGAAAAGGGGCATAGCACGTCCGAATGCTTTTGACGAAAGAGAGAGAGAGAGAGAGAGAGAACACGTATATAGTTTGTCTACCGTTCTTGTGAAAGGACGAGGACGAATAACGAGAATGGAGAGAACGAACGTGTTATATATATATGTGTATGTGTGTGTGCGCGTGTACAATAAATATATTCGTACGATTACAAGTATCTAGAAGGTCCATAACATTTGCTCGGTGCAAAGTCAAAGGTCACGTGACTTGCAATGAACATAGATGCACACTCGTACATTGTACTAATAATAATAGGTATGGGATTTTCCATGTTAATTGCCATAATTTTCACTTTCGCTGCATTTTACTCGAGACAACTTTTTAATGAACTTTCTCATAATTTCTTTACTTTATCGACCGGCTAACGATTTTCCCATTGAATTAATTCAATAACTTGGCCAAGGAATTTTAGATTAACGTTTCGTATTAATTTTCGATCGGTTATCAGATTTGGAAGAAATTTTTTTATTTTTTTCAGTGGCAACGCGAATAACTATGTTTTCATTTGTTTGATAGAATGTGATAATGATAGAGTAATAGCAGACAGTTTGATGGTGTGGCGTGGTTCGATATACGTAACAATAACAACAGACCTGAGGCGACGAGTTCGAGTACTATCGCGTGCGACGAGAAGACTGTACGGAGCTCGTCAAGAGGAAAGAACTCGGTACCGACAGCAGGGTGAAAGTTTACTCGGGTTTGAGGATGATATTTTACGAGAGAGAATGTAAAAGGGGGAAGAGTCGAAGACATAAACTGGCTCCTCCTTGTAGATCTCGTTACGAATAATGGACATTTTCGTGAAAGTTCTCTGGACGTGTAGGAAAAAAAAAAGAAAGAAAAAAGGACGAGCATAAAATCATCTTGGCAATCGAGTAATATACGTAACGATAATTTATAACGTTCGATTCGTAATGTATATCTTGACCATAAATTAGCTATGTATGCACACACATACATACCATGTATATATCGATGATTTATGCGGGGTAGTATTAACTGTTTATAAATAAAAATAATAAAAAATAAAAAAGATGTATATATATATATAGAACGTATGAAATTACTGTGTATAATTTTCGAAGCGAATCTCTTTGATCTCCGGCTTTGTACAACAAGCTAGGTCGTCAAGGCTTCTCGAGGCACCTCGTCATCTTACTCGAAGACATCGCGGATTCAGGGTCACTCATCTTCAGGCCCATTGTCGAGAAATAACTATCCCCGCGCGAGAAAGAGAAATAGAAAGAGGGAGAGAGTGAATGGGAGGATGAAGGGGGGAGGGAGGGAAAAAAGATGAATATTAAAGTGTGGAGGGAAGATCGGTCTCTCATCTTGTCCTTTGTACAAATCGTACACGCATATTAAATATACATACGCAACGCATATATAGGCTGTATCCTACATCGCGATAAATGCGATAGGGATGCTGCATGTCTACGTACGGGAGGTCGACGATGCGATGTACACGCGGGAGAAAGAATTCCTTCGGGCAGCCAGGGAGTATTCCATTGTGTGGAAATGATCAAGTGGAAATTCTATCGACAATCGTCTCGTCATTCTCCAGTATTTACTGCATATAAATATACACACAATGTTTATCTATAAATACGAATAGGACATTACAAGCTTTTTCCCAACACCATAAAGGTTTTTTAATCGGAAAGTAATTTTGGTTCGTTTGAGAATGTTTCTGAATTTCTAACGATCAAAATAAAGCGTCAATGTAAACGTAAAAAACGTTCTCATCAGGTACTATGGAGAACGTTGAAAAAAATTCGCACCCATCAACACCATGGGAGACAGTTTTTTCGGAGCGAAACGATCCAAGAGTCTCGCTGTTACGCTCAAAAGAGGAGGATTCGAAATTAGTTAATGACCGTCATCATCGTGTGTGCTTGTTGTCACGCGGAATATATAAAAAAAAAAGAAGAAGAAGAAGAAGAAGAGAAAATCAAAGTAGCTCCAGGTGATACTTTCGTCTGGAGTAAACAAGATCGTGAGTGCGATGTCAGTGACCCTGGTGCGATCATGTAATAATTCCCTTTCGCTGAGATGATTTCTGGCGAGAATAATAACGATAATAATAATTACAAGTACGCTGCGTTCACTGCCGAGATCATCTATTTATCGTAGCGAGAGTACATAAGCTCTACGCGTAATATACGAGAAGAGACAAGAAAAACGAAAAGGGCGGAGAGCTACGGGTTGGAGGAAAAGAGCAAGAGACGGGCGAGAGAAGTCTCGCGGGGATGTCGAGACGCTAACGATTGATCGACCGTGACGCCTGATTAACTGCCCGCTATCTTTCTCCTACGGACATTTGCTTAATTGCGTCGTAACGAGAAAGTAACATCGAAAGTAAGACGAAGAAAGCCGGCCAGAAAGAAAAAGACAGGGAAAGAGAGAGAGAGAGAGAGAGAGAGAGAGAGAGAGAGACCGAGGGAGGGAGAAAGAAAGGGAGATAACGCGGAGAGGGAGAAACTTGGCCTAATCATCCTCGTCTCAGGGAGGTCTTTCCTGCGGCATGATCGATCAATCTCACGAATACCTTACTCCTGTGATGCATGAGCCGACATAGCGAGACTCTTTTCTCTGTACACAAATTGTTTTGCAAGAGAGAGTGAGCGAGAGAGAGAGAGAGAGTGAGAAACGGAGCAAATTTATTCCGTACGCTCTCGTCACCCAAGTGGATGATAATCCACTATACTTCATATGTTTACATTAAGTTCCTGCAACGATTTATGCGGGTCATTTAAATACGAGTCGCCTCTATAATGATGATAATAATAATAACAACAATAATATTATAATTAATTATTCCTATTATATCATTATTAGTATTATCGTATTGAGTATCAAATTGCACAATAATAATAATAATGAAATGATGATTCTGTCTGCGGATGCAATAACAATATTTTATTTTATATTAATATTCATATAAAATATTGTGCAAGGCAACCAAGGATCCGATAAGAATAATAGTAGCAAAAACAACTTTTATTATTCTTCATAATTGAAAGATTTTTTATGTCAAAAAGCAGCCAGCAGAGTAATAAGAAATCTTTCGAAAAAATCACACGCTCACATAAATCTTAGACGATGGAATCTTTACATAAATGCGATTCTAGTGGAAATTCACACGATATCTCGCTTTTTCTTCATTCCCGGAAAATCCTTCTTGCCTTTATACAGATTTGATACATTTGTATGCAATATTTGCGCCCAGAACTCTGTTGTTCTCACGATTTCCACGTACCGCATTGTGCAATATGTTGCATAAAAAAATTAATTTCCTCGATGCAATTTCACTCTCGAGCTCTAATGACCCACATATCACGACGATCTAAACGAGCTTCTGACTTGCGATACTCACGAAAGAACTTTCGTTATTTTATTTGCTATTTTTCCTCAGAATTAGAGCACTCCCCGTAACTTTATTTACTTTTTCTCAAAAGGAGACTTCAGCCTTAGTTTTCGTACGAATAATATAACGAAAAACAAAAGGAGTGGAATATTTTTTTTTATTGTGAAAAAATATATCGTTTCTGTTGAAACTTCTGACTGCGATCATCGTTTTTCTGTTTTTGAAATATTTCGGTGCACTTTTCGTTGAAAAAATATTTTCGAATGCAAAACAAATGTCTCTCTGGTTTTCTTAACTTTGGCAAAGAAATGCTGTAACGAGGAAGTCCGAGTTACGCCAAAACAGGGTTCGGACTCATCTCGCTTTGAGGGAAGGAACTCGGTACTTTTTGCTATTTCTCTGTCTGACTCTTTTATCTCTTACATCCGAAGAAGGTGCACATAACTTGGGAGTGCAACTCTCGTCACGCGTCCTCCTTATGATGCGCTCTTGCCATGTAATGAACCAGCTCCCTTGCGTAACCGGTGCAACGTGCTCGTGCCCACCCGTTGCAAACAGCACTCCAACACATTTACACTAACACGAATACAGACAACGGGAAACGGTGAAAAAACATGGCAATAGGGAGATGCTGGCGTTTCAAATAAGCAAATTTCATACACGGTGGTCCTAAGGCAGTTTGTTAAGAAATTAAAAACGTTTCAATACTTTACTCTCTTTCTACAATAATTCTATAACGACAAATTCACGTTTTTCATCCATCAGTCGAGCATACAATTATAATCTTTTGTTAACACGACGCGAGTCATTTTGCCCGACTGAGGCATAAAATAGATAAATAAATAAATAATAAATGATAGATAAATAAATGAATAAATGGATAAATAATTTTGAAAAATAATATTAATATATAAAGAAGAAATAAATAATAAATAATGAAATGAAATGAAATAAAATTTAAAAAAATTCCAACTTGTGTTAGCAAATTCATTTTACGAAACAATTAATTATATAATGTCCGTATATTTTGATTAGTCGATGAATTCGATTTTTCGTTGCAATTTCGAGAGACACCCTGTATATAGTTTGAGCTTTCTCCAGGTCTGGAAGAGAAGAGTTCGTGTGTTATTAGTACGTACTAGCGTCCATACCAATAAAGCATAAGCATAGGACGATAAACCAGCGAGATGAACAAGCCGAGTGTAAGACGAAAACTCGTGTATATAGAGTGGCATGAAGGAGTGTTTCTTTCTTGATTCTGTACTTATTGGACAAGTGCGAGCTTCGGGTCACATTTTATGACGGAAGGAGACCAGGCAAGAAGAGCGGGCGCGGGGTTATGGGCTCGTAAAAAGTAAAGTAATTAAGCCAACTAATTAGCCAATTACTTTTTATAATTATTCAAGTTTTTACGCCTTTTATACAATTGCCATGAATAAAATTGTTGAAAAAAATGCATGGATTTTTCGTACCGTGCTAGGAAAACCGGTGAATAATGAATTCATAATCAATATATCGATTTCGTTGATACTCGTAATCAATATGCAGACTCGAACTTGATTATTAAGACGCGACGTTCGCGGGTTAAAAAATCCAGAGAAATAATAAAAAATGTCATGAAATTTTATCCTCTTTTTTATCTTTCTCGTTCCATGTCACGAGAAACCCGCGATGGTCCCATAAACGAATACCGAAGTTCAACGACCCGCCAGAGTTTCGTAGCACGCAGTCTCGATCCGCAAAGATGGTTCTTCTTGTCGAACACTTTTTTTCTTCCAACATATTCTCCGCAATGACTTTTCTCACTCGTACGCACTAGTTCGACAAGCATTTGGAAAAAAAAAAGTATAAGAGCGACAGAGCGAGAAAAAGACAGAGAGAACGTTAACCCCGAGTCTTTCGTCGATTCCTGAGTCCTTCTTAGCTGATGTGATCGCGAGGAGGTCGTTGGACCAAGGCCGGACTTACCTGCCTCGTTCGTCTTCACCATCCACAAACATACAGATACGAGCAAATCGGAGAGAAAAAAATATATATATCCTGGAAACAAATACCGAATTTATGTTCCTTTTCAATTCACAAGCAAATATCCATAAATCATTATTTTTACAGCATCCCGTCAACTCACGATCCCCTATTCAAACTCTGAGCTCCTTTTATATCGAAAATTAATAAAATTTATTATATTATCTCCTTATTCATTATGCTAAGATTACTTTTGGTTAACCTTAACAATTGCTCTTTTTTTTTTTACCACCTTTGACGATGTAGTCTCTCTCAGACACAGAGGCGTTGTTGTCGGGTCTGGGCCAAGGTGCAATGCTACCATCATTCTTGTCGAGACGTCGAGAGACTCACTCGTCGCGCTTCCTACTTGGCCCTTTGCTCGAGCTTTTTTCATTATATATAGGTATATATCTAACCACTCTACTGTACAATATATGTTTATGTATATTCTGTGCCGATGCTTCTTCAGTTGCAATTGCAAACGCTTTCTCCATCTCTCTTCCCTTCTCTTTCCTTTTTCCTCTTTTCCCCCTCGCTCTCTCTCTCTCTCTCTCTCTCTCTCTCTCTCTCTCTTTCTTTCTGTCTACTGTTGTAATTTTCTGACGGAACTAGCACCGTGCAGGATGCACATTGGACTAAGGTGCATAGCAGCACGCGCGCTTCTCTTTACTGTTCAACTCTCGGAGCCTTCGCGTATTATAGTCTCTCCCGAAGACTATAAATCACAACGACACCCAGGCACTCCTTCTCGTCATCCCTTCTTACATATTATCCACCAATATTTTTTACTCGTACATGCATAAAGTTTCAGTCATGTATACAGAAACTTACTGTACATTTTCGATCGCCATTTCTTTGATGCATTCCCGCTCGAAGAAAAACATGGTGAATAAAATTCTGTCATCATTTTATTTTTAGCCAATGCTAAATTGCCGCATAGCTAGTAAAACAAAACGATCTAAGTAACTAATGATTCCAAATCGTTTTCTCATTACATAAAAAAAAAGTTTTCCTTGTAGAGATTTAATAAGAGTCTGCGAAGTTCGTTAGTGTTATTTTAATGATTTGCGGACAATTCAATCAGAAACGATTTTCTATGCAGCCGATTAACTGTCGATGTGGCTGATATTCTCATTTAAACGTTATTATGCCAAATGCATTGGCCGCGTTATTCGTAAAGATTGCAGCTCGATTCAATGTGTTTCCCTTTGCTGCATGAAGATACAAATAGGAGGTGAGTGAGATGATCCGTAATCGGTAGAATGGAGAATTTCAATTTGCCCTTTAAACGTTTCACGAGAAAGGCTAAGGGATTAGAGGAGCCGAGCCGAGCATCTGAACTTGGAAAAATCCCAATGAAACAGAGACAGAGAAAATAAAGTAAAAAATCATTCACAAAAAAGAAAAATTGTCTGTAGGGATGTGCATGCACGCTTCACAATCTGTGAGAAGCTCATTCACACCTAGAGGTCGTTTCGTTCGGAATTGTTACTGCTTAAAAATTAGTAATACAGTGGATCAAATTTGAAGATTTATAAGAGACTCTGATCAATTTTTTTGAATTTGTAACATCAATTATTTTTCGGTCCCTCGTTATCATCATAAAAAATATATTAATTATAAATTGCATGATCGACATCGATAGCTCTGGCGTATCGAGAGTATCGAATGAATAATTTTACGTTTAAAATATTATAAATATCAGAATGACAATTTATTTTGCAATTGAATGGGTAAAATAATTGGTTGATAGTTTGAACGAAAACGTCCTGTGGATGTAGACAACACACAAAAACACGTAAGGCATGAATAAAACGACATTGGCTCTCGTGCTCGTAACGAAAGTGAGCTCACCTCCGTTTCTCGCATTGCTCGCGTGCATTAACGCCCGTAATTCTATTCTCGTTACATAATTAGCGTCGCGATGGAAAAGAGAAAGAGGAGACAAATCGTAATTGTTTTCTTCCACTGTTCGAGGGAGAAATGAAGCGAGGCAAGAGGGACAAATCTCCGAGACAAAACATATATAAATAAATACATAAAAATACCTCTGCCCTAGCTCTTTTGAGATAATTGAGCCCTGGATCGTAATTAATTCTTTAATTATTGTTTTTTCTCCAGCCAACTATCTCGAGTTCACTGAAACTATTACGCCTTATCGAATTCCTACGAAGATTTACGAGTGTGTGTGTCCCATTATTTTACAATTAATAGTAAAAAAAAAAAAAAAAATACCCGAATTCATAGAAAAATTGCACAAAGTTTTATTAATGTTCATAATCAATTCATGCATAGATACATAAATCCAGCATCATAGTTTTCATGATCATAATAACAGAGAGCCTGCGAGTTCGTTCTTTTTCGGATCCCTTGAGCAGGCAGCCCGAGGGAAGCTCGTTAGCACGAATTATTTATCCCACTGTCGTGGAAGGCGGCGCCGTGAGTAGCTGAGCGCGATTATTACGTTAAGTGGACCACGCTTTCTCAGTGCTCGCTTGATCCTTTTGAAGAATATTCAACGAAAAGATTATCTCCGTCAATGCTCGGCGAGAAAAATTTGCAAATCAGTGCCATTTTCGGGATCTTCGAAAAATTAGTCTTGATGAGAAATGTCAGTGGAGACCTGCGTTTTTTTTTTCTACATTCCTGTAATGGGTCAATTTGACCCGGAGCATATTTCACTCGCCTGTCACCGTAGCAGCCCTGCGCTCAGTTTTTTCATACGTGAAAAAAATCTGAAGTACACTCCAAACTTTGCTGAAATGTCAAGTGTTTGTATTGAGAAGGAAGTTAGCGAGAGTGCGCCCGGTTATTGTCAGCCCGGAGCTGCGGAATAGAGCAACGAGTGGGAGAGACGCGTTTAATATCGAACGTGAGAAAAGGATATAGGGCGCATGGTATTCTGGCACGTGGGTGTCCGAGACGACGATATTGGATGCCTCGTCGGTTTATATAAAAATGTAGCCAAAGCCCTCTCGTGGCTGGTATATAACTCGGAGAATATTGCTCTGGCAATATTTACCTTTAAGAATATGTGACAAAGTAATGAAAAATGGAGATTCAATCGAAGAGAAATTTAGCATTTCCGGTTTGGGGCGAATCCTGTTTCGTATCGTGTTTTCTGCAATAATAATCTCTAATCTTATACTTATAACTACACTCATTTGGAATGTCATTACGTGCAAGGATGTAGTGATTGGGAGTGATAAGATATGCAATTTTCCATCAGCCATTAATAACGGATGATAAGAAACTTTATTAATGATGTTTCAATCAAATCGAGAGTACGTCGTAAATTGTCGTTGTATCAGGTCCAAGCTTGAGAAGTTAATATTGGCGAAAATATTCCAAGGTATCTCAATGAAAAAAAAAAAAAAAACATGTACTTCATGCAATTTGTTGTTCCCTCCATACAGGATATGGGATAGAATATGGTTTCCCATACTCGGATATAACTACGAACTTCAGTTTAGCTTCCATTGCTTGGCCAGCAACTTCACCTTTACCGAGTACAATTCTGTTTTTTTTTTTATCTTTTATTTTCGTAAAGTATACAGTAAATATTGTAAAAGATGTCTTTGGATAACATGGTAGAGAAAGAAAAAAAAGAAAAAAAAAGGTAGAAATGAGGCTTAAGATCGCAAACGATCGGAGACGATTCGATCTCGTCGTTGAACGTCGTCACCTCGACGCAATTTACATTATTATATACTCGAGTCTTTGGCTAAGAATCCGCGCGTTCTGTGTTTCCCTGAACGTACTTTGAGATTTCTCGTTCTTTTTCTTCTTTTTCCATAATTTTTCCGTTTTTTTTTCTTCTCTTTACTTTTTTTTTGTTTCTTTTCTCGCGTCACACTCCTTGCGTATATTAGCATAACTAGTCGGTGAAGGAGCACGCCCGGGAAAAACGGACCGCGATCTTACAAAGTTTATTGTTATGTTTTACACATTCGAGACTTTTTATTCACGTTTTTTCATAACAATCTTCTCTGTGTTGTTGGCAAATCAAGTTTCACGTAATAATCGTTCCGCTAACGTAGTGGGCGAAATATTTTCATTTCCTATTTTTTCAACACGTAATTACGATAAAATATATAATTTATTTAATTATCTGTACAGCGTTTGGTATTCAAAATTATTCAGCAAAACACCAATCTCGCCAGAATAATTCCTTAACGAAGCTATTTTTCAAAAGCTACGTTTTTTTTTTTTTTCAATAAATGGATCTCCGTTTTCGTTGCAACCAGTTTTTTTCTCTCTTTTCGTTGATTTGTTTTTGAAATGTGAAATTTTTCAGAAAATATGGAAATGTCGAAATAATCTGAATAAAACAGTGATAACAAGAATAGTAAGCGAAGAATGTGCAAAAGGAACGGTGGTAAGAATGAAAGATTCTAGAAAAGGTGATTTATGATCGGAAGTTTGTGATTCTAGGGGACAGCGACTGCACACGTAGAACCGTTATGGACATAGGTTAGAAATTTTTTCTCAGTCGGTGGTAGTTTACGTGGAGGTTCGTGTAATATACAGTACGTAAAGGTGCGTGAGTCGATACGATTGAGAATCGTTTGATCGAGTGAGTTAAGAGTTATACGAGGAAGAAGGAAAGAATGGAGATAGGACAGAGCAAGAGAAAATCGGATAAATCTTGAAGAATAATTCACGAGAGGCATCGAAAGAGTCGAAGACTAACGCGAGAGAGAGAGAGAGAGAGAGAGAGAGAGAGAGTAAAATTATGATAGTCACGGTTGTATGTCAGGAAGGGATGTTTATAAGCAAAGTCCACTGATATAACGCACGTATAACGGAGTGCAGAAATATCTCCAGTCATGAAATACACGTAAACTTCATTCGTGCAATGTCTTCGGTGCTATGAAAACTAGTTAAGAGAAAAAAAACGGGAAGGAGGAAGTTTCACGGTAGACTAAATCGTAGCTAAGCTTGTCTCGAGTCGAAATTTCCATAAAATCGAGTTGAAACATTTTTCGATGGAAACAGGACTCTCTGTGCATTCCGCTGTGTACCTTGCACATTTTCCGCGGAATAATTGGTACATGGTGACGAACCAAAAAGACAAAGGTCACGACTGACAAGCAGGCAGTAAAAATTAAGAGGCAAAGTCAACTATTCTTGAGCCTCGGTGAACCAAATGACTGAGGGGCCACTCGTTCCTTGTCGAGAGTGACGAAAACTCGAAAAAAATGACTTGAAAAAAATCGGAAACTCACCAAGGTCACCAAACAGCGAAAACAATGGTCGAGATTTTTCTACCCACTCTCACTCAGTGTGGAGTCTTATATTTTTTTTTATTTCCTAAAAAATCTTACAAATAGTAAGATGCTAGCCTCCTGTGGAGTTCTGGATTATAAAAAGGTTGTAGAAGATCTCGACCATCTCTTGCTATGAAATGCAAGAGTTCTGGCCCATAGCACTTCCACATATTTTCCCGTGGCTCTCGAAACTTTTTTTCGTTATATTTATCCAATAAATTTGCTGCTCGTGCGAGTACCAACGATGCAATTAGCAGTCCTCCCCGCCTTATTGTTTGAATCCAACGTGACGCATTCAATTATTTCGAAAAAAAGAATTCCTTACGAAGCGAAGGTTAAACACTATTCTGCATTATCACACTCGTATTTTAACGATAATTATCGCCTTTCCTAATTAACCGGCAAAATCATAAGAATGAGGAGAGTCATGGGATTTTCGCGAATGATCAACATAAAAAATAATTCGGAATGAAATATTTTTCCTAAGAGATCGTTGTATTCTACTCCAACGTTAAACATTTCTAATACACGCTTCCACGACGTTAATCTACGGCTTAGTGACGAAAAAAAAGCATAGAAGATGCAGATGCGCTTCATACGAATTACACGTTATCGCATAAATAGCGCAGAGTATAAAATCCATGTACCTGTATACACACACACACACATACGTACAAAGTACATGTACGTAGGCGTTATCGATCGCCTGCCCCCAGGGTGTCTCGTCCAGATTTTTTTCATTTCCCTACAAAAACAACCCGCCAGTACCAGCTTTCAATATATTTCATTGCCGCCGCTGTATTTGCAATGTCGTTGATAAACGATACGGTTATATTAACGTCACCATATTCAGAGTCACGTACCTGCAAGCGTGAAGAAAAAACACTTGCAACGGAATGGATGATCCATTCCACAAGTTACTTTCAATGGAGTTCCTCTGTCTCAATTCCACTCACGTGTATCTGCTTTTTTTTTTTCAAATCTATAATTAACGCTCATTTACATAAACTGCATAGACGATGTGAGGAAAAAATACTTGCGCGTGGTGCACTTACGTTTTGAGAAGTGAATGAGCTCCTGCTGGAGTCTCAAATCCAATTAGGAAAAACATGGTGATCGCTGATGTTAGGGAACCTCGTCCTAGTCTCTCTCTCTCTCTCTCTCTCTAATCGTCATTTTATACATTTCGATCCAAAGACCTTGGAATCAGTGATTTTATTTATTTACTCCGTAAATTTCCGGGTTTAATGACCGGAAATCACTCTCCATGTCGCTCCTCTCAACTTTTTTCCCAGCCAACGGTTAGGGAATCAAATTTTTCAAATAGATGTATGGCAAAGCTTTTGTACCACGCTTTTACTGGCACGAGAAATTTGTGAATCGCCGGTGCATTACCGGTGCATACATATTTATGAATTTCAACGGATAAGCGTTCGGTAAAGGTGAATATTGGTCCACGTTTGGCATGAACTTCCTGTACAGAGTTTACTTTTCAAAGGCTACTACTCCGTCCCCCTTGACAGTAGTTGAAGAGCGGAAATTCTATCAAGAATTCTTCGATAGAGTCGTGTCGAAAAATTTGCAGAAAGAAATGGGGTTCGCGGTACAGTGGAAAAGGCAACAATGTTATTTCGCCGTTCGTAGACGAGGCGTGTATGAACGTTGCTTTTTTGTTACGTACTAAAATTATGGAGACGCGTAGACAAGACGATTTCTCGATGAGAACTAGGTTAGCGGAGATTTGCACTGGGTTACCACGCTCGGAGGACAATTTACTCATCCAAGCGGAAGATCCGCTCTTTTTGCTCGCTAGTTATTTTATTTTATTTTTAACAATTGAGTTTTTATTTATTTCGAGCTCACCCACTAGACCGGACGTTCCCTGCCCTCGAAGAGCTCGACAAAACCGTTTCTGCGCTATTGTATATGTGTATTACGTCGAGTTATACTGCGGCGTTACGGTTCACACGGTGGACCGTTTTCATGGCTCGGGGGATCCGAACACGGCTAACCTGGGACGCGGAAAAGAGTTGTTTTCATTCGAATGAGTAATAGTCGTATTATCCGTGCGTGTAGAGTTACAGAATGAAGGAAGAAAGCAAAAAAATAATCACGACGAACCAGAAGAAGAGGAAGTGCGCGTGTTCTTACGCATACATGGGACATTCTACGCCAACGTGACGAACTTTTGACCCTGATTCTCCAACAATTACTTCATTAATTCATTCCTTTGTATCCTCAATGCCGAAATGGTCGTAGCCTCGTTCTCGTTGTCTTTTCCTTTTAATAATCTTATGCCAAAATAAACTGACTTCCTTGCCTGTCTCTTGATTCGATTATCCGACCCATTGCTCTACAAACTCCATGGTGTCCGTATCAAAACACGTCATGCTAACATAGAATAGAAGTTAATTGGCCTTGGAAACCAACAGGAAACGAGAGCTACCTGTATTCTTTTAAGGATTTCCATCACAGTCTCCCATTCTGTTAAAAAAATGGAGAAACACGAACTAAGAAGGTTCCGTATAAATATAAACGGCCGCTCTGTCAAGCGGACTCTCCGCTACGAATTGCCTCAACTTCCTAACCCATACGCAGAAAAAACGTTGGGTTTTGTCCATTGTCTCGTTCATGACTCACACATCCGAGTCATTCTCGTAATAAGAATGCCTTTTTCTTTTTGTTTTATCGTGAAACACGATGACGTTCAAGCCCCTTGACGAACGATCGTCAACTCATCAAATTCTCAAAATCGGAGACGTCGCTGCCTTTTCAGTCAACTTTGGCGATTCACTTCTTGCGGATATGTCGCTGTTGGGCCATCGGACATTTTTAGGCATCACGATGACATCGAGAACGTTTAGAAACCTTCACCGGGCTGCTGCACTATAATTGACACGTGAATAATTGCATTATAATATAAACTGATTGGGCCAATTCCGTTCCATTCGATTGCGAGGAATCGATTTAATTAGCTGCCGATAAATAAGTACGGGAGATTTTGAAAAAATAAGTTTTATGCCCAATAAATATCCCGGAATTTCCAATGAAATTCGTTTAAGTCAAATAAATCGGTATGGAGGGGTCGTAAATCCGTCAATTCGACAGCCACGCCTCTGGAAAATTTGAACCCTTGTTTTTTACTCGCTGCCTCCTACCTTTTCCTCGTATTATTAAAGTTCATACGTATTGCGGCAAAGCAAAGTTTAACGAGAGTACATGTATGCGTAAACGCAACGAAATAGCGTGGCTAAAACGTCGTAAAGATAAAATGCGTGGGCGTGCCCATGAGAAAACCTGCTACGGGACCTTTGCTTCAGTTAGACTGAAAGCGAGAGAGAGAGAGAGAGAGAGAGAGAGAGAGAGAGAGAGAGAGAGAGAAAGGAGGACGAATTGTTTTTTCATATTGGTAAAACATCGAGCGAGATCGGCTCAGACTCATTCGTGGGAAACTGAAAGATCTAGTATGTCAAGGAATAACTAAAGTTCGATCATTATGTCTTTCCACTGTTCAGACTCACTAAATGGGCACGTATACATTTGTAATTGTTGAGTAAGAACAGTTTATCTTATGATTATAATAATTCCGATCACAGGCTCCACAAACGAGAGACTGTTTGCTAATACTGAGAGGAAACTGTGAAGACTGTAAAAATGTTAGGGAATCGGCATTGGATTGGAATTGGACTGCCAATTTGTGCAAAAAAATGAGCACACTGCGAGGAGTAAGATCGACATGTCGGTTTTACTGCACTGAAGCCTTCCGGACAATCTTTTCGGAACCGAAACAACGGAGATTCTCGAATAGACGTAAGGAGGTGGATGAAACGACAGTGGTGGGTTGATGAGACGGTTTATATGGGTCAACGTTTGTTTGTCTCGGGAGATTCCTGACTGGAGAGGCTGGTCGCGGATAGTTGGAGGGATCGGTGATGGTCGCGATCGCGTGTCCAGATTTTCCGCATAGCCATGGAGCGCGAGTAGAATCGAAGGAAGAAAGCGAGAGAGAAAATGAGAGCGTGGTTCGAGTTAAATTGCGAGCTACACTTAACCTTTTAGGGTTAGGAAAGTCGCGAGGGAGCAAACGCGTGTCCCTGATTACAGTGCATCCCGTTGTCTTTTGTCTCGCTCCTTCTGCCTTTCGTCCTTTCATCTATTTCTGTTTCCAACATTTTCAGCTACTCAAGCTCCGTTAATCGAGTGTGTCGAGAAGACCCACAGAGGATTTTGCAGATAGAACCTCTTTCTTAAACCTGTGTAATGCAATCTATATAAATATCGTTGAGTACGGAAGATCGAGACCGTTGAGGCGTAGGAAAGAGCAAAATCCAAGGGGCTACTTTCTACAGATGCTGATAAAATGCAACATATATATTCCAAGGAATGTTTCTCCATTGTACATACATCGAGTGTGTTCAAAGTTGCGCCAATGCTTTACTTTTTACCTATTCTTAATGCTGTGAAGGTCCATCTTTCGGATACCCCGTATAAATTAATTTATACATATATATCCTGACAAACTATATGCACGTGAGTACTTAACGGGCACTCGTGTCGTTTCAAGTAGTGCATTCACTCCGGCGGTGTAAATGTGTCTGAGAGAACGAGCGTATAATCCTTAACATGCAAAAGTAATGACTCCTTAAGAGTAAATCATTGTTCGAGGAATGGGAATGGTCCGAAGAAGCATACAGCAGAGAGTATGTGCGAAAAAGTCGTCTACACGTTCGGCCGATCTGCAGGGACGAGCACGAGGAACAAAACCGAGAAGATCGCGTCTACCCAAAGACTCGCAGTTTACTTTCAAGTTTATATATTAGATATCTCATTCAATGATGAGTAATTGAAAAGTTGCGGGCTCCGAGTAATCGATCAAACCAAACAACGAAACATGGAATGATCCACGAGTGCGGGAGTTTGAGAAGCGTCGAGCCTGCGCATGAGTTATCCCCTGTCTCGATCCCCAGTTATTTTCGCATCGAGCTCCTCTCGCAGTTAGGACTCTGTTACGAGAGGGAGAACCACCGAGTTAAGTGGAGAATCCCAGCGGCAAAGATTTTTATAACAGCAGGGCCACCGTCTGGCCCTTCGGGCTACTCTAGTTTGCCTTTTCAGGAATTCTCTGCACTTGACAGGAGCGCTAAAAGCGTTCTTGATCTTTTTTATAAGCGCTCGTCGGATATTTGCAATTTTGAGAGAAAAAAAATGTTTGTATCCTTCTTACACATCACGCTGATGATTAACGTCGAATTATCCATTGGAGTGCCTTTCTCTGTTACTCCAACACTAGCGATGAGTTTGGCAAGACGAGCCGATGATGATAATTCATCTGATACATGCTTTCTCTCCCTTTTCTCTCTCCCTCTCTCGCTTTTTATGAGGCAATAATAATTCGCGATGTAATTCAATGCGGAATAGGAATCGAGCGAGATCGACAATCGGAGAGAAAGAAGGACACAGGGAAAGAGAGAGAATGTAGCAAACAGCAGGTGGTTCATATTCAATGTTCAACTAAACAACGTCGCCGGTAGGGTATTACAAGGGAGTCGAGGTAGAAACTAAACACGATAGGAGTTTCGCGGTGAGAACCTGCGTACGAGGCAGTAAATAATAAATATACATAAGGATAATAATAATAGGAACTAAATATCGTTACTATAGACATACAGGGTGAGGCAGTGTCCAGTAAAAAAACCCGCAGCCTATTTTCTAGGCATCAGGAATATTATTGAGTCAAAAGTTCGATGCTATTAAAATGACGACAATTCGTGACTGTTTTTTTTTGTTCGTCAGTGCCGGTGGGGTCGTGGTGGTGAGTCGACATTTTTACCGGACAGAGTTACTGCCTCACCCGGTATATCATGTGCGATATGTGACTAGAAAACATGTACGTAATATGTTTATCGGTGAATATTATAATAGATTGTAAATGTTTCATTTTATCGAGTCTGTGATAATCGTAAGTAAATAAAAAGAATATTTATCCAGCGCACAGATAAGTTGTAAAACGTACATTCGAGAAGTGAAATAGTTTTACGACCCCGACGAATTATGGGGAATAATGAGAATTTCTCCCTTTCGCACTGTCTCTCGCTCCGCCCCTCTCCTTTATTCTCTTTCGTGTATCTTGGCTAGTAGAAAAGTGCATTTATGTACAGAGACATTTATCGGGTACGAGAGAATAAGAGATCCGGAGTTTGCACCGCGGTCTCTTATATACTTGGTGGGATATCGAACTGCGGAACAGGATAGTGGTGATACAGCCAAACGAGGCGTAAGGGGAGCAAAGGGAACGGGAGATCGAGGTCAAAGAGACAGTCACGAATTGAATCTCGAACGGACCGAATTCGATAGTTCTTAAGTTTTGCTCCTCTGTGTGTGTGTGTGTGTGTGTGTGTGAAACTCTGTGCTGATTCCATACGCTTTTGAGACACCGAGATCCGAGTATCTCGAGTAGAAATTCACGACACCAAAGTCTCTGTAAATTCGTGTGTTTTGCCTCCTTCTTCCCTGTAACCCTCTTTTTTCTCGTTCAGCCTCGAACATTAGTTCGATGTACGATTATAATGCATGCTCGTAATTCAACCATTCATCAGTCATTGCCTGGCTTCTTTTTTCATTGAAATTTTTTAAAACCATCCCATAGAGTTCGTTTATTTTTGGTCTGATTTCTGCTTTAATGTTATTTCCCTAAATTTACTTCTAAATTGAAGGGACTGGCTCGCGATCGCTTGAAATCATTTTTTTGGCTCGGTAGTGTTTTTCTTCTGTATGGAATGGAGTGCAAATCTTTTGGGAAAGAAAATAAATAAGAAACAATAGGGAGGGTTGAACGTTGTGAGGTTAGCACGATAAATTGTCGAGTATAAAAAAATAGGCTATCTTTTATATACTTTAAATTGGCTAGCCCGAAGGAAGAAGAGCAGAAAGAAAGAGGGCGAGAACGAATAGAATGAAAAGCAAGAAGGAAAAAGGAACGCGATTAGGTCGATTCGGGAGGAAGATTCGACAGGCGAGATAATAACAGAAACTCCGGGCGGGCCTATACATCACGAGCCACCCCACACTTTGACCAATTAGGAGCGTCTACTCTTTTTGTCCCTCCCTCTTCGTCTTCTTTCTTCTAATACCTTATATGCACGATACATAGTGTCCACCGGTCTTTGTATTAGGATCACAGAAACTTGGGACTCGGATTGTCTTTTTCCTGTTCTTTCTTCCTTCAAATTCGAACCTGAAGAGGGTCCACCGAAAATCGGCAACTTTGATCATTCTAAACAATGATTCCGGCCTTTTTGCTGTCTTGCCAGGATTTTAAAACCTGTCTCGATCGAGAGACCAAAGATTTGAGCGAGAAATCCTACTCCATGACTTCTGCTGCGTCCTCAATCGTCGAAACGTCAATTTTGTCTTTAATCGAATTTTTGACACTTTGGCTAAACTCTTTCCTGTCACTCTTCAATTTTCCGATCGAACTTCCCGATATAATCATTCGATGATCCAGTGCAATTAATATGACGGTCACTGGTACGCGTGGCTAGGATTTTTGGAAGCCGTTAACGAGAGCTCGTCGTGAGACAAATGTTGGATCCCGGTTTGTTGCCGTTGGGCACGCAAAGCGCGTGTGAAGTAGCTCAACAATGGAACACAAGATTATACCGAGAAGGAGGAAGAGAAAGAGAAAGAGGATATCACATAAACCAAGCGAGATTTGTTTGCCTACGGAGTTTCCTGCTCGGTGTGCGCGAGCAGCTTGTCATCCAGGTGTGAAGACGAGACTTGATGAGCTTGTTCGTCTTTACTTTCCTCTTCCTCTTTCGCCCTTTCACGCCTCAACTTCTCGACAGTTTCGCAGGCTTTTTCACACACGCACCCATCATGTCGTGAGCCTCGCAATCACACGCGATTCTCGTCTCTCGACAGCTCCGATATAAAACATATATTTACATATAATAAGTACCAAAAGCCTCATGTCACATTTATCGCTGCTGGAGTTTCGTTTTTCAAACATTTTCCGTGCCAGATATTTAGAAAGAGAATGATCATTCCGTTCAGGTGATTTGCGGCTTCTGTAGCGCGTCAATATTCAATTTTTTATGGTTTATTGATGAATATTATGAATGAAACGTTTCGATGGAACAAAATGAAGGAGGCGACTGTCGATCGCTTTTTTCCAAGTTCATTCACAGCTTCGATGATCAGTTGAATTTAATGATAACAAATTTGACTGCATCTCCATGGCTTTATAGCAAATTAGTGATGTTTTATTACGATGAATTTTGCAGTATTATCTCTTGACGGGAATGAGGAAGGAAGGTGAGGCCTGCGGCTCGTTTTCTCGTGCAAATCTTTCGACCAATAGTAATACGCTTGTGAAGGGAAAGGAGCTCTCGCGACACAATGTAAAGTAAAATCAGTTGAATGGGAAAAGTAAGCGGATCGTTCTCTGGCTCTCCTTTATCCACAGTCCATTTTTTTCGCTTTTTCTTTCTTCGCATCTCTCTCCCATCGCTGAATCCTTTTGGGCTCGAAAAAGGAGCAAAACAGCCACGGTATCTGCGAATAATAAAACACTTCCGTGTGTAACAATTGCTAATTATACACCAACTACTGTAATCCTTTTTTTTTTTTAACCTGCGTTGAATTGCAATTGCCTCTATTCATTTTGTTGCCGAGATTCGTGTACCGAGCTTTACCGTTCTTTTTACACGAGGAACTAAATGACTTCGCAAGATCGGACGAGAAAATCCTGATACCATTTGCAAAACTCTCTCGTGCATCCTGGATTACGATTTAATCCGGAGCTCTTGCCTAATTGTACTGCTTAATTGACCTCGATTAATCGGATTATACGTTGACGAAAATATCATCAAAAGTTTCAAACTCCATCATTCGTAGGAATTGACAAAATTATACGAAAATTTTCATTAAAAACGAACTAAATTAAAGAAAAAACTTTGAATTTATTAGTGAAATCCAATATCCGAGAACGCGCGTCCAGAAAAAATGTATTCCGAAGTAATTAAGATTGGTCGACTACGAAATTAAATATTTCAAGTAATTTGGGTATGTAACGGAAAAAATGGGAAATCTTTTGGCGAAGTTTGGGGCAAGAGACCCCCTGCTGGCTCGTCGGAAGTTACGTAAGGTCTTGAGACTCGATTATCGGGGAATCGAAGAAGGAGAATCAGAGGGATAACGCGAGGGAGGGAGAACGAAAGACATAGAGAGAGAGAGAGAAAAACGGTTTTGCGGGCGCGCGATGATGACGACTGCTCTCACGATCGCCGGCTGCTGTGGCGCCCGCAAAGTGAAAGTATCTTTCTCACTTCTCGTCCCTCTTTCTCTCAACGGTGCTTGCTTTTATACACACAACGAGAAAGAACACCGGCTCGCTCGCGATCCACGAGGTCTTTCTTCGCTCTCTCGAGCGTGTCTGGGTATGAATATCCGTATCCACTGGCTGTTGATAGTTTCGCGGCTTGTTCGAACCGCGTCCTCGTCTTCGGGTCAATCGTCAAGAAAATTTAGCAACCTAATGAAATTCCATTTGAGACATTGAATTCCGTTCCATATTCATTTTATTCTTCGTAAACGTTCATGGAGAATTGTTAATTCGATATGAGGAACGAAGAAATAACGTTCGACCCAATGCCTCGTTTATTTTCGCCCAAATTTCACTTTTTCCAAACAACCAATCTTTTTTCATTCAAATTGCAAAAAGCATTTCACATTTTCATTTGAAAATGTTTTTATCAACAAAAATCGATCGAACATGTCCAATTGTAATCGAACTGTGTAGCCAAAGCTGCGAGTTGTCAACGATGAAATGGTCGGAGATATTACGGCCTGAGACAGAAATCTACGACGACGCCATCGTAAAATAGGGAGCGACCAAATTGAGAAAACTGTAAAAATGTCTCTATATGATGCTAAAATCGTACCGGGAACACTCATTTCGTTGGCTATCGAATGTGAATTGTAATTCTTGCGCGACACACGTTTAAACTCGAGAAATAGAAGCGACGTTTTACCGCCCGGGGTTTTTACTATTTCTCTCCTTCTTTTTAACATTTTTTCATCTTATTTTTCTGTTAGTTTGTTTTTTTCTTCAACCCGAGAGACGATCACATGCTTAAAATCACGAAGCACGTGTGTTGGCTTCGTGGCTCCTAACAAGTATTGCTCCGATGCTGCCAAGCGGTTCGAGGATCGACTTAAACGAGTATCACCAATGAGCACACACTGGAAAACATTTATACATTCGCAATGAGCACACAGTGTGTGTTGTGAGGCTATTGCGCAGAGACACACGGTGAGAACGGTATGCTCTCGAAATTCCAATCGATTCTATATTCTCCTTCTCTTATATGCTGCTCATTCCGAACTCTCCCTTCGTCCCTCCATGTGCTTTGTTACTCGCTGTATTAGTGGTGTGGCTCGTTTCCGTGCTGGCTCTCCTCGCGCATAGTAGTCCGATATTTTTACCGAGTCTCTCATCTCATTACACAATCTAAAGATCGATATATTGGCCATTTTACGCGGAGGGGCATCGTTATACTTTTCCCATGCAAATTCACTCATGCTTATTAATAATTCCATGCACATTGGATCACAATAAAAACTGCAAAACTCCGGCTGAGCCATGAATTCTTTTTTTACACTGTATTTTTCACTACAAACGATAAGGTCTTTTTGATCTTGCGCGTTGACACACTGGGTCATTTTGACCCGGCCTAATTTTTCGGAGCTATGCCTGCGATATATTTCCGAAGCACGACGACCAGCATCGCCAGTTTTTTCATCATGATACTTTCATTGCTGAGATACACTTATTGCATAAGACAATTTGTAAAATTGAAATATAAATTGTTTCTCAATATAGTTTCTCATAAATATTCCTCGTCACATCTGTCATATCTTTTATGATTCTTCCAAACGTTTCTTTTATAAAGCTGTTGATTAACATGGCACTGCTTGACATTTGAGCTTGGAAGATGCCGATCGCAGAGAGAACACGAACTCGAGATGTTTTCCTTCATCTTCAATTGCCCCTTTCTCTCACTCTTTTCACTGACAATCAAGCAATCTTAGAGTGCTCGTAAATACATATATTTGTTTCGTGATTTTCTCATGAGCGTCCGCGATTACGCAACTCAATATTGTTGAGTGATTTCGATAGATTACGGAAAACTTCCTCGTCTATTAATTTTTCTCCTTTGCTATCGCCGTCGTGCTGTGGCGTTGAAAAAAAAAAAACGAGTATATGAGCCGCGATTTATATTCGAATTAATCGAATAATTAAGCTGATCAATAAATCAATAAATTTTAAAGCAGCCCCGCATCGTCGGAATATTCAGGCTCGTTGGGAATTTCCTTAAATCCAATTTACTTTTTTTTCCGACCCTCCGAAGTCAGATTCTTTCTATAATCCGTTCGAACTCGAAAATCTTCCGGTTAATTAGAGGAAAATAAATAAACAAGCTTTCTAGAGAAACGAGATATCTATCCGGGGCCCGAGTTTGATTGGCTATTATATCGATGATTAAATATTGAATGAGTCGATCATATGATTGACATTTGACTACGGACATTCGGTTCGGCATTAGCCTGTCCGACGTCCGTTTATCACCACAGATATACATTTTTTTTTTTTTGCTTGCACAGAGTACATCGCTGGCTGTTAAATATCACATGCCAAAACCCTTATTCGCTGATTAGAAAAATGATGATTTAGCAATTCAGATTCCACGTAACGATGTGACCGTTCATCACATTCCTTTTATTCAAATTCAACGCTGCCCACAAAGTGTGTGCGAACTATTTTCGATCCTGTACAGTGGAGAATTGTCGTACAGTCGCCTCCGGACGGCGATGAAAAAATGCTTCGTGTTGTCTGCGATGACAGCAATGAAGTTGCTGTCGATATACTTATCCAATCGTTCGAATGTCATTGAAAAATGATATGAAGTAAACTGAGGTATTAATTTAAAAAATCCGCATTCCAATTGGTTTATGCTACTTCACACGATTTTTTAAAGAAATAATTTCGTCGTAATAAAAAAATTCTGCCAAATAATAAAATTGGATGGGATATTAAATTCCATTACGAGATATTTTCTACTCAGTCATCAAGCTCTCGCGTTTTGTCTTATTAGTGCGGATCCCATTAGTTTTATTTCGTCGTTTTTGTTGGTAGGAGAAAAAAAACTTGTCAGAATTGACGGAATATGGTACTGACACGTGTGGAAGAATCGAATGATTCATATAATATTGTTGAGAGATATTGACTGTTATTCATTCGCAGCAATAATGTGGAAACCCGAGGTCGTTTGGAAAAGAGGATTTTTTTTTTGAGGCTTAAAGTTGCGTGAAGAAAATGGATTTTTCATGAGACTCGGGACATCGACGAGACGCGGATTATTTGTCGTTGAATTTTCTTCTTTCTCGGTCTTTGGCTGCGTGCGAGTGTTGGTCGATTGAGCGATGCGTGGGAAGACAGAGGCTGTAGTGCCGCGATTTTCTGTTATGGTGGGCGCGATCTCGCGGCCGCCACACGGCCTACGTCCCGCGGGATAATAAATCTGTACTGGGCTGCGAATGTGCGCGCACACGCCCGCGTGAATCTCTTGGCCGAAGGAACGCTCTCTCGCGGGGGATGCACACAACGTTTCTCTCGCCTCTTCGATCTAAATACATTCATAGAGGGTATTTACATGCCTACGCTTTTCATCTCCCTCTCTCCTTACACTTTTATTCCAAGCGGTCTGCCTCTCTTTCTCTCTCCTTTTTATCTCTTTTCTCTCTCACTGTCGTTTTCTTGCTCCTCTCGTTGCCCGATAACTCCACGATAAATCTCTGTCATCCCCTTTCTCCGCTTCTTAATTGGCCTCCGCCAAGAAAAGTAGAGACAGAGAGAGGTCAGTTAAACGTCGGTCTACCGATCCTGTTGTCTCTACTCCAAGACAATTGTTTGCGAGACTGAGACATCTGTCTTGCAGAGAAAACAAAAACAGCCCAAGACTAAAGATTAAAACGACAAAGGAGAAAAATTTTCGAAAAAAGAGAAAAAATGATAAAAAGTTTCCAAATTCCAAGTTCCAATAAAACGAATTTCTCCGTTTTACAAGTATTCCAATGGATTGGAAGGATCAAAGTCCATTCACTTGTCTCGATGCATCCTACAAAGAGACTGCAGCATCGGGCATTATTTATTACCTTAAAGCATTAGTACAGTCTCACGTAAGTGTGAAAAAATCTGTATAACACATTATCATTCAAGTTTTAAGTACGATGAGCGTAAATTGACATGAAAATATTGGCAATATAAAGCGACCTTCAGACCAACACAAAGTTATTGCACAAAGTTGCAAGCGACTTCCCTTTCTCTAGTTTCCATTTGCCAGCCATACTGTCAATACTTGTTGACACGAATTGAGCCACGAATTCCAGTGAAACATCACGATCCGACTAAATTTGAGTTTTCCTGAAAATATAAAAGAAATTTGGGCTTACATCGTAGTATCTTCTTGACTAACCGCTGGGTCGGTGGAATAAACGCGGAAAATTGTGTGTGGAGCGGTGAGTGCGTTGCCTGAGATTCAATAATCTGATATTTGGACGAAAAATTAACAACAAAAACGTTGCATTCCCGATTAACATTTCCATGCCAGAGTGAAAATTGCACAGGGTTTGTCAATTTTGACTGGATTTTATACCCGCGCGCCCACTTTTCAGCATGAAATTTCTTTCATAATTAGTCGCTCGTAAAAGATTAATTTTCATTTTATTGGCCGTTCTTGTTGTCGTATTCGAAACCGATGAGATTTTTTAACAATGAACGGACAGTGATGACGTTTTTTAAGGTATTAATCTACGAAGAATCAGTAAAAATAATGAAGTAACTCCATAAATGACTAAATTAATAAGTGAATGAATAAATATATTGTCTATGAGGTGTAAAACGACGATATTAATAAATTTGTTGTTATGTTTCTTTAGATATTGTGCTTGCGAGTACAGGTGCCTCAGGAACTTGTCTCTGGAATGCCCGTAGGTCACAGTATCGCTTATAGAGTCGGTAATAAACCAATAGAGAGAAAAAAACGAGAGCAAGGGAGAGAGACAGCGAGAGAGAGAGAGAGAGAGAGAGAGAGAGAAACGAGCAAGATGAGACGATAGAGAAGCAGAGAGTGCGGCCAACACCTTTCCCTTTCGGTAGTCAAGAAGCGTAAAGTGCTTTTTACGCATCGCCGACAGTCTTAATACCACATCTGGCCAACGGTGACTGGATAGAAAAAAGCAAAAAAGCGATACATATGGGCCATTCCACAAAACTAATTGTTTGATTAATGAACATCGTATATTTTTATTCTCCGGTTCTGTACTCCGTGAACTCTACATCGAATTGGAAAAATACCACAAGGCTGTATTACACGAATGTCGATCGAATCAAAGCAGCAGCGAGCGATTCATTGATTAAAAAGCAACGTTAAGATCGAACAATATTTATTTAGCTTTTATCTATCAATTTCATTATTTATCTTTTTTTTTTAATTTATTTTTATTGAATTTATTTTTTATTTATTTTATAAAAATTTATTCATTAATTTTATTAATTTTATTTATTCATTTATTTATTTATCTATTAATTGATCTATTAATTTTCAGTAGGCAAATCGAATGAAGTTTCACGATTTTGACTCATGCAGAAATGAATGATTCTGCGATCCTGTAAATTCAAACGTATGTAAAATCTTTATGGTGCATGCAGACCGCGGGAAATAAGTTTTTATTGCCGCTATTATTATCGCAGTATAGTGATATTATTATTGCTATTATTCTATACAGAACTTGGAGGAATAAAATGATTGCTCGGAGATCGCGATTGACCCAGTTATCTGGAACTAATGTTGGTTTCATTGACATGTACGTATCTCACTTGAGCTCTCGCCACGGTATACTTGTTTAAACATTTATTATATGCACTGGGGATTTCCCCGGAGGGAAATGCTTAGTGAACTTTTACTCCCTTATATGAAATAATGCCACTTACTGGCGAGTCCGCGTGATACAGATGTAAAACAGATACACGTGCTCGCAATTCACCCAGTAGCTCTTGCAAGTACATTTAATAACATTTCTTAGGTTGATTTTTATTTATTTTTCCATCTGAGTTATCTCGCTAAAGTTGCTATCGACGAGAGCGATCGTTACGCAAATTCTTTCGTGTATGAAAACGCCCGAGGATTCAATTTATGTACCGGCGAGTGTTCGACTCATTGAAAATTTGCCAAGTAAATGAAGTATACTTTCGTTACTTGTTACGGAGAATCATGCCACGTGTTCTCTTTGTCTTTTTATAAAAAAAAAAACGAAAAAACTGTAAGGAACGGATGTTAAATATTAATTGGATACAAAACATAATTAATGACGATACTAAAGAGATTTTTTTCCCACGCGATGTTACGACAGTCACGACAATGATGGGGATGGAAATAATTAAGAATCGATTATACGCTGAATTTTAATTGATTGGCTTAATTTTTATGTTTTTCCTGCGAGTATTTTTATTTTGCTCGCGTCTGGCAAACGATTTGCATGTAAATCGAAGGAAGAGCTTTCCACGCGAACGTGATACAGCGATACGCATCGATAGAAAGCTCATACATAGATATTTATTTATTGTGCACGCGTATCGCGAATAGTACGAACTGTGAGAAAAAAGGGGACAGGAAACTTACAAATTTCCACACACGTAACTTACAAGTGACTCGCGGCTGTTTGAACGAAAGGAATCGAGTTGATTTCCAGTTCTGATGTTTTATCTCCGTCGCACATTTCGTCTATATACCTCCGTATGGACCAGAAGAAATACTTGGGACTGTGTAGCTGGTTCTCCCAGATTTTTGCATTTCAGGCTCTCGATCGAGAGATAGAGGGACACAGAGAGTGTTGTGGGTATTATGCAATCATCGTGGTAATTATATAACGGGGACGGAGTGAGAAAAGGAGAGGGAAGGTATGAAGCGGAGTTGGTAAAGAGAGAAGGAGTCGAGCAAAGCTGGTTGAGAGATTTTTTGTGTGTGGCAAATAAGTGAAAAGAAATCGCGTCCGACGCACAGCGCGTTTATGCAAATATCTACATTTGTCTCTCTCGAGCATGTCGTGAACGAGGAGCGTGCTTTTCGAACGGAACTCTTGTCAAGTATCGGTGAATGCGGTTGTCGCTGCTGCCGGTTTTATGAATAAGACGCTGCTTCTCTCTCATCTCCCCCCGCCCCCGCCCCCTCCCTCTCGACCCTCTGCAAGTCCATTTATTTATTTACTTTTTTTCATATTATTGTCAATATGAAGGAACGTCATGGCAATTCCGTAAAAGGTACTTGATTTTTCACTAAGTATAAAACTAAATAAGCCTGCCTCTGGCAGGCTTAGTAAACAATTATGATCACTTAACAATTTTTACTTGAGTGTTAAGTACGGGATGCAAATAAACGGGGGAAGGAAAAAAGTTAGTAATGTGTCGCAGTGCGACTACTGTCATCGTCATCTTCCTGCACATCGGGCAAGACTCGTCGTCATCATCGAGAAGAGGCGTTTAGGTAACCGCTATATTTATCCAGGATGCTGGGCAAAAGACTACTGACCATAAGTATACAAAGGTATAACGAACGTCCTTGGGTTTAAAAGGGCGTAAGACGCGTTGATATTTATGGAGGTGATCGCCATTTTGATTTTTACCTTTCGATATATACACTTGTGTGTATACATAGCACACTCATTGCCAGCTATAGAGTCGATCTGTAATCGCGTGGGTAGATATACACGTATTCGGCTGCCTGGTGCGCGCCCCCTCTCCCTTTCTTTCGTTCTCTCTCCCTTTCGCCTCTACGTAAAAGGCAATCATTGCGGAATTGAGACAAGTCAAAAGAAAACAAGAAAATGTGGCTCAGGAGTGTGTTGCGAAGTGTATACTTGGATACATATACGTCGGGGCTAAGTACGTACGTCCCAGAGTGCGAGAAGCGAACCAGAAGATGCAGAATAAGCGAAAAAAAGAAATGAAGATTGAGCAAGAAATAAAGAAAAGTCGTAGCTTGAAGGGAAATAAGGAGAAAAAAGGGTGTGGAGAGACTCTGTAGGATTGAAAAATGCGAGGGATAAAGGTGCACCATAGATAAAGGGACGAGATTCAATGATCGAAGAGTTGGGACAGACGAATAAAAGAGGAAAAACGACGATGGAGAGAGGGAGAGCCAGAGCAAAACTCTTTTCTCTGCAAAGAGCGCGCGAAAAGAGCCAAGAGAAACAAAGTTATCTATTGGCGGCGGTGTCCGAGTAGAAAGAAGACGAAGAAGTATATATCGAGCCCTTGCGCGCGGCATATCCTTCTTCTGTTCGGCGAAGCCTCCCAGAGTCCTGCTCCTCGCGCTCTCCCTGTCTCTATCGCTCTTTCTTCCCCTCCGTAGAAAATTAATGGCCCGGTCGCGGCTCGCAGGAATTGAGTGGAGAGTCGTGTTTAATTGGGATAAAATCTCGGGGTTTTTCTACAATGAATCAAGCGGCGAACGAGAGAGAGAGAGAGAGAGAGAGAGAGGGAGAGAGAGCGAGCGAGAACAGGGGAAAGAAAGATCGAAAAGTGACAGCAGCATGCACACCGCGAGGCCAGAAGCTCGCATCGCCAAAGAAAAGAAAAATCTCGCTTGCGCGTCTGTGGAAAAGGCGAATCTCCTCGAAACTTATGCGCCTCGCGATCTCGCTTGTGCACACACGCCTCGTTCAGATCTTTCCTTTGCCAGAAACTCAGTCTCGAGTTCCAAATGACCACGTTGCTTTATCGTTTCGTAGTTTCTCTTTTTTTATTGCACGTTATTTTTCGACGGAACCGTTAAGGAGAAGATTTCTCATAAAAATTGGTCAAAATCTTCAAAATTAAGGAATATTTTCCTGACTTTTTCCCAGGCCAGCGATTGTTTTAATTGAATTTTCGATCGATCGCCTCGATTAGAAAAGAAAACCTAAACGTCACTGCCATAATTAAGCAACGATTTGCAGAATGGTTTATCGATCGACTTGATTTTCCTGGTGGAAAAGCAAAGACGAGCGAGTGTATAGAAACTTGTTCACGCATCGTTCGCAACGCTCATCGACATTCGTGAGAACCTCTGCTCTCTCTTGATCACGATCCACGTTACATTCGTTCCTGGTTCTTATCCATGGCAGCCTCCGGATCCACATCTCCACATCTTTCGACGACGTACTTATATTTTCCATGTGGTAACAACTAATTATTCGCTTTGGCATGGCAAAAGAATTCCAAATAATTCCAACAAAATATCTTGAAATATTTTTCGAAGCAGCAAAAGATTTTTCATTGATTTTCTCCACTCCTAAGCTCTGAAATTCTTCCAAGAAAAATCGTATTCCTCAATTACTTGATTAACTTCATATTCTTTGATAATCTGTGCAAAAGTACGTGCTCGGAGTTATTTCTCAAAGTGCACGCTTGATTTTCATCGTTCATACAGATATTTATACGTCTTTCAGATACGCATTAACATAAATTAGATACGTTCAATTAGAGTTACGTAGCTCTTTCCTGCAGTCGGTGTTTTCTTGTTTTTTTTCTTTGTACGCGTTTCCACGAAATTCCAGCAATGACGTGCGACCATTCGTCGCGGTTTTCTTTTCATATTTTTTTCTTTATGGAAATAGAAAGCGCCGAGATAAATAGGCAGAGATGTTCTCGCAATATAGTCGAGTAACACACGTATATTCGTTTGAGAAAATGTTGTAAACCGCTTATCTACTATATCGTCTTGTGTACATTTGTATATAACGATGTATAGACATTTATATTATGTATGATTGATAAAACGCTGTGCACACAGTTCAACGTCCCCTTTGCATCTAGACATCCGTGTAATTTCCTGTAAAGCAGTGATTAGTTACGTGCAAGAGCACGACTCGATCTTGCAGCATCTCTTCTTCTCTTTCCTTTTCTCCTTTCTCTCTCTCTCTCTCTCACTCCCAGGGCGAACGTTACATAATATATGAGCACACATGTATGTGTATATAAATAAGTACCGAAAGCTTTGCTCATCTCTACAGAGTAATTCAATGGCCGGGTCTTTTTCCTGCAAATTGAATGAAAAAATTCGAACGGTTTTTATTTAATTAATAAATATTTCATTCATGACGTTAATTAGTTATTTGTTCAATCCCGGAAATGAACAAGTCCCGACTGTTTGAGGTAGAAAAAAACAAAGAAAGGAAAATTTTCTTGGAATTAATAGATTATCGTGTCATTTTTATAATTGGATCCTAATTCGATTAATTAATGAGTTTCCCATATTTATTCTTCCGCCGGGTGCGGCGAAAATGTGGCCTGGGTCGGAGGATGCAACTTACGGAGATGCCTGTAAGAGAATACACATCGATTATGTTTGAAGGTAAAAGAATAAGAGGAGCGAGAGAAAGGGACAGAGAAGGAGAGCAGGACAGCGAGGAGGATGCGTCGAGTAGCGAGTGAACGTAGCGCCGGTAAGAGTGTTGTAGGTCAGGGGATAAAAATGATTGCGGCAAGAGAGCCAAGCAATAACCTGCCCCGGTCTCTCCGCAAGTTCTGCTTTATGCACATATATAAACGCGCCGCACGAGTCTCTGCGAGGGCACGTGGGCAGATAGCCAGTTAACGAGATCCTCTCGATATCCTTCTCGCATATACGCGGTCAACTTTCGTCAACTTCTTCTCCAGGTCCACCCGTTTTTCCGTATGCTATAGCATATATATTGCGAAAGATCGAGAAGCAAAGGGAAATATAAGGAGACGAACAACCGCCATAAAACTTGAAGATATGATCTTCGAGCCGTGATTAGAGTATATAATTACGGGCCGCCAATTATTTTGTACGTCGACGAATATACACACACATTAAGAAAACGATCGTGCGTGATCTCCTACGAGGGCGTGCCGGAGACCCGGTGCACATGCACAAGAAAAAAAACGGCCGAATTAATTTTAACGATACATACAAATGAGTCTAGGATTATTAAAAAATACAATAAACAAAAATGAGTTATTGAAATAAGTGGAAAATGAAAAGGCTTGCACAATTGAAACTCATTAATTCCATTCGATTTACGAGGCCGCGCAGCAGGGACTAAAAGACTTAAAGTTGTGAAGGACGAACGCGTACGCGGAAAAAGACGAGCGCGCTTCCCCGTTATTGTAAGGGCAATATCTCTGTTTACATATTTTCTCAGACTGAATGAGCCTTTTGCGTCTTTGGCGGTTTTCGCGTGGCAGCAATCGTCCAGGAATTTTTTGTCGGTCAACTTTGTCGAGGTCCAGAAAACAGTCACGCGACGGGTTGCAAGAGACGTGTGTCGTATAGATCGCGGCTCGTGAGGCGGGTCGGAGCCAAGAAGAAGAAGAGAGAGAGAGAGAGAAATTCTGGCTCCCCGCGGGCGGTTCCACGTGACATTTCCGGAGCCGTCGCGAGCACTCTCGAGGATAATACCTCTCCCGTGAGCGCAGATACAAAAAGACAACTATCTTCATATCCCTCTGCGTCCCTGTCTCGCTCGCTCTTCCTCTTTCTTTGGTTAAAGGACCGTCTTGGCCACGAATCGGTCGCACGACTTGTCCGGTTTGCTCCGTTGGTTGCTCCTGCTCGCGCCACGCCGCCCCAAGATCATCTCCATGATCAATGGTACTCCCCACTGAAATGCATGTCCCCGGGGGCATAACTGTAACTACCAAGATACCGCACGAAGATTAGATGCACCGTTGCGTTTCTCTCTCTTTGCCTCTCTCTCTCGCATTCTCTCAGGGGGTTTGTTTGTTTGTGGAGAGTCTCGTAGTGACACGCCCATCATTTTACCCGAATGGTGGACTTCCCAATTAAACTTGCTAATTAGGAAACACATGTAAAACAATTTTTTTTTAGGGATTAAGTGGATACCGGATTAATTGTGACGAGAGATAAAAATGATGATGTTAACGAGCCATTCGTAATTTAAATGGAATTCAATTTGACCGACGATGCTTTTAAATTTTCAATCAATAAAGAACGTCCCGCATGGCCGTCTGCTTGACCAATTGGTGTGTTGAATCGATGCTATCGGGCCCCAAGAAAATATGCTCATACCATATGAGAATATAGATAAATATATATATATAGCCAATCGTAATTCTAGACTAGGTGGTAGCCAGGACAGTGACGGTAACGACACTCTGGCAATTCTAGCTTCTCTTTGGTTAGGCCTGGCAGGCAGAGAATATTAATTTCCTCTGTGCTCCGAAGGTATATCGAGAGTCTAACTTATATATTTATATAACTTACATACGTGTCGAATGATGGCAGAGAAAAGGGCGTAAATCATAGGTTTTAGCAAGCAGAGCAACTTGAGCTTGAGGCCATTTGGTTGGATGCTTGCCATTCGAAATAACATTGGCAGTACGCTTCCCTCGGGCAGTGAAACTGGAGCCCATCGACCAATCATTGCAACGATCGTATAGACCAAAGAAAAATAGAGATAATGTTCTCCAAAGAGAGGGAAGCTCGTGCAGTCGATAGAGAACAAGAGACAGACCTTTGGCTTGGCACAGCATCGAAAATGATTCCACTAAATTATTGTAAGAGGATCCTGCTTTGCGTTCGCGAAATGCTTTCTCAGGGGGTACGTCTCTCGATTTCTGTTACCGCTGCAACGATCATGCCAAACAATTTTGCACTCGCTATCGATCCACAGTCACATGCGTCTGGGCTGGGGCAAAGAGAACATTGACAACACTGAATAAAAACGATGATGAGTTATTGGCTCGATCTCTATGGCCCGACCCACTAGCTTCAATTATAAGATCAATATACTGCAGGATATTGATTGCAGCAGGTAACTTCCTGTAGGCATATACAATTGCGTACCTTCAGTAAAAATAAAGAAATCGAGATTTTCTTATTTTCACACCTCCCAAATCCTTTTGCCAGGAGACGTCGTTGGAATTTCAATTTGATGAAAAGAAATAAATCGTTTTCGATCTCGTATTTCAATAATTCCACTAGCACCGCCTCATTAAGGTTCACAAACACGTCCTAATTCATTATTCCAGCCTCGAGGTCAGAGCTACGAAAAAATGTCTCTTCTATATTAACGCCCTGCTCTTTGCAGTTCCAGATCTAAGATTTTTATGTTGGTGGAAAAACAAAATACATTCTCGACACGTTCGCATACGAGAGAAAAATGGCTGGGTCAATATGCGAGGTCATTTCTCGCACTCGCCAACGGTGGATAGTCCATTATTCAAGACAATGCCAGAAATCACGTGTACACATACGTGGGAAGACGAAAATAAGACGTGTAACACGACGAGAGTGTTTTCAAATATTTTCAAGATTTATTATCCGCAGCTGTAACTCCAAGAAATTCAATTGTCCTCACTTCCGAGCCTTCATTCTCGTATAGCAAAAAATACATATTTTCGTCCAGTTGTCTCGCGTGATCGCGAGACAAGAAAACATTCCGAGAAAGGAATTCATTTTGAATGTTTTTCAGTGGGCTTCTAAGTCGCTTGCTTTGACGTTATTTCACTCCCAAACGAGCTCCCAATGGGCACGTGTTTTCCTTTTTTTTATCATACTCGACCTTCCGGGGGACCAAACAATCACTCTTACTTTTTCAGCCAATAGATTCGATCAACAAACGAGAAATTACGATGAGGTTTCGATTTTTTGTTATTCAAACATTTTTTCTCACTGTCTCAATTAATTCGAATTGTCTTGGCTTCAATTCGACGAAGTAGCTGGTATGGATTTTCAGTGATTTCACGAGTCAGAGGGTATTTGGTGTTTCGTGCCATTTATGACGTAATTTAACGATTGGTAAAACTTTTCCCTGATAAATTCTCGAGGTTTTCCAACATTTCGAGCGCAAGTACGTCTCTCCAATAAAATGTCTTGTGTATCGTACACACGCACGCATTAACAAAGTAATCTGGGTGATGAAGTCACTCGGGATGGTTTAGTTGAGAGTAGAACAGGCCAGGAGCCGGTAAGACACGAGAGAATAAAGGTAAGGGAGAAGAGAGACGTGATAAATTTCTCGGAAGGTTTTCGTACATAAAGTCAAGAGTTTGTACGCGACTGGGTTTCTAATAGATTTATTTAGCCAAGGAGTTAGCACGAAGTTGACCAAGAGTGGACTATCGGGGAGTCTGGGATTCGAACCGAAGGAAAATAAGAGAAAAAGGACGAGTTCTGAAGAAGAGAAAAAAAAAAAACGCGTGTACACACACACGCGCGTACGCAAAAAGGCGAAGGAAAAAAAATGGCAAACAGTAACGCGCGTGGGACGTTTCTCTGATGGAACTGCAAGAAGACGTTCCCTATTATAGCATTACATTATCTTTCTCTGTTTCTTTGGCCACATTCTGCTCTCGTGCTCTTGGCTGATTCTCGAGATCTTTTCTCGCGGCCAAGCAATTGTAGACGCGATTGTCTCGCTCGCTCCCGAGCTTCTCCGGGCCTTCATATCCTTGTTTCTTCGTTCGGAGTTTTAACGTTCTCGAGATGCTCGAGGAAAAGAGCAACGAAGATAAAGACGAGAGGAAAGAGAGAAAGGGAGGGAGATAAGTCGCGAGAGTATGAGCCGGAGGAAGACAAAATTGAGGAGTGAGGCACGTCGAGTAGCGAGAGAAGGAGAAGAGCTTTCCAAATGGATTTGTCTGCCAGCTTCAAGGTCGCTTGACTTATCGCCCCCTCTTTGGTGTATACCTCTTGCTGGAAGAGTCTTTTCTCGCTCGACATGCATACACTCGCGTACCACCTGTACATACATAAATACGTACTTGTATTCGTTATGTAGGATTGCCCCGAGAGTGGCACACACCCGCGCCACGGTCGAGCGAACGAGCGAGATAAAAGTTAGCCAGTGAAGCGAAGTGAGTAAACGCGCGCCGAGAGGAGAATGAAAATAAGACCGACAGCAAAGAGATGTGCTCGGTCGTCCCCGAGGGAATCTTGGAGTCAGGACCAACTCAAACGTATCAATTGCTTACTAACGAAAAGGCTTGCCACGAACTTTCCCAACGGACTAACTTGGCCTTACATGAGCCTTTTTCATTTCTTAGCTCGAACGATGATGCGGCCTGCAGTCTTCGTTGATGCTCCTGAGCTCTCTGATGCAGCTAGCTATAAGGTGCAGCTTGCGCATTGCTCCGTGTCGTCGTCGTCGTCGTCGTCGACGTCGTTGCGCCAGTGAACGAGCGTGTTTTACGCGCGTGGGACGTGTGAAGGTCTCCCATTTAAGGCGCTCTCTCTCTCTCTCTCTCTCTCTCTCTCTCTCTCTCTTTTCTTCAGGTTTCCTTTTTTTTATGGTGTGCGTGTTTTTTTTTTTTTTATTATCGCGTTTCTCGCTCGAGAGCTCTCGATGCGCCACAGAGAAGAGAGAAGTCACTCTCTTTTCCTTTCAACTTCATCGTCGGCTGGACCTCGGGAAACAACCCTTGGGAGTTGTCCGAGTACCGAGTATAGATGGCGCTCGAAAAGGCATAGAGATCTCGAGGATTTCGAATGGATTTATCTCGTGGACGTTTCTCGAGGCCGTCTCAAGTGCATTTACTCGCATGCGTATGTGTATTCATACGTTTGTGTGTGTCTGTCTTTATTTATATACGAAACTCAAGAAGCGTTGAGATTCGAGCGGCTCCCAACAAGTCTTGCTTGATATTTATGCCGTACGGCGTGTGTTACGGTGACGCAGACACCCGATGTGCTTTTTATTCTTCCTTTCCTTTTCTTCCTTTCGTTCATTCGCCACTTCACGGTATACACCTCATTTGTTCCACTTCATCCTCTACGAACCGAGAATTCACGACTTCATTATCGCGATTAATCGTAGCGAATGTGAATTAATTTTTTTTTGAGCGAATTTTTCCAATCGTTATTACGAAAGGAAAGTTTGCGCAAAAACACGCGACGCTTCCGCTACGATCTCTCCGTACGACTTCGTGACGCGAAGATCCTTTTTTCTCTTTTTCAGCTTTTTCCTCCTGGCAGATCCTGATGAACTCTGAGAGTCACACAAAACTCACGATCTCACGCGCCCTCCATCTCAATCTTCCGCAACGATGGCAATTAGCGATCTTTTTTCACACATTCTCGTATTTTTTCGTTTCGACTGTCCCAACACACTCGTCAGGGTCCACAAGCTGATTCTTCCTTCTCTTCGTCTTTTCCCCTCCGCTCGAACAAATTTCCCATCAATACAAAGACGCCTACGTCATTGCCATATTTTTTCCTCTTTCTCTTTGTGCTCGGATCTCGTGTCACAGACACGACGATTTCAACCGCACGAAACTAAATACCGCTTAATGTCCGAACCGTGCACGAACCAGGTGAAAAAATTTTCTCATATTTATACAATGTGGAAGCCAATGTGATTCGAGTGTCGTCCGAGGCTGCGTGTGTTGGTGAAACACTTTTTCGGGCAAGCGCCACCACCGCAGGTCCGGACTAAAGCCAAAATAGCTTTACGGCTTCGCTCCACGAATATTTATTTGACAAGCCGAAGCGTATCCTAAAATTCCCTTTTGTCTACCGAATCGACCACATCTCTTCCCTTAGACTCTCGCCACATATACAATTTTTAATGACGAATAAATATGGTGGAACGAATCGCCTAAGAACTTTTTTTTCCCTAATTTGTTTATAATAATAGTTATGACAATAATGATACGGTCGAAAAAGATACCACGTGTTTTTTCTTCAGCCAAAATTTACCTTCAGATATTTTTATACATGCCCAAACTTATTTTTATAAATATATACACGACGGGGATGAGAACTGAGTCGAGCACACCCCGCAAGCGAACTCCTATGGATTTCCGGGAAAAATTTTTCGCGCGTCAAATGTAGGAGGACTCCCGGAGCTCTTAATGTTCCTAGACCCAACGCATTGACGAATTTATTCGACAAGGGTTTCGACCAATACCGAACGCTTAATGGACAGATCAGCGATTTCTCTCGTGCTCGTTCGCGAAGCCCATTTCGCAACAGATTTTTGATGCTCCAATTATCTCCGTCCTTTTTTATCAGTAGCATGTGGACCCGACACGGTACCATCCAAACAATATTGCTCTAAAAAATTCGACGCTTTTTATCAACGTTTCTCATAAACGTTCCAATTAGCTTGACGAAAATGGCAACTTTCCTTTAAAAAATCAACGCCGCTCACTATTGCGCTATTGAATTATCAAATTATCCAATCACATGACCGCATGGTAAATGAGAACAAAGAAAGTCTCTATGAAGTCGATTTCGACTCTGAATGACAAATACCGATAGGAAGCAGTGACATTTTTAGAGAGTTGCAAAATTCAGAAGCAGCCAGCCACGTCTGCTCAATATTGTATAAATGGGGGATCGAAATTCGCGACAAGCGACCTATTAAATTCTTTTCTAGACTTGACTCTTGACTGATTTATTTGAGTTTTTATTTTGAACGTCGTTTCGAGCCTTCCGTTTATTTAATATTTCTGAAATATCTGTATTTCCAGAAATATCCTGTGCGAAAACTATTATTCCAACATATAACGAAATTAATATATTCCATTTCAAGTTGAGATGTATTTACCCGCAAAATTATTTTTTATTTCCAGCAAAAAAAAGGAGACTAAAAAATCCCGACACAACCGCACGCATATACACATAACTGTCAAACTGAACAGTCTCCAAATTCGAGATTTCCAAGCAACCAATCACAGCACGAATAAAAAGCTAACAATGGATTCGATATTTCGATAAATTTGAGCCCATCAACTTTTTATTAGAGGATCAAGAAGATTATTGGCTCTGAATAAGGAATAAATTCATTTATACTTGGAATAAAATTTTATTGCACAATGTCTGTCGTAAATTAATGGATTGAAGTGACGCTTTATGGTGTTTTTGATACTTAATAAGGATTCGCAGCGATAAAAAAAATTCCGAATAGATTTTGATTGGTTCGGTGACCATTTGTGATTCTGGGTCGAATGAGCGGAACCGCGTGAGCTCGTGTCTGAGTAGGTGTCACGTACAGCTAAAGGAAGTACTCTTGGTATCTGGAGGGTGAAACAGGATGGATATAGAGCGGGGGAGCATGAGATCGAGACAGCAAAGCAAGACCGCGAGAGAGTGAGATAAAAAAAAAAAAAGAAGAAAAACTGACGATTCGAGAGTATAGAGACGAAGGCTTTGGTGAGTATGGATATGGCAAAGGAGATCAGAGACTCGGGGAGAGCGCGCGTGGTCCCTGGGGTGGTACACACCACGCATTTGCGGTCACACTACTCGGGACACGAAGGAAACGGCATATACGTCGATTAACGGCCGCGTGACCAGCAGCGTTCACTATTCGCACACACTCCTGGCTCGTTCTGTCTCAAACGATCAACACATATGAGGTCCACGCAAGAGATACGCTATTTATACGTGGTGACTGCATGCAGAGGAGTGAGAGAGAACAACAGAGAGAAAAGCAGTGACAGCAGAGAGTAAACGATAAGGAGACATCACCGAGGAACCAAGAGAGTATAGAGGAGAAACGTGGGAGCGCAAGAAAGACGAAAAGAAAAAAAGAAAAAAAGTGGATACAGAAATGAAAGAACGGAGCAGAGACGTCGTCAACTTTTCATCCGGCGAGAGAGCGGGTTCCTCAATAAGGCAGCAGGTAGGACGTAGCGCGTGTTATCCGGGCGCCAGGAACAGCGATGATTCACCACCACTTTGAAAAGTAAACCGAGAAAAATTGTCGATTTTTACAATTTCAATGTATTCCTCATATTTTTCTATTCATATTCCGTATACAGTGTGGAAAGGATTTCCTGAGAAAATATTACGAAAATCTATGATAAGATTTATATCTTTAAAAATTCCGAGCTCTATTTTTTTTATCAATTTGATTCGATCATCAACGCGCGGTCCCACAACAAAATTCCTATCTATTCTGTAAGACCGGGAGAAAAAATAATGAAGTACAGAAGAGAGTATTAAACGTATAAATTGTGAATAAAAAAGAGGGAATAAAAGTAAAAGGAAGAAGAAGAGGAAGAAGAAGAATGAGTTAGATCTTGGTGGATTGCGGATCGTTCGCGGGATCGTTTGCGCACGCCGTCGCCCTCTCTCTCTCTCTCTCTCTCTCTTGCTCTTTCTCTCCGTTTGCGCACCACCGACAGATGGGATTATCTGATCTTGAATCTAGCCCTGGGGATGGCTCTCGCGCGCGCATGTGTAATTGCCATCGGTGAGAGAGGAAAGAGTACAGAGAGTTGATCCTGCCGCCTTTTCTAAAGCGTCGCTCGGCGAGAGAGCACGTACACCGAAACTACGTTTCTCATTCTCTCTCATCAGTTGCCTTGACCGTCAAGCTGCAGGGATTCCCGGTAGCGTCTCGACGCTTCGAGTATGCATGCATACTGTGATAAATAAACAATTCCAAAGGGTATCGGTTGTCCTAGAGTCGTGACAGTGGTGAACGTATGAGAAGAGTTTATTTGCAATTCATGCGAATTTTTCGTACACCGGAACCCACCATTTTCGTTTTTCTTTCCTCCAGATATATTCCTATTTGGAGGAGACGTCGTAAGAGCAGGAGGATAATGTTTATATCGAGAAAAAGGCGAAGGGATGCTGGAAAAATTAAAAGGAGTTGAGAGGGGGAAGGGGGGAAGGAATGTTTATTTTGAAGGAGAGAAAGAGACATGTTTGTTCAAAGGGGAAGGAATAAGAAAGCGAGTCAAGGCTGTGAACTGGAGAATGTGCGTGCAGCTATGCTACCAGGGAGTAAGAGACGAACGTTTTATCCCTTGGCGTGCTGGATATTACTCTCCTGGTTTCTTGAACTGCGCGAGAGGAAAGAGCGAGAGATATGGCAACGAAGTAGGTAAAGCCACTAGAGAATCAGGGACGACCAAGTAAAATAGTGGTAGAAAGAGCTCAAAGGATCCCCGCTGTCTTTCTCATTCTCTCTCCCTTCCTCTCCCCATGCTCCGTGCCTTCTTTTTTTTCTTCTCTACTTCCATCTCTTTTGTGTGCAAGCTCCAGAAGCCAAAACCATAGCTAGGCGAACAGTTGAGCGCGTCCACATGAATCTATACCGGGCCTCCGGTAAGAGAGAGTCTACCCGATAACGATCGGCCACCGCGAGCAGGAGCATCACTTGGAAGCTGCGCGAAGAAGAGGAGCATCAGAGAGGCCAAGCGAATCGATGCTAGCCAGCATCTCTAGCAGCTCTTATTCTTCATCTCTTTCTTTTTCTTATTAGCCTTCTTTCTCTTGTCTATAGATCCTTGAGTGCACGAGCTCACTCTCTTTCTCCCTCCTTACGTTTTCTATACTTTTACCCCCCCCCCGTGGCACCTGTCCACCCAAGTAGATAATAACGCCGCGGCCCTCCGAGCACCACCAGAGGAATCGGCCGCCTGCCAGCTACAGCCTGATTGCTCGACTGCTACCTGCCTCTGGCTCGACTCTTACCTTCTTCTTCTTCGTCTTCTTCATCTTCTTTCTTCTTTCTTTTCTCCTTTCATTTCGCTCTCTTTCTATCTCACTTGTTTCAGCTCTCAATGTGCTCTTGGCACTCCTTCTCTTCTCTCGAGCCGCCACCACATTGCCACAAACAGCCTCTCTCCCTCTCTCTCTCTCTCTCTCTCTCTGTTTTTCTATCTTCTTCTCTATCTCTCTCCTTCCCTCTCATTCTTTTTCTTTCGATATTCTCTCCTGCTCACCAACATACCAGTGCTTATGCCTTCACGCAATCTTTCATGCGCCCTTAATTCACACAGAAGACCATTCACCCGGTGTACACTTGCACAAGATTGTTACCTTCGGATCACAACCAACTCCGCTTCGATCATCATTATATTCGAATTTCAAATGTAGCAATTAAGGTGTTTGCGATTTCGTCTAAGATCAATGCCGCACCTTTTTTTCTTAGATCCTCTATTCGATTACGCCCTTCAATCTCACTCGCAACCATTTCATTGTGATCCCGATATTATATTCGGCGTCAATTTATGGGATTTTTTTTTTCTTTACTTTCAGGATGAATTTGTCGAGGGATCTCAAGAGAATAACGAAATTTGTCACACCAAGTCGCTGCAGTAATCTCGATCAGGTACCATTTCAATATTCATCAACAATTTTTTCATTCTCTTCATTTTTCTGACCTCTTCTCCGCCTATAACGCTGGCAATAAACTTTCAAGTTGAATCTGCCACGCGGATAAAAATATAAAGACACTATATTGTAGAGCTTTCAATTTAAATCACAGATTTATTGCCAAACGTTTGGTAGTGATCGTCGTAGTAATAAAATCATTCTGTTCCTTCCATAGCTAATTTCAACGATCGGAGAACCACTCTCAGGATAATCGTTTCGTCCTGGGCCTCTAAAAAGCTCATCAGGTCGTTTCCGCCCTCTTTTCAAGCTGTATCTCATGCCGCTTTGATCTTCGCGCGAAAGTCAGCGAGACGAAGCAGATCCCATTCGACGAGACCTATATAAATTTGAGAAGCCCTAGAGGACGTTCTGTTTCGAATTTACACATTTGAAGAAATTCTTTTAGAGACTGCAAAAAAATGGGAAGACCTGGGTTTTTATTATTTAGATTTACAGTCGAGCCGGTGCTAATGTCATCGTCGTCACTTATCCGTTTGTATATTCACGACATTGCGTCAGTCTATATATCCATTTTTATTATTCTCCATCTATCCTCCATTCTATTCTTCGCGGTATACTCTGCATCTTTTTTTCTGGCCTCTATGTCTCGGGATGCCGCGCGGCTGCATCGTCATGTCGTCGTCATCAAAATTCTCCGGTTCTTTGCGAGACCAATGGGGGAAGAAGAAACAAAAGATATGGCGAACGTCAGGGTGGTTAGTTTTATGGGTTCCCATGCCCGACAGAGCTTTTTTTTCTACACCCAGCGAAAACTTCCGGTCGTTTACTTTTATTAATGACCACCCCTGTTCTGAAAATTAATTTTTTATGCTTCGTAATTTATTCCGCAAATACTCATTAATTTTTTACCCGAAAACGCAGTGGCCTCGTCTTTTTTTAACAGCTTCGCTGTTAAAACGATCGACGCGATATTTAACGAAAGAATTTTTCGTGCGTGTAGCTCCTGCCAATTAAAAAATCCACGAGATTAGAAACTCTCCGTCTTAGTGATGAGGATCTCGTTGGAGGAAATGTTCGTCGGCAGGAAGAATTCATCGAAAAATTGAAATATAAAACTCATACGTAAATACGAAGAGTTTCAGTGGGAATGTAGTTGCGGAATCGACTGAGCAGCGAGGGAAAAGAAAAGTTAAAAAAAAAAGGGAGAAAAGAGGATTGAGAGCAGGAGGAGGCCTGGTGGTTTGTTGGCGGGCTCGATTGCGCGGGCTGCGTAGACCGGGTGTGTAGAGCACTCTCTTGGCTCGATCAAAGTCGTTAGTCGTCCGGTCGTTAGCTCGTTATATCACGCCGCGATGTACCCACCGAGAGTCGTTAGAGCCTCGATAGAGAGAACTTGAAAGAGATGAAAAGATGCTGCGTGAGTAACTCTGATTTAGTCCGACTCAAACAGCGCCAAAGACCGAGGCAGAGAAAGAGCGAACAAGAGAAAAATAAGATTGAAGAATAAAAAGGAATGAAAAAATGGAGAAAAAAAACGTGAAGATGAGGAATGGAAAGAGAGGGAGAGAGCTTTGCGATGAAAAGCGAACGAAGAAAGAATCGGGGCGGGAAAGAGTTGCACGGAGATGAATAAAAGAGAAAAATAGAAATAGAGAAATTCCTGAGCACTCTGTACGGTAGTTCCGACTTCCGAACTGGTTCTCCCTGCGGTCTCGCGATGAGAACGCCGCTCGTTCTTCTAATCACTTTCGATGATCCGCGTAGCCACGCGGTAAAGAAGCATCGCGCCTCGATTCGTCAGGTGTACAAAACGAAAATAAATCGAGCTATATTCCTTTTATCCTTCTTCTCCTTCGTAAGCTTAATGAAATTGCGTCTAATCAAACGGGTTGGGGGTAAAGTACGTTCCAGCGATGCGATCGGAAATCGAAAACAATGAGAACAACTAAAATCTTATCGATTTGTTTTATGGGCATCGCTTCCGAGCGGATTGCATGGAATTTATAACATTCCACAGATAAAAAACATAAAAAAAACAAAGGTAAGAGCGTAGTCGAGCATTTTGAATTTTGCGCAGAATAAAAGCCAAATTTGAGTAACAAAATTTGCAAACTAAATCTCCTCAGAATTGCAGTCAAGTTTGAAACGAATAGCGCGATAGAAACGCGTCCTGAATAAATGTCTTAAAAAAATTGTAAATAGTTCGGAAACTGGAAAAATGAGGCAACGAATTTCCCAGTGGATACTGCCAGAATGGGACAGACGTGAAAAGACCAACGATACCAGCACACTGGAGAATAATATGCGACGATAACGATTTCCACATTATAGTTATGGTCTCAACAATATTGAGTGATGAAAGATTTTGACACGTCACGATGTGTGATTGCCCTCGGCTGCTTTCATAGCCAAGCGTGAGAGAGCAGCAACACTTTTACACTAAAAATCTATAAACGTAATGTACGAACACACACATAGAGATGGCTAAGTATAGGAATGTCTGGAGAGCGTGGCCAAGATCCTCACGGAAGAAGGAGAGTCGTACAGCAGAAGGGCTAACCACCGCCACATCTTGGTGAGCAGTCACGACCTTGAAGAGCACGAGCACACTCTCGATAAGCGGTAGTTCGGAATAACGGAGTAACCGGCTGATCTCTTCTTCCTCTTTCTCCTTTCTTCTTTTCTTTCACCTTCTGCTCTCCTCATCGTTCCTCCTCCTCCTCCTCCTCTTCCTCCCCCGCCTCTTAATCTCCGCTTTCGAGACAACCGCAAGTGTTTCGTCCCGAAACGCGAACGTTGCATAAGTACCGCAACCACCGGAAACATTCTTTCCGCAGGGTCCCAGACTATAACTGAGACTGCGATCATCCGATCCTTAAACACTTCCCAAGAAGCTCCGTTCGCGAATTTCAAAGGAATTTACTTTTATTCATACCTGAGCGTGTTCTGGTTGGCACTTTCTTTGAATTTGACAAAGTTCTGATTGTCGCGTTTCGTGAAATCTAGCCGGACTGTAGAGAACGCTGGTCATGATATTATGATAAATTCGTATTTTATAATTGGAGAATGAAATTTTTTGGAATTTCCTGGGTAATTATTTGTCGGTAATGGCGATTTCAAGTTATTTTCATTATTTAGTGTTCGAATCGCTGCCTTTCTCGCGTGTCTGACGTGAACTGAATTCCAATTGTTTCCTCTTTCGATACAAACGTACAGCTGTCCGTTGCCCATTGAATCTCTTGTACACCTGGAAACGAGTCAACGTTCTACACTATTAGCTCTTCAGCCACAAGCACACACAATAATATACGTATATTCCTACGAGTACCACTTTCACTGGCCAAGTCCCTGACACTTTCCCGCGAGGTCGTAAACGACAATATGCTGTAGATTCGAGTAGATACTGAAATTTTCTTTAGCACGTATTCTCGAGATTCTCTTTGGCTACGAGCGAGTCGTGAAATCGTCCTCTCTTACGATATGAAATGATACGCTGATACGTGGCCGACGTATAGGATGCCAAACGAGAAAGCGTTCGGGCGCGAATTAAACGGCAGACATTTATTTACGAGATCTCCGTGTTGGAAGAAAAAGCGTTTGTTAAAAATGGTGGCTAAAACTTTCATGACGACAAGTAACGCCGGAAATGGCTAAGAAAATTTTTCATTCCCGCGTCTGCCTTCGAGATATTTTTTAGAACTACGCGGACGAGAATCATGTGGATTTGAAAGAAAGAGCAACGGCGAATGGAAAAAAAATAATGCTCACAATAAAAAAAAAAAAAAGCCAGAGGTAAAAAATGCGAAGGTTAAAGTAGCAGCGATTTTGATTCGATGAGAAATGTCAGAACCGTTAATGTTGTTGATGGTCTACCGTGCAACAAGAGCTCGAACGAGTTATCTCTCGACCCAAAGTGTTTCAAGAACGAGTTCCACCGTTCGGCGATGATTTGCAATTATGCTAATTTTGGAGCTTCTCCACCGCAGCGGATTCGCCTCTTTTATTCATTTACATGTCGAACAAATGTGGGCACGCTATTTACAAAAGTATAATTGACTCGTTACGGGAATCGTATTGGAATATAAACGAAATTAGGATATATGTTGAAGTATTGGTACACGAGAAGGAAATACTTCTGGGGATAATGGGCGCTGGATCTTCCTGCAGTTTTATACGCGCAAGAAACAACGTCGGATGAATCGTGACGCGAAAACACGAGGAGAAAGGAGGATCCCCTCGAAAGACCTTTGTACATCGTGCACTCAAACTTATCCACAAACACGGACACTCATATGTTTTATATAAATATATGAGCTTTGGTGTTACAGCCAAGGATTTTTTTAAACTTTCGCTGAGTGAGGGACATTCACGTTGTTCTCCGCAGCGCGTCTCCATCTCGCGGTTTCTTACACTGTAGAAAGCTCTCTCAAATGGAAAACAAATTCGAGCGATTATTCTATTGACAGAGTCGTGGCATAAACGTGAGAAAGATTTTATTGAGCAAGTGCGAAAATATCAAACAAATACATGCGCACGAAAAATCACGGAAACCTCAAGGATTTACGCAATTCTTTCAGAGTCTTCCACAAACTTACGTCGACAACGAAACACGTTCGGCTGGATTGAGTGAAGATGGGAAAATTATTCGTCAGAGAACAAACTATGGATTGAGATTCGACCATTAATTCAAAGTTTTTGGACATTCCTGCTCCTCTTCGGTGACTTAATTAACGTTCATTGAATCATAATCATTTCTTATAAACTCCATACAATTACGCTAGGGTTCCATGGTAGGAGTAATTGATTCGTTAGCATGTGATTAAGAGACTAATAATTCAAAGACCTCGACACGTGTAGAAAGATTACGAATCCATTCCTCTTTGAGGTAAACCAAAATAAATAATGTTTTAACCTTTGGCTTTGAAACAAACACTAGCAAACGATTTGTTTTATTATCAACGCGACGAAATTTTTGTTCTTTTCGTATTTACCGATGACCAGGGGGGTGCGTGTCATCAGAACCACGAATTAGATTAAAAACTTGTTCATTAATCTGTTGGGAATTGTAATTAATATACTGTTTTTTTAATGAATCGAGATATTTTTTTCTTACTGGTTGATTCAGGCTCGTAGAGGCTCGAAAAAATAGGATTGATCAGCCAGGACGGTTAGGAATGATGCAGCGTTGAATCCACTAGGCAAGTCTGTGTCAAGAAAATTAATCAGACTACCGAAAGTTATGCCTTCGTAAAGGCATCGATACGACTTGAGATTTTGATTGATGAGTTTGTATTCTTTTGTTGTGAAAAGTGCGTTGAACCACGTCGTAAGTTAGGCGAGTTGGACCGCGGGAGAGGATGAAAGAATAAGGCGCAATGGCCAAGAAGCGAGAAGAAGTAATTAGAGTACTGTTACGGACGGGAATCGTCAATTTGTCAGTGGAGCGAGAGCGAGAGAGAGAGAGAGAGAGAGAGGTCGAAGGAGGGGAGACTGAGATGAAGAAAATATTCGAGAATGGTATAAAGCCACGTACGAGGACCATTAGATATTATATTATCTTTTTTTAATCCCTCTTTTTATCTCACTCGTGCTCGCTTTAGTGGCTGCTCACAGGTGCAAATGTCCGGAAATTACGGGACGATTAAAGGTTGGAAACATAGAGGACGCCCAGGTTTTATGGCCAATTAGAAATAATTAGTGTCTCGCCGCGGGAACCGCCAAAGTTCGTTCTCACACTGATATTTCTCGCTCACTCTCCCTCGTAATTTCTTTTTCTTTCTGGTAAGAGATGGCCAATCGGGTAATTATTTTTATTGGCTTGGTGGTTGATTCGACGGTTGAACAGTTCGCCGAATATTCTTCATCCACCTTCATGATGTATAGTCTTATTTCTGCTTTTTTCTTATGTTTTTTTCTTTTGTTTTCGGTATTAGCTCATTCTTCATTTTCTAAGCAAGATATTCGATATTCTTCTCACGATTTGAGCGCTCCTCATTCTTTCACGAAAAGTAGTTCAGGACGAGGTTGAAAGTTCAAAGAATGAGTTCTAATCGCCCCAGTCCGGTTCGACCGCTCGCGTAATTGGGGTTATGAATTTATCATTCAGAGAAAACTTTAAAACGAATCAAGCAGCTTAAATAATATTCCTTGAATGCTTCGCGCTCAGCAGACCAATTTTCAGGCTCATAAGACTTTCCTGAATAGAATCCATTCGATTTTTGTCTTAATAAGAATTCCACAGCACGAAGACGTCACGATTGTGATCATCATTACGAGTCCTACGGTAATGATGATTGGTGATATCGTTTACTTTTTGATATTCGTATTTACTTAATAATTAATCCGGCCCCCATACGAGCAGTCTCAAATTTTTTATTTGTTTTGTTTATTCCTGAAGCTTTGCCCCGCAAGTGTGTGCTGCTGGTAACTTGAGAATCTCCCAGCGATAACACACTTAAGGACAGAGAGTAAGAAAAAAGGGATAATTCTTCTGGCTTACTGGAAGTTCGAAGGCTATATACATACAAGTGTATAGGTCCGAAGATTATTAGCATCGCGCCAGGTCAAATTGCAGAGGGGCAGATTGCTCTGGTGATTTTTTGTTGGCTCGGATGTAGAACTTATAACGTTAGATCTGGGTGAGTTGGGATGAGACCGATTATACTGAGAGGGACGTTTACGGTTGGGGCGGCAGATGATGAAGAAAGGAGGCAAAAAGTGAGAAGACACAAAGAAGAAGAGCAAAAAGCATGAGAAGAAGTTGATAAAGGAGAAGAAGGTGGAGGAAAAATTGGAACAGACTCTTGAGAAAAGGCGAGAAACATTGAAGCTGAGGAGATGGAAGAAAGGAGGGAAGAAAAACGCGCGTGCGACGTTTTTTTTTCTCTCTCTCTCTCTCTCTCTCTCTCTCTCTCTCTCTCCCCCTTCTATCCTTACCTTCTCATTCTCCTCTTTCTATGTATTTTGCTACGGGCATGAACGAGAGGAAAGTCTCCTCTCATCCAGAGGCTCTTCGTCGGAAAGGTTTGCACGAGAAGCGCTCGCTTGCCCGATGTGGAAGGGGTTGGTCCAAGCCATAACATTACAGAGGAGCCCGCTGAGTGAGATATTACCGCCGTCATAACCCTTAATAACTACACGGAGCCCTTTATAACGCCTCTCTCGGTGAGAGAGATAGTCAGAGAGAAAAACAGCTTTCCTACGCTTACGGAGAGAGAAAGTGAGATCGAGAGGGCGAGTGTGTATGCCTCACATTGTGTGTGAGTTTCGACAGGAGTAAAGAGCAGATAGGAAACGACGACGCGATGCAAAACGTTGTAGCAGCAGGACTCGGGCTCCCATTCGCTCTCGCTCATCGTCTTATCCGTAAAAGAGGACTGAGTCTCCCGCGAACAAACGCCGCCAAGATCAGAATGAATGTTGCGAGCAACGCGGCGTGTCGAAAATAGCGTGAAAATTATTGGTCAGAGGTCGAATGGATAATTTAATTAGATATCATCGGCTTGGCATGTATGCCGGATTATCTCCACCTTGGATAAATTCACTTTTTCGAGATTTGACATTTTCGCAGATTTAGGGAAGCAAAAAAATCGCTTCGTCGATCATTGCAAATGAATGATTCATCATATTTGTTATTTTCATTGCGTAACCTTTTTGTCATTATGACATTCTCGATCGGCAGTTCACTCGACAAAAAATCTCCTAATGACAGCTCAAACGTTGAATCGGCTACGAGAATGAAAATGTCTGATAAGCGAATCATGAACTCATGAGATTCTTCGTAACAAAAGGTCAAATCGTTTGGTGCATACGATAGGAGGTCATTCGTCGTAACGTTTCCTCGTAAATGGGGATAAGTATGAAAGAAATATTTCATTTTCATATATATATATATATGCGTCGCTCCGGTCAGGATGGTTGAGGGGGTTCGTCGGTATGTACAGCACGCGGAGATAAGAGAGAAAGCGGATGGTGTTTTGTGCTTGTAATGATGTTATTTTCTTGCTGGCGGTTAACTGGAGAGCGTACCCGAGCACGATTGCAAAAAAGATGTGCTCCCTCCCCCTCGCTACTGCTCATTGGGAGCGAAGAGAAGTTGCATGTCTACCACTTCACATACCTGATCTACTTCAACCCCGAGCCAGTTGGAAGGATCAGAAAATCCCGTCAGTGATGGCGTAGAGAAGATCCTTCTTTTGCGTTCGAGTATATCTCTCGCATACCGTATTTCTACTGGCGGTCATGCCGTTAGCGTGGAAGCACACCTGGCCATTTGTACGCACACAGACATATCCAGCTGTTTACAATAAAAAGGGCTAAAGTTAGTCAGCGTGCGGATTGAACGAGTATAGAAAATGCGCCGTTTTGATACTCGGGGATAATGATCGAGAGCAGGAGCTTGCACCGTAATGGACGTATGCGGCGTAGCTGACCGTCCAAAATAAGAAGAAAGCCGTCTTTAAGACTTTGAGCTATCGATCTGTACGCGTTCGTTGAACGCGTTTGTTGGTCCAGCGTGTTTGCGCGCGGGGGTAGAAATTCTCGAGCGAGCAAAGGACGGTGCAACGAATTGCTCTCCCTTTCGCTTCCTTCAGGCTGCTCAACTAAAAGCTAGTATTTCTCGCTGTAGTACAAACCAAGAGAAGAGAGGATGGGGCATAGCGAAACATCTACCATACTCTTTGGAATTTTAAGAGGAGGCCGACCAGATGTTGAGCCTCTCGTTTCTCGAATAGTTCTTCACGGTCGTAACAGTTTTCTCCATATAGTCTCACCTATATCTGTACATACGTCCATTCATATGTATATATATATGCTCTTTGCTTATGGTCTGAGGAGAAAAGAATGGCCAAGAGTGCGTGCGTGCACTTTGAGTCTATTTTTCTTTATTATTATTATTTTCGCTCATTTTTTTGTCTTAAAGAAGGAAAGAATAGCTCTCAGGGCAATTAGTTCCAAGTCGAATAATTTTTGAAAACAATTATGAAGGGAAATTGTTGTAGAGAGTGCGATGAAAAAATCGCATCCGTTTCCAATCGAATGACTCCGATCATTTAATTGTTTTTAGTTATCTCATCGTCAATAGGTTTTTTTTTTAAGATTTTTCTTTACGACTGCACTCTCCGGGGTTCTCGGGCCTCGAAATGAATTTCTGTTTTTAACGATTAAGACGTCGAGGATTTTCGTTCTTGAGTGAACTACGCCTTTGGGGTCGAATTGGGGCTCTGGGTCAAGACGAAAAGGGACTGCTTGGTGTATAGTTTTAAAAGTTAGTATATGCTGTGTATACTTTTGCACAAAAAATACTGCTCTTCCGGAGAGGAGGTTCCCCTTAACGATCTTGACCACGAAACATCTCACTCTCTTTGGCCTTGAACGAGAAACTCTCGCCCGTTAAATCTCGGGAGTGAGAGAGCGAGAAAGAGCAAGACCCTTCCTATCCATGTAATTTTGTTTTAAAGTCCGCGCTCACCATCACGAGAAAATGACCAGAATCATTCCAGCTTCTCCCTGCTGCTTTGCAACCTGATGTTCTCTTCCACACATCGTCGTATAATTAACCGCAGGCGCGAAAAAAAGTGCCATAAAATATGGGTTTCTCGGTCTCTTATGCTCGTGAACACAAATGTACATGCACGGACTAGCCCCTTAAACGAAAGGGCGTAATCCTCATGAATTTCCCTCGAATTCATATATTTTATGTCCTCTCGTCGTCTCCGACGACGTCTCTATTCTTTCCATTCTCATTTTTTTCATTTGATGAGGACCACCTCACCCTATGCAGTGCTGAAGACTTAGTTCTCGCCTCTAGCGCGTTTTCATTATTTTTTTCACAGCCTTTTTCCCTATAAAATAGTATTCTGGTCGACTATGGGGTGGTTTGGAAACAAAAACGGCTGTATAGATGATGAGGACCTCCTAACTCTATGCAGTGCTGAACAGGTCTCCCCTCTAACGCATTTTTATTTTTTTCCACAGCCTTTTTTGCCTAAAAAATTCGTTAATTTCAATTTTATGAAACATTGCTCCTGTAGACGATACCCGCATATCTCGATAAGTTATTATGTATGAAAAGGGCGCTGCAGCGTCACCAGATAACCGTTCGCGCGCGTCATGTACCCTAGTTTGGAGTAAATTGATGTAATTTGGTGTATAAGACCTTAAAGACTGCGAGGAACGATATCGCCGTCAGGATTATTACAGGATGAGATGTACGACGATGCTCAACTTGGTGAAATGAGGGTATTTATATATCTGTATAATTGCATTGAGGGCGATTATTCTCGTCCCGGGAAACGAGCTCGTTAGGATTTCTTAAGAGCGGTAGAAACGCTCGCCCGAGTTAATTAGAAAATCCAAGCGAGAGTCAAGAAGCACGGTGTAATATGCTCGTGGACTCTTTATCTTTTCTGACCCCCCGCCATTCGCGCGCGGCTTCGCTCTCCGCTACTGCGGAATTCACCCGGAGATAAAAGCCCATAAGTCACTCGCACGTGTCCTTTCGTACCGTTTGAACATCGGAAGCTCGACACTCCGACAGAAGAATAGCATATTGGAACCCATAACGGTGATTTTGTACACGAGCCTCAGGTGGAGACCGAGAGAGACAGAAAAGGGATGTTATAGGAAGTCATCACGTTTTCCATAATTCACTCTCGTGTGTCACCACTCGACCATCACCGCGCACAAGTTTCGCATGATTTATGATTTTGCCTTTACATTTTTATCTCTTTTCTCAAGTCCTACGAGATATATATCCTTTCATCCCGAATAATTTATCAACTCTGCCAGTTATCCAGTTTATATCCACATTTTTCCTATATTCACTATGCACCGGAGCTCCCGATTGGTGTACACTTCCGTGTACCAATCGCCTTTGTGCACCTGTCACGCTCATCAGGTCACGATCCAAATTTATATGCAATCCAAAATGACCAAGTTTTCTCCAAATTTTCGATAAATGTTTGCACTCTCCGAACCGCTTCTAATGTCAATCTTTTTAGATCCTCAAGGAATCATTGAAAAAGCTGGACATCAAAATTCGAACGTTTCAAAAAAGGACTGTCCATAACCCTATTTTTCGACCACTTGTCAAGGTCAAGGTTACTATTCAATGACCACGTGCCGAAAGTTCCGAAAAGTAATTAAGCCTGTAATTAAATATTTAGGTCCTCCCTGCTCGGTTAACTCTGTCAATTTAGTTTCGACAGTCCAACAGGATTGAATCAAGTCTGCGATTATATGGACATGTTAATTCAAGAATACGGTACAAATTTGCATGAATAAATACATTTAGAGGGCTCCGAACATCGTCTAATTAATATTATTATGACAGGAATTTATGGCTTACGCGTCATCATATACAAACACTTGTACTAAAGGCCCGTCAAAGGCTATGTGGATGATTCGTTGATTTGGTGTATTCGCATGCTTATTAAACGTCGTCAAGCTATTATTTTTTGGATGCCAAAAAAGGGGTCGTAATCGTCGAGCGTGAAAATATGAAGCCGGTAAGATAAAAGAATTTAAGAGAACGAAATTGACGAAATACGAGAGATTTTGGATAAAACAGAAATAATGAGTGGAAAAAATCTGAGAACGAACGTTCATCAGGTTTAGCTCTAATTGAATGGTCAAGTGAATGGAAGCTTTCATAAAATCCTCATAAACCACTAAAATAATAAATAAAATGGATATTCGGATGGAGGATTAAGAAAATATTGTTTATCCGTGAAAAATGGTAATTTTTGGAGAAAAATATTTTTCCCCTGACGCAAAGATTGAGACGACATGTTTACCGAGTATATCGAGAGGCTCAAACTTCTAATATATTATACCAACACTCACGAGGTTTCGGAATATCTATGAAACGTTGTAGGAAACGCTTTGAAACGGAACCTGAGAATTTTAGGGTCACGCAGCGAGATCGATGATTAATGAAGGCAGAGGCTTTGAAAAAGTGAAGGAGGATTTAAAAAAATGGGTTGAGTAAACAATCCGAAAAAGTTAACTGATTTCTGTTGTTTATTTTCCTCATCCGAGCAAACAACCCCCAGGTCCGTTCTTTTCTCCTTCATTATCAGCGATTTTTTTTTCTCGACTGAAATTCGCTGCATAGTATGGGAGCAGAATGCGAAGAAAAAACGAAAAGAAAGACGAAGGAGGCTGCGGTAATAATTTATAGCAATTAATCACGAGTGTGGGCCTGTCGCCCGTACCGACGCTTCGTTCCTCTTTTTTTAATGCCGGAGAATCGAACGTTTTTCATATCCAGCTAAGCCATTATCACAGTCGAGGCGCTCACCTCGGCACTACATAAATAGTCAATCGTTCGATCTTTCAATTCGAAACTATGGAGGCTTCCTCTTACCTTTCTCTGAATCTCTTTCGCTCCTCATATTTTCTCTCGCCAGTATATATATTTCTTCTTCTTTCTCGGGCCCGAGTTCTGAGTATTTTGTTAAATAAAACGATCAATTATTGTTCCTCCCGGACTTGGAGTCGATCGATACCTTTGCCACGATCGTTATAACCATTTTGTACCATTAGATATACAGTAATGGCCGGAGAAGAGATTCTTCGGCTGCAGTCAATAAAATATAATTACAGTGTCCCTCGAGGGCGTAGGAATCGATAGACTCGCTCTTAATTGATTTCCAGAGTTGTACCGAATGAATCGACCGAACGAAGAGTAAGAGACTCACGCACATAGGCGCGCGCGTATATACGAATATGAATAAATAATTTGTATTACTCGTCTGCTGGCCCCGGAGCTCTCCAGCCGTCCTAGACTCGTCCCTACTCGAAAAGAGCATCACGATTCCCGTTGCTCCTGTTTTATTCGCTAAAAACGATCGACGTATTCTATCTCGCACTCGAGACGTTATCGATTTGCAATATCTCTGAAGAACATCAGCCTCTGCGCGAACCCTTAGAATGCCGCGTTCACTGGCCATTCCTATGGGGATCTTCATTAGCATAACTTCGGCATAAAACATCGTCAGATAGAGAAAAACCAAGTATGAAGAAAAACGAGGAATAAAACGATCATAAATATTTTAGCCATACCGGCGCCTCAAGAGACAACATTATTATTTTATTAGGGGGGAACAAAAAAATAAGCCGATAGAACTTAAAAATCTCTCGTTCCGCAGAGGCAAATCATGCGAGCCAGTGAGGTCGATAATTATACGCGAAACCTTATAATTTGTTATTTATTTTTCAACTCCGACGCATTGACCGATGGTCGTGTCAAATTGAACAAAATTAAGATTTTTTTTTTTCTCCAATGAATAATCAAATTTTCGTCCAGGAATTAAGCCTGGACCGATGACGAATAATTTTTCAAAGCATATCTCGTTTTCCGATGTCTCTCCGAACATCTGCTCAGCCCAAGACCCGAAAAGTAGACAGAGAAAGGTATGATTTCTCCGTTTTCTATCGAACTTGTCTATTTCTCTTGCGGAGAGATTCGCCAGAGAGAGAGAGAGAGCTATACCCTGCTGGCGGGTATTCGAAACATTCGAGAAGGAGCTCCTCTAGGCGGAGAGTCAAGGCCGCGTGCGAAGCCCAAGAAGGACGCCTTTCCTAGCGCTGCTCGTGGCGCATACAGAAGAACTTTCAATATGCTATAGACACACGACTATAGATATACTGAGGCAGGAGCGTCGTTGAGAATTCAGTATTTGATGAATTGAATGATCATCCGGCATATTGACATTAACTTGTTGTTCATGACAAGCGTCGCAGTCTCTTAACTGTAAATATTGTGTAATTGTGAATATCGGTCCCTGGTATACAGGAATGTGAGCATATTTTACAGCCACCCTCTAGTTTTTCCCCCTCTTCCTCAAGGTTTTGCGCGGAGATGGCGACGAATGCAAATGCCGCACTTTCATACATTTCTTTCGATTTCTTATCCTCGGCGAGGATCGGAGTCGTAACAGTCCGCGCGGCAGCAGCTTGGTGCACTCCTCGGGCGACCAATACGCTCAGCAGCCTTGTGCACCAACAACTGCGTTTTATTTTCCGCCAGCGGGAACCGTATCGACTTGTTTTTTCTCTCTTCTGGTCTATACGTTGGCGCACTGCCACGAGAACGGGCACCACGATTGTTCGCACGTGACTGAACAAGAGAAAGTCCGCGGTTCTCTTGTTTGCCGTCCCTGTTTGCCGTGGCCATTTTTTTACCGATCATCTGGACGAGGCCAACAATGTTTGCGATACCAATGCGTGGAATTCGTACTAATTCCGAGCGCTATTTTAAATCAGGTGACGCAGCTCGCCTAACGAGCGACCAGAAAGTCAAATAACCTCCGTCGTCCTCGGAATAACTCCTAATGTTTTGCTGTGTGCCGTTCAGGATCCCGATCCCCGTAGGGGTCCGAATGATAAATTCGAGGGCAATGAATTTGAATAACCTTCTCATTTACAAATTTCCTTTGCGTCTTTTATTAGCCTTAGGATTTTTTAGGTTCGATGTCGTTTTTCATCAAAGTATTGAAAAAAAATCCTCATTAATTATTAAAGAATTTTTCACCGGACCGGTGATCCTTTATTTTTATGGAAATGCAATTTTTAGATGTCGGTACGTGATTCAAGTGGTTCGTAGGAAATTAGCGGCGTTATGCTGCGTATTTTGTGAAAAAAAGCTGCTTATCAGACACAGAAATGATCACGGAGTGGAAATTTGGAGTAATTAGTGATCCAAACGTTGCAATTAAAACGTTTTTGAATAAATCGTGGGCAGTATGGCAAAGGAACTGTGACTACAGCTGGGAATCGAGTTTGCTCGGTCGATGATAAATAAAAAATAAACCGCGACGTCTTGAACGAGTCTCTGAAAATTATCCAAATAGAAATCGATCACTTATTCATTTGTTGGCAAATGTAAGAGTGATCGGACTAATCTCTGGTCGTGTTTAATTGACCATAAATGATTCGGGTCACGTCATCAAACGAGTTGTCGTCGCTCCTGGTCTTTGTAGTTGAAAACACCTTGAGACATGCCGCCCGCGCTACGTCCACAAGTAGTTGTTTCCCTCTCTCTCTCTCGCTCTCTCTTGTTCTCTCTGACCTCTTAGGATGACATGAACAGGCACCAAGTATAGAAATCGTCCATGAAGCCCCCGCAAAAGCGTATATCTTCGCATCGTTATGCTGTGGTCGTTGCGGCTGTTGTGTACGTGTGCACGTTCACACATTCACTATAATCTGGTCATGCTGCTGCAGGTTTTTGGTGGGGGACCTTGACCGAGTGACGTTCACCAGAGGAGAGGTCCCCTCTGTTGGATGAATGCGTTGGATACCCCTCCTCCATCACTCTTCCCTCCCTCTCTCTCGCTCGCTCTCTCAACTCTTGAGCTTCTAGAAGATCTGAGAACGCTCCTCTCTCTTTCTCTCTCCCTTACACTCATTTCTCGTCGAGCGATCTCGTTTTCTCATCACTTTACTCCAATAATTCCGTCTCTCTCGCTTTTCCTGTCTCTCCTTCCCTCACTCTGTTTCTGCCCATCTTCAGCTCTAGATGTGGTTTTGCGCCTTCTTCCGTCCATCTACCGGCAAATCGCATATCCATGTATATATAGATATGTATAGGCGTATATCTGCAACAGGAGCAGCGGCGCGCTCAACCAACGCGCCGGTACAGGGATAAAGCAGGATCGGTGGAAGGAGTAGTAAGCGGTCTCCGCGGTTTCAACCTGGTCCCCAGCTTTTATTAGTTCTTCGGCGCTCGGCGGAGAACGTGCGTGCCAACCGAGTTTATAAACGCCCAGTTGCCCGAGGTACAAATGTACAACGAGCACTTTGGTCCGGTGTTTTTTTTTTTTTCAATTTTTTTTTTTTTTTTTTTTTTTTTTTTTTTTTTTTTTTTTTTTTTTTTTTTTTTTTTTTTTTTTTTTTTTTTTTTTTTTTTTTTTTTTTTTGGAGTGACCCGGGAACGCGGAAGAATCGATCGCCAGTGTTTTCCCAAGATCGATCATTTCTCCGTTCACTCTTTTGCTAACAGAGTGAACATTTTTCATTCTTTTATAACGAACGATCGTCACTGAACGAACTTCACTTTTTCTCGATAATTTTCAATCGTAAGTGATTACAAGTGCAAAGACCCGGAAATGGATCTTTTACCGATCGAAGTAAAAAGTAACCGTGGGTGCGCGACGATTTATCGGTACCGATTATGACCAGCTATCGATGAGTGACAGTTTATTTGGTTTTTATTGTTTGGTTTTGTTTTTAAATACCAGTGATTCATCTACGACATCGTGAGGATTTTTCCAGCCAGTTTTTTCATCCATTGTTTTACTTTTATTGACGATCGTTGATCGTGGATTCGGAGCTACTTATCCATCCAAGTGAACCAGTGCCAGTGGAGGTAATTTAGTGTGTTTCATCAGTGGTCCTTGCTTTTACTCCTTATTATTAAATTTTAATGGTTGGGGGAATTGAATTTAATGACGAAGGAAAAAGTAGCCAGATGTTTAGAAAATTTGATAAATCGTTGTTCGCCAGTTTGTCTTGCGAAAATGTTAATTAGATTGAAAAAAATGAGCGTTGATATAAAAAATCGATCTCATCGGCGCATCCAAAGTTCTTGACAATTTCCTCATCCTGCTCGTTCTCATCTAATCGATAGCATCGATCGACGATGATCCCAGAAATGTTTGTACATACGGACTCTAGGTTCGGTAGTAAACGCGCGAGCCTTATCGTATTACGAATCATTTAATACGTGACATAACCGTATAAAGAACGAGCGTCGAGAAGGTTTTCTTTATCGTTATGGGAAATCGTGACGAGCTTTGAGATCGATCGATTGAGATTAATTGATGGGGTGCGGGGTCTTCTCGCGGGTCGCCGTGAAACGATTTGTTCACCGGTTTACGCACACGTCATATCGAGATTAAATCGACAATGTAGAGCGAGTAAACACCGAGTAACTAAAGAAGGCCAGGAAGCAACGAAAGAGCGAGAGGAGAGAGGGGGAGGAAGGTGGAAAGAAAAAGAGGAAATGTGGCAAAATAATCTCGCAGAAAGCGATAAAACTTTGTAAACTCTCTTCAGGGCATGTTTTCTCATTAAGTTAAAAATAAATCAATAATAATCTGACCGGCTTATCATCGTGAATTAATCAAGAGATAACTTTTAATGGAGCTCGCTTGAGCGCTCTAAGGAGACTCTGAGGAGACTCAAGCAAATATGTTTTTTATGACGGAAACAGGATGGAGTTAATGAGGAAGATCAACAATGAATCATGAAAAAAATAAACACCTGATTCAATCGTCTCCGACGCTTTTTAATGACAAAAAGACCACAAGTCGCTACGTTTTTATCGGTTTGTTCCTCTTAATTCTCTCTCGTTTGTTCCTGCCAGCATTTACACGTGGCTTATCTCACTGCAGGTGTCAAGGGCAAGGGCAAGGGAACATGCAAAAATAAGACGGAAATGAAACACGAGAAGTGTGACCGATCATCGCGTGGGGTTCGTTTCTCTTCGCTTGTCTCTGCTCGTGTCTGCTTAGATTATCCATTTTTTTTCTTCCGTCTACAACTTTTTTTCTCCGCCCTTTTTCTCGTGCCTCTGCGATTCTAACTATCGCCTTTTCCTCTCGTTGCGTCTAAGACATTCGATCTTTCATTTTTTTTCCCGGTCATTCAGTCGGCTCGATTTCTTTGCGTTGTCAGTCTCAATGGAGAACCTCCGATCTTTTTTGCCTTCTAATCGCCTGCGGCTCGGCATTTTTGTACCTCTATTTCCAGGCCTCCTAGGCCGCCCTTTAGCTTTTTAAAAACATACCGGAAGCTCCCATTAGGAGGCGTTCATTCTTAATAATGCTCGGAGCCCATTAGTCGAACGAACTTCCATGCAGGGAAGCAACATGTTCGACAATAATTTTTTCCATCTCCGCGGTACACATTATGGCTCTTGGTGTATGTAGATATCGATTCGATCGGTGACGAGCTCATAATTCCAGCCAAGAACCATTGAGCATCGCCGTTCATTACGTAATTGTGAATAATTACCCCATAATTAAGTTCAGAACTTGTAAGAAGTTCGTCGTTTCGACTTCGACCATGTTTGTCATCCGCGAACATTCCGAACATTGATTGAATTTCAGGGATCACTGATCTTTGAGCTTTCCTCAAAATCACGTCTGAGTGAAAAATATAATTTCATGACTTCTGCGTCATTTGCCAGCCGTAATTATCATTTTTCATGGATGTACTGAACCTCCAGGCAAGTATTACGAAACCATTGAGACTCGAAATCAAATGGTCCGTAGGAATTGCCAGTTCTGTGAATATTTTTAAACTCCCAATTAAACCTTCTAATAACATGACGTAAATATCTTGAGGAATAGAATCGCAGAGCTGCATTTAATCCGTCTTAATTATTTGGTAAATTCAGCATTCAATCAATTATTAATGAATTTTGCTTTTGATTAACTGTCATAGCATTCGCGGGATCACGTTGAAAGGAATGAAAAAACATTGGTGAATTGATCATTGGAGAACAACTCGAATGCCTTGAGAATTTATAAATAATAATCAACCGTTGGTTCAATGCTTTTTTGTTTTCTTATAAATTTTTTATAATAGTAAAAGCATTCCAACGATTCTATGAGGTACACTTTAAATGATCGGTATCGTTCCATTCCGCTGATGGGATGCTTTCATCATCAACGAGAGTGGAGAAGGCGAGAATGAGGGACAGATAGCAAGATAGGAAGGTGGGAGACGAGATTAAAAAGTCGTAAAAAGCCTTCCGGAGTACAACGCCAACTGCCCGAGATCCATGGTTACGAGGGAGTCTGGCGTTTTACGTAAATTTATTGGGGAGGCTCGATATGAACAGTAAAGTGGGCAAAACTCGGTGTATCTAAAAACACATGCGAACACTAAATATATTCGTATATTTACGTATGTCCGTGTGTGCATAGAAAGAGGTGATGAATGCACGAATGAGCGGTGTGCGTGAAGTCGCGAACAAAATTTAACGAGGTAAAAACAAGTCCCATCAATTTGACTCGAGTCTGTTGCCAGTGAGTCCTGGCTCAACTCTCGCCAATATGCTCTCGGATAAAAACGGAGCTATAAAAAAAGGAACGATAGAGAGACTTTTGACTTTGGCCAAAAGGAAGGGCAGAGGGAAGGGGAGAAGAAACGAGGAGGTACAAAACAAGACTCACAAATTGCGACTATATACCGACATTTTATTTCGTAGGCAATAAAAAAAACTTTGGCCTCGTGTATATATGGAGCCTCGAGTAAATTGCAACGGTTTTCGGCTTCGCATTTTTTCGAAACTATTCCATGTTTTTTTCCATCATTTGTACAATGGAGTTTAATTATTATACAAGATTGCAAACATTTTTTCCCAGGCTTTCTTATCGTGTTCTCTTTTTTATGAACTATCAGGTCAATGGAAATACTTGAAAATAAAAAAGATACGCTCGTGAAGTGAATTTTGCTTTACTTTGTTCGAATGGCCTGTGTATAGGGCAGGATAACGTTTAGGGAACGACTGAGAAGGAAGGAACAACATCGAGTTCCGAAACGAGTCAACACGGATCTTCCATTCGCGAGCCTGTTTCTTTTTATGCCCCACGCACTTTACAAAATGAATGTATATGTCTGCGTGTATGTGTGCTTCGTAAGCTTCGAGATCCGCGAATCAGAAATCTTGTTTTTTTATTTTCCTTACCATTCGGCTAACTAATACATTACTATCGTAACGATTCTCTTTTTATTTGGACACTCCTCTCATATTCCTGCTGTTAATGGCTGACCCAAACCCGAAAGAGATCCGCATCTTGAGCGAGAAATTCTTAATTGAAAGTTGCCTCGAGATTGAGCCGCTTTTGAATTTCGTTAGACGTTTTTCAAATGGCTCTTCGTTCTTAACGAAACGCCAATTAAAGGCGGCACATGCGTGATCAAACTGTTGACAATTCGTCCCCGAGGATTACGTAATTTTCGGCGTTTTTCCTTGCACTAATGGCTCATTAATTCTTTCGAGTACTTTTGCTTTGGAATTCGGCAATTAAATTTGAATAATTAAGCAGAACGGAGTGTATTCCGCAATTAATCAAGCCAAGGAAAAGTCAAACGTTGTTATTCGCTGTGGGAAAATATAATTCAATGGCATTCAAGACTTTTAACCCGAACAAACAAAAGTTTTGCAAACAGGCCAAAGATTTCCAAGTAGATACAAATCTGCAGTGGTCAGACAAGATTAGATCGAGCGAGGCCAAAGTTTCCAGCCACGAGACACCTCCAAAGTCTGACAATGCCATTTCTGGAAAACAGAAATTCTCGCGGATACCACGTTGATGAGATCATCGCGAGAAAAAAGTTAAATATCGTGATGACATCGAGTAGGTGATTCAGGTGGACTAGCGAAGTGACAAAACGATCGCAGGCAATTATTTTATTGAGCTAAACAATAATATATTTTTTTTCTTTTGCGATTGAGATTGAGAAAGCATTTTTTTCCGGGGGCATTTTAGGTCGAAGTACATGCTGAAGATTATAAGAGGGTCGGTCGAGTATATGAGAGATCGAGGAAACGAGATCGCCCCCTCGTGGAGAAGGTCCTCTCGTCGAGGTCTCGCCAAATACGGCGCGAGAGCTAAAGATACACTCTTTCTCGCTCTTTCTCTCTTGCTGTCCCCCTGAGGACTCACGGTGAGTCTGATTTGAGTTGAAAGCTAGAAGTTGTGCCTCGTAGCAGAGAGTCCAAGCATAATGTATCTCTCAATCCGTTGGCGGCCCTCACTCTCCCACCCTGTTTCTGATCCTCTCATTCTTGTATACAACTCTCACGAGGCTATGAATCTCGCGACTCTCCGATTCCTCGTGACTCTGGTCTCATACTTGTGCATATTATTCCTGCACTCGATAACTAGGCACTCGTCAATCCGAAACTGTGGTCGCGAGATCAAGAATTAAGAAAAAAAAATCTTTTGTAGTCGCGCCAGAGACTTTGCACGTAGAAATTAGACGTTTTCGTTATTAAAATAAAATAATACTCGTTTTTTACGACATTAGCTCCGTAGAAATTACGGGCCAAGTCCGTGGGATGGTGAATCTCGTTAAAGTGGCAAAAGTATAAGTAGATAATGGCCTTGGGATGTCAGTGTCGGGGTCACCCTCATTGTCTTCAAGGGCGAACGGCGCGCGAGTGGTCGCAGAAGTGCATGTGCACACGCGCGACGGGGTGCGCAAAACGCATGGTGCATTTTAATTCGCGAATTGCATATATTCTCGTTTGTATAAAGACGCACGAAACCTCGGACAAGGATCAGATTTATCGCTCTTATCCACCGAGAGTCTTAGCACACTTGACGTCCATCTTTTTCTCCCTCTCTTTCGACTTCTCTTTCTGTCTCGTCGTCAGGCATGTGCCATAATTAAATTTTGAGTAATGTCATGCTCGAAAAAAAAAGTAAAAAACATGGAATCGCGCCGAAAGCATTGCTGGATAAATAATTCCCTGATGCATGTTAAGGAAAAGAGACGAGAGAGGAAAAAAAACAGGGTCCGTTTCGCGGCGACGACGAATCCGCACAGACAACGCGACACACACACACACACACACACGAGACTGCGATCTTTTAATAAAAAACGACGAATAAGTGGACAAAAAGGCGAGAGCGAAGTACTACCGAGAGACGCGACGTGATACGTAATAAACCGACGAGCAATCTGATGCATTTTAATCTTTCGGGCACGTGCAACTGGCCGCGAAATTTTGCGCATCTCCGGTTTCACCCAGTTCTGCTTCTTTTTCTTCGTATCCTACAACTCTCGTCTCTTTATCTTCGTTCTAGCTCAAAGTTATGCTCAAGGCTCGAGAACACAAATACACGAGGAGCCATGATTTTTCAAGATTGTGAGAGGAAAGACGAAAAGAAGGGACACCAAAGAAGTTGTTTTTAAGCGGTTCGGTTTGTGTCACGGGAATTCAACATTCAACGAAAAGGATCGGAGGGAATAAAATATTAGGCCAGAAAGAATGGAAAATACAAGTCGACGAATTATTTTTTTCTGCACAGTCTTTGCGTGCAAAGAAAAGTTGGTCATGATCTCTTATCGAAAGCGGAAAATAATATGTAAACTGTAAATAGTATGGTCGGGTTGTCGTATACCGGAAACGATCGTTTGTTAAGCACTAAAGCCGAGCCCCGGAATGCCCATATAACGATGTTTATAAACTGTTAGCTATTTTCCAGACGCGGGACTTGTCAGTCATCGTCATCTTTCAATCATCGTACTGTCGTATTATATACGTTCTGTGGCGATTTTCACTGCGTCATGTTCTCACTCATTATTACATATCGAAGTACGAGAAGCTTCATCGCGTCTTGCGTGCGTCTGCGAAGCTCTCTTTGAGTCTTGGCCACGCCAGAGGAACAAAGCGAGAGAAAGAGAGAACGAGAGGAAACGCGATGGGACGTAAATCGCAACGTCATCGTTCAAACTCGCTTAAATATATGTCTATGAACATGATCATTATATTATTCACCATTTTTACAAACATACGGTCGATACACATGCGGGGACAGTCTTCTTCTCTGACAATTACGATCGCGCGCGAGTCCTTGTCATGCCGTAATGAAAAACAAAAAATAAAAAATAAAAAGGAGGATAAAAAATAAAATACGATAATGCAAGTCCATTAAAATTACAATTGTCAGCTCGTCCATTAAAGCAGAACAAGAGGATAGCCGCAAACAACAATGATAAGAATAATTCGATGTGGCGTGTGCATAGATCGTTTGTGAAAGCTCATCGCGTCGTGTGCGATTCCAACTAAATTTTTAAGCATCATATATGTATAAAAATCGTAGTCATCGTTATTTCGAGCACGATCGTTTTCGTACCGGAGAAAATTACTCAAGAAGACACGAGTCGCGAGGGGGACACTGAGCGGGGAGAGTAAAAGAATGTGAAAAAAGAAATAAACGTTGAAAAAAAATGGCGCGAGGAGAATTCAAAATTAGGTACAGCTTTCTGCTTGTTCGCTTTACAGATCGTCGAACGTCGAATTGAAAAAAAAAAAA
>JAPYYS010000024.1:0-46080 GCA_030522525.1 Campopleginae sp. 14b
AAAAAAAACAAAAAACAAAACAAAAACAAAATGATTCCTCACTTTTTTTCGAATTTTATTTTGAAAAAAGTGACGAATTTTGGTTTTTTTTCTTTCCATTCCGAGGCATTGCGTCGATGCAAACTTCAGGCTCATCGGTTTTCCATGAGGTTGCCAATATTTGGAAATCACCAAGGTCCCTGCCTAAATATTTATTACGAAAACAAAAAAACAATATTAATAGATATTATTTATTGTTATTATTATTATTATTTATCATAATATGATAAAATCATCGTTTCATTATATAAAAATGTTGCTAACCGAGCTGGCTGAAATTTGACTAAACGTCGCCGCGGTGTGGATATAAAAAGATTTGAGCTGGTGTAAATGTATATGTTTACAATTGACCAAGGGAGTTTCGTAGCGTAGACTTTAAATAGACAGCTCGTTGTTGAAAAAAAGGAAGAAAAAACGAGGAGATGAAAAGGAAACATGCCCTATGAGAGAAAAGTTTTTTTTTCACATGCCGCGTAAACGCGAAACCCGCATTGCTCTCTCTTCCTCAAATATTTGTTCCGACACGTGCTGCTGCCGCTGCTGTGCTGCTGTTGATGACATATATACGAAGCGTTCATTATATCGATCCGTCAAACGCTCCTGCATCCGTTTTGTTATTACAGAAAATATTGACGAGACATCGGAAAAAAAGAATATTCCCTTTAGGGCAGCCGCAGCCGCAAACGAGTCTCAGGGTCGAGCGTAAACTCCACGGAGAAAAGTAGCCGGAAGTAATATCAACTCTCACATCCGACTGTTTTTTTTTTTTCAACCATTTTTCTATTTTCGGAATGTCATTTCTGCCGAAATTCAATGTCGCCCCGGGCAGTGATTTTGGATGCCTCGGTGGTTCCCTAAGTTTAGCAACATCGGATAAGACCAATGTACTGGCTTTTTCATCAATTTTCAACCCTCCGCCGATCACGCATGGCTCTATATTTAACCCGAGAGACGATCCTTCGTCACAAATCCTAATTTTTCGAATGTTTCATTTTGAAATAAAACAAATGCGACTGTGAATGACTTGGAAAGCTTGGAGTAGAATCAATGAAGAACATTTCAGGATTTTTTCAGATTTTTTTCTCTCCAAATACCCGAGTGGTACGGCAAAGTTTCAATTCGTTGTTCAAGCTAATCCGCACGACGTTCTTAGGGGCGATTTTTTTTTCTGCCGTGTGTGCATTTCTCGGTGGGGCATTTTCGCGCTATTTAATCTCGGTTGTAGGTCACACAGAAGATATCGATCGAGGGCGCAAAGGTCCGATATGCTTGTGGGATTGGTGTTGGTGTATGGAAGCGAGAGCTCGTGATTGCCCGAAGAGAGAAAATCGCGGATCGCGACGCACATATATGCATTGAAAAAAAAAAGAAAAAAGAAAAAAGAAAAAAGAAAAAAGAAAAAAAAGCGAAGCAAACACACATTGACGTATATGTATAGAGGCATATGAACTAAAAGAGCAGGACCATAGTCCGGTTTTCGCCGATAAAATAAAAATAGCTTTGTCGAGGCTTGATGCGCTCGACGATCGTGAGCTACGAATGTGCAATATCCCTGCCCCTTGCCCCTTTCGGACACGCAGGGACCGGAGAGAAAACGCAGGGCGTTGATGCACCGATCGATCCAATGACGATCAACGAGCACACTTTTTTCCATAAATCAGGACAACGGTAATGAGACCATTTTTTTTCAAACCCAGAAAAATGCCGAGGAAGCAAAGAAAAAGCGAGCAAATGACAATAAGTATAAATGAAAAGACAATAATTAAGAATAATTAATTATTACGTAGCTGTTGAAACGTTGCAACAAATTGATTTTCAAAATTCTTTCAGTTATTAAAAAAAAAAATGTTTTTTTATCTAAAAACTTGTTAACAATTTTGATTGCATTCTCAATCGTTTGAGATTAAAAAAAAAAAAAAAAAAAACCACTTTACTCCGAAATACTTGAGAAAAATCATGCCGAAAATTTTTTCCTTAAAACAACATGTAAATTAATCAAAGAATTAACGGAGCCGGAATTTTGTGTTCTAAGGTTTTACGAGAGTTGAGGCAGAAAATGTGACGTATTTCCCGATGAGGAAGCAAATAGGACCAATAGAAAATTGGTCCTATGAGACGAAACATTATTGATGGATTGTCATTGTCGTGTCCGTAGGACAAGGGAAGAAGGGTCAAACCTGACTAGAGTTGGATAAAACGAGGGTAAGGACGAAAAGGAAAAAAGTCGAAAAACGGGAGTGCGGAGCTGAAGGAAAAGATGGGAAGGAAAAAATTCTTGGAAAGGAAGAAAAAAAGTGTGGAAAAGAGGGAGAGGGGGAGGTAGGTGAAAAGTTTGTAGAACACGTACGTTGTGACTTTGGCGAGTATCTCGATCCCACAGCCGTGACTAGAATTTATAAAAAGCCGTAAATCGTCAAGCGTATCGCAAGAAGCGAATAAAGAGCATTCGATAGAAAGATTCCAAGGGCAACGAGAGAACGCGACCGAAAAAAAACATGAGAAACATGAAAATTTGATTTTGCGTTTTGATAAGCACTCCGAAAAAGGTTTTAACTCGTATCCGTCAAAGTTCGATAAATAGAAAAAAAAAAAACAAAAACAAAAGTGTTGCAATGAATTTTCGTAGTAAATTGAAAATCAAAGGGACATTGAGCAAAAGAGTTCAAAGTGGCTTGAATTCGTGAGCAGAGCTGGTACGTGCCAGCAGCGACTGGAAACGTCCAGGTTAGAATTGAACGCTCTGGCCAAATAGGTACCAAAATGAAGGATTCTTTTTTTTTTTATTTCCTCTATTTTTATTCATTTTTTTCGTTTACATTTTCTCTCTCGCCCTCTCTCTCTCTTTTTTGCGATATGAAAGTGTTGAGTGTACAGAGATGTTACTGTCGACCCGTAATTTCCCTCGTGTTTGCACGAACGAACATCAAACAGATCCTTTTTCAGTGTACACACGAGAACTGGATACGAGGCGTTTCTTTATTTTTGGAAAACATGAAAGAAACTCGATGAATAGGTATAGAGATGAAACAAATATGAAATAAAAAAAAAATAAAAAAAAACTGTCAGAGGAGGAGGTGGCCTGAAGAAAAATGCGTTGTATGCGCAAAAATTAGGCGAGCCGCTTGAATTTCGCTTTCTCGCTTTATTTTCTTTTACGAGGAGCTGTCTTTTGTTCAACTTCCCAATGCGTCGTGTCTCGTTATATTCTTCGCCATGTTTGACACCGACGGAGCCGGCCAAATTCTCGATTACCCTTTTTTTTTTTCTCAGGCTTGATAAAAAATATTTGAAAAATTTAAAGAGAGTCAGGAAATAAAAATAAATCGACTCTCTTTGGCATCCATAGGGAAAATCAGTGAATCTTTGGACTCCGAGACGAAACAAAACTTCGTTTCGTCGTAAAAAATTGAAAAGAGAGAAAAATCAAAATTTGATAAATCCTGACGAGTCGTCGTTGTCTCGTCTCTACCGTTTGGATTTCATGAATTCATGAAAATATAACGTATACGATTGCCATGTTGTATTATTGTGATTGTAGGTAAGTCCTGGTGATGTTTCTGTTAGTGATGCATGGAGAGTGGGCAGTATAAACGTACAGACAAATACACGAGAAATGGCCTCCATTCTAAATGTATACGAAGGGCCATTGAACTCGAGGATGAAGAATAATCTTTGTGTGCCCGTTTGTGACACGAAGGCTTAACAAATTTTCCAAATTCTATGGGACATTCCAGTCGAGATTCAATTAATAGTGAATGAATTTCTGAGAATTTGATAAAAAGATCGATGGGGCTCGAGCAACGGATGAAAAATGAGGATAAAATATTTTTTTTGGTTTTTTCTTTTCCATGGAATGAAATTGAACTAATCGAGGATGATAATTTGGTATGAGAAATTGGAAAACGTCGGGAAAAAGAGAGTGAGATGGTGGGAAAAGGTTAAGTGATGTTTAGTCGGTATCGGGGAACTTGGAGGCGAGCAATCATACCTTTTTGCATGAGATTTTCATTCTCGTACGCGCTTGAGAATGACCGTGGAATATTTAGGAACTGATATAGTTGGAGATTTCGTAGATTTTCTGGTTAACCATTGGTCCGTTGGTGTGGCAGCGAGAATGAAGGACCAAAAAGAAGAGCACATCCCTCCTCGGTAACCGGGGAAGAATAGCAGGAAAGAGAGAGAGAGAGAGAAATTCACGAAACTCTCTGGCTCTGTCTATGAAGAAAATCTCTTCGGAGCATTTACCCTGAGGTTACCAGCGAAAACTAAACGACAATGTCCTCCTCGTTGGCGACGGGAGGGTCTTACCACGGCTTATAATATTCAGCAGGGATTTCAAGAGGCATGATCGCTTATGGCCAACTATTAGAAATTCCACGTAACTGTACCGTGCACATTATCATTCTTAAACGGATTTCAAAATATTCTCTCTTTTTCTCTATTTGGCCAAGCTCAAATTTCCAACGTCCTCGATTCGCGTGTATTACGTATTAAATGCGATTGCGGTTGGATGAAGTTGGATTTGGGCCGAGTTGGGCCGAGAGCAGTCTCGGAGCAAGAATTTTTCATGACTCAGTACGAGCGAGCCGGACGATTCCAGGGCAAGCAACGCGTGAAATTGCTTGAAATTTTCTTACATTTCATTGGCCAAGCAAGAAAAAATATTCTCGTCCTCGAAGCTGCGTGAATAAATGAAACCAAAAATGCTGTCTCGAGTTTTCAATAAATATGCAGCTCGTTTTTATTCTTTGTTCATTATTCCGATAATTGAATATCGGAACAATAAATAATTAATTAACATATTATTGTTACTTCATGTCCTCGCGCAATGTTCCCTTTCGGGATTTTCAAGACGGCGCTTTTTCCCTCACTTCCCTTATCATCCTTCCCTCTCCTCCACCTCAGACCTGGGTCTCCGATCCGGGTCAGTAACCAGACATCCAGGCCCCGTGCGGCCGCAGCCGACTTCCTAATCTGTACATAGCGCATTCATCATGGTAGGCGTATTAGCACGTATCATGGGCCCCGGGAAACTGCGGAAAACCTGGGCCACTACAGTCGGTCCCGTGCTCGCCTCGCGGCGTCGGTGTTGCGTCACATCACGACACACGCACACAAGTACATGCACTTGTGTATGCCTCGTATATACATCTGGAGCTAGTCGCGCCCGTATTTACTTTGTCCTGCTGACAAGATTACGACACCAGGAATCGAACCCAGAACCTCCCGAGACTCTTGTTAAGAGGCAAGCACGCTAGCCACTACACCAAAGCCCCGGTTCTAATTAATTTATATATTTCAATATATTATGATATATTAATATAATAATTAATGTTACGAGGCACGGTCCAGCAATGATGAGCGAATAAAAAGGTGATCCGAATGGAACTCATCGATCCCGGGACCCGCGGAGTCTGAATCCAGAGAGCTAACCACTGCGCTACGGGCAACCTATTGATTATCCCATATTGCCAGACCGTCACATTAATATATTAATTGATATATAATTGATAATTAATAATTGCTCTGATAATTAATGCACGGGCTGAAATTTTTCGTTAACAAATACCGTATGCTCTTCAATAAACAATGAAGAGTTTTCGTTGCATTTCAACCAAGTGCGAACTTGAACGTCGTCGTCGAGAAACTGGCTGTGGTTCCGATGGCCTTAAAAACTTTTCAGCAGATTCGGAGGTGCGGACGAAAAGGAGAAAAAAAATGCCATAAATCAGAGTGGCTGGAGGTTAGAGATTGAAATAAATCAGCCTGAAGAAATGTCTGCAGGGAAAAACTGGGGCGGATGGATGAAAAAAAAATGGCCATGTTTGTTTTCGAGGCGAAAGCTATTGGAAAAAAAAAAAGCAGCAAAATTAAAGTAGAGGGTTGATGGGAGTTTGAGGGAGACGCGTTTTTGTGACAGTGAAATAAAAAATGGCGAAGAATTGTATTTGGATGGGAAAAAAAAAGAACTGGAGAAAAATAGGATGAAGAGGATAATTTTCGTGAGGCTTGTACGTAAGCCCATACGGCGACGAGATATACGTATATGACGCGGCAGATCTCACATGGACAGACATAAAGATTCATGCAGGTTTCCTGGGCTCGTTGGGATGAAAAATCCTGAGGGAATTTGGCCGCTGAGCCGGCTTAGTTATGCTTAACCTACGAGCTCTCTCTGTGCTGCCTCGGGAGGGAATGAGCTTTAATATGGCTGCCTCCACCTCCGAGTAGTTCTCCTGCTCATCCTCATTCGCGCGCCTTAGTCGGAGGGACGAAAGAGGTTGGATAGTCGAGTAAAAGCAGGGTGCATATGTATTCAGGAAACTAGGAACGTCGCAAATGAGACTATCGTTTGTACAGTAAATACAGGACGATTCAAAAATCTCTGAAAAACTTTATTGATCGTTGGATTTTTTTTTCTTGTCCGGTTTCGCCTGGACGTTGCTTTTGATGAAAACAAAAATGATTAAAAATGAAGAAAAAAAATTCGCTGAAAAAGTACGGTATGACGGTTCATCGTGAATTTTTCAAGATTTTTTCATTCATAATTAAGCTCGTTGCTTCGTATAGTTATAGATCGATCATTTTTTACTGGGATTTTGACAAAGGGCCCAAAAGAGCGAGTGAACAACCTTAATGGCATTCAATGTAAAAGCCTGTACGACTATGTAAGAGAAAAGGAGGAAGGATTGCCGCCCGGAGGTGCGGCGCGGAAGCAAAGTTCCGACACCTCGAGCCTCCCCTTACACTCTTACTCTATCTAGGACTTGCATGAAAATCGAGAATTAGGTCGTGCTCTTCGCTTTTGGCAAAAGAGAAGCCGGGAAGTAGGGAGAGGAAATGGCAAGACGGGGAAGGAAAAGGAAGAGCGAGAGAGAAGGGGATGGAAAATGAGAAACGAGAATGCAATGGCCAGTTTCAACTTTAAAAAGGTGGAAAGTCGTTACCTGTGTGCTTGCTGCTCGAGTACATACGCAATAAAAGCGCATAAATTATTGCACCGAAAACCGGAAAGACGTTTCCCCCGAGAAGCGCTTGGCCCCGTCGCGAGTGAAACTTTCGCCTAAATTAATATTCTCGTGTTTGCGACACGGAAAAGACGAAAAAACCAACAAAAAAAAGGCGACAAGAAGGATCATATCAAGAGGTTTAGCGTCAAATTAAAACTTACTCGAGTCCCACGCAACTCTCATTATTAACAAGAAAGATCGTCTGTGAAATTGCAGCGTCTCATTTTTTCTCTGAAGGATTCCCTCTTACCTGGAACAAAAACGAGTTAAACAATTAATTCTCCGAGTTCAAATAGTCGTTATGCACTGAGTAGACCGGGTCAGTAAGACCCAGTGTGGCTACGAAGGCATTAATTAATTTTTTTGTGTAAAAATTCGCGAACGAGCTCGGCCGGGTCACAAAGACCCAGTGTGGCTACGAATAAGGCATTAATTAATGTTTTTGTGTGAAAAATCACAAGATTGACATCTTAGCTGAGAAACGAAGAAGAGACTATGAGAAGCAACGGACTTGTCCGGTCAAAAAGATCCAGTGTGGCTATACGAGGGCATGCATCAAGTTTTTCGTGTGAAAATTCGCAATATTGACATCTGAGCTGAGAAATCGAAGAAAATGCTGTAAGAAGCAACGGACTCGCCGGGATCAAACGGACCCAGTGTGGCTACAAGGGCATTAATTTTTATGGGTAAAAATTCGCAAGATTGACATCTGGGCTGAGGAATTCAAGAGACAAAGAAAATAAAGAGTTTGTTGCGATTTGTAGGCTGAATAATGATTCAAGTGAGAAATCGGCAGAGCAGGCTGGAAAAACCTGAGGATTCACCATGAACGCGACTATAAATATCGACAATATACCCAATGCTAACTTTGTTCATATACGTATAACATCGAGATAGGCAGAGAAAAAGTGCGCAGAGACTGCGAGAGACGAAGAATTCATCCGCGTCCGCATAGTATAGACGTATACACAATCATGATGAGAGGGTACGTTCACCCGAATATGTGCGAATGACCGGTCTACGTTGGTGGCAATATGTCGGGGAACGACGAGAGATCGAAAGGGACGGATACTTTGCTGCGTCGGGCAGTCGATGCACGTAACGTCCGGTCGAACATACACACACGAATGTGCGAGGAGAGGAGGAGAACGAGAAAAAAGCAGGAGTCGAGAGAGAAATAAAAATATTGGAAGGAAAGGGAAAGAGAGCCGAAGAGAGAGAGAGAGAGAGAGAGAGAGAGAAAAGAAGAAAAAAAGTACACAAGAGAATGAGAAAAAGGGAGAAGGGGAATAGAAATAAATGGAATTGGAGGGAACAGAAAGAAAAGGGCATAAAAACTACAAAAAGAAAAAACGCAGAAGGAGGGACATGAAGCGAGGAGAAAAATGGCAGCGGAGCAGAGAAAGAAAGAAGAAGCAAAAGATCGAGAGGGGAAAAGAGGAAGGAAAAAAGTTTGATGGTGTCGAACATTGATGCACGACTACGACATTCGAGTCCATGTGGAATTGGGCCCGAGCAATTCCCTCATCGATAAAAGACCAATTCCGCCTCGAACAGAAGCAAACCGCACGTACGTAAATAACACGTGAAAAAAATTTCTATACCCCCCACACGAACGTATACTTTTCTTCTATCAAAAGTTAAAAAAAAATATATATATATATTGTGACGTATTTCCTGAAGCCTTTTTTGCCTCGCTAAATCGACAAAACTGCCGACAGATTCGCGTAAAACGAGTCACAAATTTCCAAAAGACAGCAACGACCTCTGGACAAGTTCCAAAATTCATCAGGCTGCATCACCGATCACCAGCCCGAAAAGGCCAACGAATTTTTGTCCATTTGCCAGTTTACCTCACACTCGACCATTCCATGAATTACGAACCGTCTCAATAAAATGATAAATAACACGAGAATGAGAATCTTTGGCAAAAATTACTGCGCGGGCTCTCTCAACTCTACGAAGAAAAAAAAAAAAAAACACCAACTCCACATTATGTTTTTCCCACATCAGCTCCGAAGGGGAACCCGATGAACGCGAGCAAATTTATCGTATTTTCGACTCCCAAATCGAATCTCCCAATATTTTTCAAAAAATCGTACCGTTCGAATAAACTTGATAAAAAAAAAACAATCATAGCAACGAGTTTTTCCGTTTCCAATACTTGGCTACGTTCCTGTATCGATTTAAAGAAACTTTTCCGATTTGCTGCCAAACCTCAAACTTTATTTAATTGGCACGAGTTTAGATGGCACGTGGTGTCTCGAAAAATTGTCATTGTGTGGTCCAATAGTACATTACGATACGCGTGACCCAAGTTGCGTTTTAGCAGCCTCGCTGCGCTCGGGCGTTAACTTCACGCCGTGCAGTAATAGGCATCTTAGGGCACAAGTATCTATCGAATTAGTGTTTTGAAAGTAAAATCAATGTATTGCATTCAGAAAGAATCGCAATACAGGCTCCGGGACAAATGCTAAAAAAAATCAATTCGAAAACTGATAGATCGGAGTAAAAAATCAATTGAAAAACTGGTACTCTAGACCGATAAATATATCAAACAACTATAGTATATCGGAGTGGGAAATCAATTCGAAACCTGGTAAATCAGAGTGAAGAATCAATTCAAAAACTGGTACTTCAGAATAATATACAATCAATTGATGTACATTTATTCAATAATGTACTTGAAAACTTATTTAGAAAAATTATGTGAAATTCCACTTAACAAATCATAAAAACTTTGGAAATACATTTCCTGAGTATTGCTGAGGTTACTTTCCTGCAAAAAGAACTTGATTTATTCTCTCAGCGCGATTTATTGACGGGGTTCTATGTTACAGTTCATAACTTTCTTACATTATCATTCAGTAATTACCGACTGTAGGCTAGCATTTTGTCTATATTTTTCATGTCACTTATTCAACAGCATGAAACTGTTTTTAGGCGAAATGCTAACCTACCCTTCTTTTGACATTTGTCTGCTGTCAATTTTGAAGTGTAAAAGGGCATTTGAAAGCATTTTCTCTGGTTTATCAGGCATCTGTGAAGTTAGTTCTTTCATTTACGCACCGTGTAGTAATGGGCTGTTTAGGCCACGGAAAAGCGTGCGTAACGTGCGGGTTTAGGTCACACTGTGCTATAAATTATATTGAAGCTCGCATCGTTGCGAGACAATGAAATTCATCTGGTTGATTTATTTTTCAAAGCCAGAGCCAGATATAAAAATGGCAGTCTTTGTCTTTGCTATTTTTCCCGAATGGAAAAGTGAATTTCGCAAAAATGTTGAGTCGATTGCAAATGTCGAAGCAATGAAATTTTAAGAAAAAAAGTCTCGCACGAATTTCGGTGGTTAATGGTGTTTCTATCGTGGAAGCAATGCAATTTTAGAGAGTGACTTTGTTGAGGCGCGACTTGCGAGAACGGAATCTGTGGGAGGGATTCGATCGAGCCAGGCTTTCGAAGGACATCCAATCGAGGAGCTAAATTAATCAGGAGTTGGTGGTAACGTTTCTCTCTCGTTGGTTCTGCCCCTTCCGGTACCTTTTCGTGGCCATTGTCTGGATCTTCGCCAAGAAACTACAAGAGATGAGTCCCATGCTGAGAATTTCGTTTTCTGGTCCAACCAACCCGATGAGAGAAGTCTCTGGGTCTCGGGGTTCCACGATCCAAAGTTCACTCTAGACCAGGCCTGAGCTTGCGAAAGCTTTATCCGTATAATGCGAGGTGATCCGAGATTCAGAATTCTTTTGATTTCCGCGCGCTTGGTCCATAAAACTTTCATCAAAATTCATAAATTTTCGTTTAAACGGAATAATTAACGAAGGAACTCGAGCGAAATGATGAGAGAGTTTTTATAAAAACTCGAATTTGCATTAAAAATCATAGCAATAATTCATCATAGCAATAGTTTCATAGCAATAATTCTCGTTGGTAAATCCACGATATTTCAAAATTGCTAGGAAGGTTTGGAGAGTAGAGAATTAAGGTACGAGAGAGTGCGAGAGGAAGAGGGAAACGCGAAGCCCCGAGGGACGATATACGACCATGTACGCACGTATAACGCAACGCGAAGCATTTTGTATTTGCACATCCGGTAAGCGGCGGCGTATACTCCCTCCTTCAACTTTGTGTACACGGCCACAGAAACGTTCGTACTTAGTTTATGCGGCAGAGAGCAACATGCCGAGGGAGCGAGATAAAAATATAAATACACACAAACGTATATTTTTCACCAGGCGCACAAAACGCGAGGCAATTTAAATCTACGATGTAAAGGTCGGATTGGATCCAATCTTTTGGATACATTCCCATCAGGAGGAGTTTAGTTGCCCCCCCCCCCCCTCCCTGTTCGCCTTCCCCCATTCCACGACGATCGAGAAGCATGAAAAATTGTTGATTCCAATTGTTGAATCCGGTTGAGCGAAGCTTCTCGACGGAAGCAACTATAAATTACGTTAATTTGAATTTAAAGAAAAAAAATGGAAAAACTCGTCTGTCTAGGTTTCGATGGTTTTTTTTTTTCTTTTTCTTTCAATTATTTTATTTTTTGTTTAATGGGAAAAATGAATAATAAATAAATAATAAATAAGAGGCGAAATATAAGGAGGGAAATGTGGGGACGGAGTGAAAGATGGCGATGTATCTTGTTTCACAGTAGGCAAAGTTCGATCCAGCATTGTGAATTGCCATTCAAGTGGGTTCGGTGCGCGGAGAATAGCAAAAGGAGAATAAAAAGAAAAATGAAAGAATAAATACGCGGAGCGAGAGGTAAAAGACCGCTGAAACGTTTTTTCTTGTTTGTTTGTTTTATTTTTGAGCCAATGAGAAGTAGAAACGACGTTGAGAAGGAAGATACTGGGAACGAAAAGGGGATAAGTTTCTTGTTCATGCGGCGTCAACGAGGACTAACGAGGAGACCGCAAAACACGTGGAATTTGATACCGCCAGCAAAGTAAAAGTTTATACCAGGCATATAATCCAAAAAAATGATGTTCTTTTTTGAAAAAAAATTGTAAAAGCAGTTTAATAAAAAGTAAAATCTCGCAAAAATTCGTGAGTTTTTTTTTTTTCATCTCGAAATATGTACGGGCAGCACAAAATAAAAAAGTTTACCCAAATGTTCCTGGTGGGAATAATAATTTATATGATTGAAAAATGGATGTTTGTTTTTTTAAATAGTAAAAATTTGGAAAAAAAAGTGAAATTTCGAATAATTTGTAACTTTTTGTTTGTTTGTTTGTTAAATCTTTAAAGCAAATCCGGTGGTTTTTGCAATTGAACTTTTTATTATCCGCGTACAGTGTGCTGGATGTTTCTTAAAAAGTTGTAGTTGTTCGAGTGCTCTTTGGAAAAAGTTGTCGAAGAGAGGATCGTGGAGATTGTCGAAGGAATAAGAAGGGGAAATGTATTTTATTGACAGTCAGAAAACAGCGGAACGTCAGGACAATTGTGCGGCGCCGGGAACAATGGCGGATTTGCTGCTGGTTCGTCTTATCCCTGCACATTGGCGGAAAGTGCTCTCAAGGTACAAAACTAATTAAACGGGGGGGGGGGAGCGAGGTTGAGGCGAGGTTGAGACGAATTGTCGTTGGGTCGTCAGATTCCTCCGATCGATTTAACCCCGGGAAAGTCAACTCGTCTGTCGCCCACGACGAGGACATGACTCTCGAGAACAATGTTCTCGAGTGTCTCATGAGTCCTTGTCGAGACCTGGGGATCGATTAATCCTCGAGGACGACGCGTATATTTCTTCAGAGAATTGGAATCTCTAAATTAAACTGAAAAACAAGTTTTATCGACTAAGTAAAAACAACGATTTGAATGAAAATCAATTAAACCGAAAAACAAAAATAAAATCAAATTAATGGAAAAAATAAACAGAATGTCGAATCGCGGACTCGGATAAATTGAAAATGAGAAAATGTTCCGGAATAAAATCAAATAGATTGAGCAAAAAATGGAATGTTGAAAAAAGGCCGCGAAGAAACGAATTGGGATGTAAAAAAAAACAACCTTTTGGATTAAAATGAATAAAATTGAAAAGAAATGGAATTTTTAATGGAGGCCACAGAGAAATGATGGGAAGGATAAATGAAAAATCCTTTTACCGAGAGTAGCTTTCGGAAAACGAAGAAAAGGAAGGGAGGACGGAAGGAAAAATTCTTATCACGATTTCGATCAAAGGGGAGAGTCGTGTTTGCAGTTTGCATCAAGGGATTTCCGACTGTGTACACTTTTTCTTCTTCTTCTGTCTTTCTCAACCGGCGGAGGATGCGGCATAGAGCTCTGTTACTTTTGCCCCTGCACGTTTGTGATGCAAAAAGGATCGTCTTTTCGTCCCGCGAGAGATACGCGATAAGACGAGGTGGGTCGCGGAGGTGTAACGATTTTTATTCGATATAAAAAAAATAAGGCGAAAAGTGCAAAAATGCCAACTCGTAATGTTTGTGAGATTTTCTGCATCGGATGCCCCAGTAAAAAATGTAATTCTCACTGTGGCTCTAAATTTTTCATATTTTTTTTTTCTTTTTTTTTTTTGCATCCATGTTCCATATTGTTTTTCCATCTTCCAATACGTCGAAAGGGATAGAACGAGAAATAAATAAAATTTCGATATAAATAATGAAAATTGGGTGGATATCTGTCGAGCACGGTGAATTTTCGATAAGTCAACGACCAGAATGAGGATAAAAAGGGAAAAAGAAGGGATTCGAGAGCATGGGAGGGAGAGGACGGTGGCCTCTTGGCCTTTTAGTCTGTTTGGATGCTGCTGGCCTTATAGACTCGACCCACAACACTCTCGGGAGAAATATCCCAGCGAGAGAATGAGCAAAAAGAGGAAGAAGAGAATCGAACGACCAAGAAGCTCGAGTCGGTAGAGAGAGAGAGAGAGAGAGAGAGAGAGCGAGAGAGGAGGAGCACCAAGCACAGCAGGATCGTCCTCGTCGAGTCTGCCGGTCGCCAATGCCGCCTGTCGTTCATACATAATACATGAAAACTCTCAACGTTTCGGTACCTTTTTTCCAGGCTGAATGAGAGATCCTTTCGACTTTTCGTGGCCCTTTGGGACTCACGAAAGAGGCAAAAGGAACAAAAAAATAATATATACCGACAAATATATAAATATTAATATTTATACAAAAAACATACACACACACACACACACACGCGCGCATTGCTCTCTTGGTCGAAAATAATTGCATGGCCACATTAATTAACGTGACGAAATAATTAATTTCCATTCAAAATATAATTCGCAAAATATGATAAAAATGAGTCGAAAAACTTGATAACAAAAAAATGAATTTTCAACGAAATTTTAAATTAATTTTTCTGCTGGTAAAAGGAAATAATGATTTTAGAATGGGCAAGCGGATGATTTCGAAGCTCGGAATCTAGTCATCGAGGCAAAACGTTTCTCTCGCTGGAACCGGAAGTGTGAATGGCGCGTCGCGCAAGTGGCACTTCCTCCTGTACCCTCTCCACGAATCGTACATTCACCATCAAGGACGATTCGAGACTCTTCGAGACTCGTAACTTTTTTCTTTTTTTTTTTAAGTAGATGAATACACGTGCGTCTGTGTTTATGCACAGGGTCTCACGGATTCAATGATTAATATATGCGCTGCTGTGGAGATGGATTGAATATTCAATATAAAGACGGAGAGAAAGTTATATAAAAAATAATGTATGAGACGAGAGCTTTTTGGTGGTGCCATTCGTTCCCCTCAGATTATTTTTCCAAATGGATGGCAATTTTTCGAATCGGTAATTGGACGAAAAATGTCCAAATTTTGTCAAAAAAACGTGTCGAAATGTCGAAAATTACATGCGAATACATATCAATTTTTTGTCTAAAATTAGTACAAAGAGTCAAATTTTTTTTCAACAAACTCGAAATTTTTGGGTTTTTCAATGCGTATGAAAAATACTATCTTTGGTAAAATCCTCTTGAGAGGAACGACTCGGGATTAAGGATCTATGACGTCGTAGTAATTAAAAATTTTATTATTTGCTCTGCGTAAATGTTTGAAACGATCGTTCGATGAAATAAAGTTCTGGGTATACGGATGCGGTAGCGTCGAGCGTGTATAGCAAAAGTTAATGAAACCAGGAGCTTCCGTCGTCAATATACCGTGGTCGCGATCACAGATGGAGCGAAAATGAAGAGAACCATTACGCGTAGAGCATCAAATTTCGTATAAAAAAAAAAAAAAAACTCCCCGGCCACGATGCTCCAATCTGTAGTAGTTTAATCCTGAGAGTAACTTTTGAATAACAACCTAATAGTTTTCGACTCTCCGAATTCGGTCCAGAACTTGACTTAATATACACCGCACTGACCTCTGAGCCCGCCGGGCCATCCGCTCGATATGTATATCTTATGTACACGCGATGATCATCATGATACTATGCAGAGCCTCGGATCTACGCAGGCATTCGAGTTTCGATGTGAGGACACACTCGCGGTAACGAACTTTGATGAAAAAATTCATTTCATCTGGTTGCTCACAACGACTAATCTCCGTCGTTGATCCATCGGGTTTCTCGCGGATGAGAACAATGGACCAATTGATTTTTCGTCGAGAATCGAATTTATCGAGCTTGGCCATTTTTTTCATCATATGAGGACGTACAAAAGAATTGAATTAAATTATTGAATCGTGGAAACTTTAATTGACCAATTCCGATTTAATGAAAATTCATGCTTCCGCTATTCTCGTTGAGGCTTATTTTGCTCGAATCCGGGGTAATCGCGGGAATAAAATCGTTAACGAACCGGCACGAATGACTTTTTTATTTTTCCAAGACGATAACGTCTCGAGAGACAGAATCCTTCGACGTGATGAACGATCAGTGTGTGTCATTATTATTTGTCAGAAGTAATTTCAGCTCGTTCGATTCAACGAAGGGAGATCGTGAGAAGAAGCGAAAAAAAGCCCCTCCCCCTCGCTCGACGAGGAGGAGGGAGAGAAAAACTTGGACGGAGACGCGGTAGCACGCGTACTCTTCTTGTTAAATGAATTTATAATTAAAGAAAGAAGAAGAAAAAAGTATTTTGCCAGCAAAAACAATAAAAGCTCGAAATTCCCTCCAATATTTTCAATTAATAATTGAAAAGGCCGAAAAAGAAGAAAAACATATTTTCTGTTAATATTCTCGTTCAATTTCCAAAACCATAACAAATTTCCTAGCTATTTTGTCTTTGGATGCGAAAAAAAAAAAAAAACTGTTTTATCGTCCCGACCATTTAATTGAATAAAAATCATGGGCTCTGCACAAGAAACAGCAGAATTTCGGTGGATTCGAACGATCCAATAAGCTTCAACATAGCGTTGGAGAAATACGTAAGTCGACCTTGTCCAGGTCGTTTTGAGCAAAACGTCGAAATTGTTTCATACGAAAGCGTCACGTGGATTCATTGGTAATCGGGCAATCACGGTAATGTCATACAACTGAGAGAACGAGTACGTCATAACCCCGAAGCTGCGAGTACTAAAGGTCCAAGTGCAATTTTGACCAATTGTCAAGTCACAGAGAGAGAGAGAGAGGGCGAAGGTTTCATGAGTTTGTGAGAAGCACGTGTGCCAACAGTGTAATTGGCGAACGTGCACATTGCCTCTTTGAATGTTTAAATCGTAAGTGACGTGATCTCGGTGATCTCACACATGTGCGCGGTATCGCGGTCATACTGTCGACATTGTGGCTCATAATTACGAAACGTGCAAAGATCGTCATGGAGCCTCGACAATTGAAGAAAATAACGAGTCAAAGAAAAAAGAAACCAAGTCGTAAATCGTACGAAAACGGTCAGATTTCTCGTTTACGAGAATCACGTGTCAGTCAAAAAAGCAACTCGACTGTTTCGCTTTTTTTCATCATCCAATAAATAATTGCAATGTCGTTTGTTTTTTTTCTTCCTTATAATTAAAATCACGTGTGATGGTCAAAAAATAAGTTGAAATTTTCTTCCAACATCAGATCATTCACCATTTCGTTCGATTTGCTTCACCATTTATTATAGATTTTTCTTCGTAATGTAATAAATAGGAAGATGCTCAGACACCACTGTGGGCAGAGTTCTGGGGATCAATCCGGATCAAGCATCTCTTGGTATGGAATGCGAAAGAATTCTAGTCTCTAGTACATTTCGATTCATATTCTATTGCCTTCGTTTGTCAAGTTTTTTTCGTAATAAAAGTCTATCGGAAGGTAAAAGAGGCTGCGTAATTAGTGGAAAAAAATGAAGGATAAGAGTTTAATGTAATATGAGCGTTCGCACAGTCTGAACAAGCTTAACGCGTGTTCTTCATCAAATCAATTAGCGATGCTTCGCGAACGGTTAAGCGCTAATTTGCCAATTAGTTTCGGGAGAATATATTTGGCGGCGGGTAGTCGGGTAACGCGAGGAAGAATGTAGTAACCGCAGCGAGGCGGTGTCGCAGCAGTTGGTCGTTGCTCCCAAGTTGAGATGATTCGAGTCGATACGTCACGCGACTTGTGCCCTCAAGCCTACCAATAAAAGCGTCATTTCCGCTCCATATTCATATTCCATATTTTTCCAATCTTTCACGCTGTAGTTTTTACTTTTTACGTAGTTAAAACAATACGTTTTTAATGATTCGCGAACGTGATGGCCATTTAATTGGCCCTTAGCCCTTTTCCTCGCAGTTCGCTAATAATCTTTCGTCCGTTGGAATTCTCTATGAAAAGCGAGATTCTCCCGTCGTTCTACAAAGTCCTCATCCAATTCTTCCTTTCGCTTTATCCCTCTTTTTTTTCCAATCTTCGGGATTGTTATTTTGCACTGAAAGTGGAAAAAAAAGAATTTCGTTCAATTTCAAAAACCATGCAATTTTTCGTACCAATTCTATCTATTTGGATCCTGAAAAAGATCGTTTTATCGTCCGGATCAAATATTGTATAAGAATCTTGAGCTTAGCTCAAGAAAAATGAGAATTCCGTTGAATTTGAACGAGATGCAAACTGGTGCTTGAGGATCGTCGTTGCTAAGCTTATTATGGAAACGCCGCGGGAAAAAATTTAGTGAGGGATTTCGACAATCATAAAGCCATGCGATCCACGCGTTTGCCTCTTTATAATAATCGTCTCTGTTAATATTTCCCCTCCATATTATTCGATTAATCTCCTCGAACCTGCATTAATTCTTACCGGTGTGGATGTCGCATATAATTTACCGGTTTACAAATATGGCGGGTGTATTAATCCGGTTGGGCTGAATACTCGCGCGCATATACGCAGATGATATATAACACACAAGGCGCGGGCATGCAGAGACGCGCAAAGGGAAAGAACGAGATCAACATCCGGTTTATCGTTAGCATCGATTAAGGGACACACTCTACGTTTCACCTCGTTTCAACCTACCGAGTTAATCTATCAATTGAACTTTGCGGCAGACACCGAAAGAAAAGAGAAGAAAAAAAAAAACAACCTTTGAGAGATATGATTTAAATTGATGAAATTTCGTCGACGCTCGATGCCGTAAAATGATTGAGAGCCTCGATGGATTTTTTCAGGAGAAATGATGGAAATTGAATTGAAAAAAAAAAAGAAATAAAAATTCGAGCGGGAATAAAAGTCTCGAAGATTTTCGCATGGTGTGTTGGAGTTAGTTGGAGTATCCTTGAACATGATATTTATTAGATTAGCGTGTTTGGTTCTCGGTGATAAGGCGATTAATGTAGCTGCGAATATGAATTAGACGCCGCTGAGAATTAAACGGGACTGGTGAAACGTCGTGTCGAGTTGGCGCGCCAATCACATTTTCAATCTCTGGCTTTTCGTATGCCCTACGTCGTTAGACACAAACTATATTCTTCATGTGTATAAGCGCGACATGTGCGTACGGAACGTCCGTAACACGCGATTTCACCCGAGCTCGTATATATCCTCGGATTAAACGCCTCCCCGCACTCCTTCCTCCGATGCGTTTACGTCTCGAGTGAAAACCATTTTTTCACCATAAATTTTCACGGACGAAAAGATTCTCGAGCTTCAAGTCTCCTCTTCGGAAGCTTCACCGAGAAATTTCAATCAGCCATGGAAAGAAATTACAACGCGGAATCCATTATATCATTTCAACTTTAATTTTTCATATTTTATTTATCAATGTGAAAGAAAACTTGAGGCGCTTAATGGAGGAATTGAATAAAATTATTTTCCTCGTTGGTGGAGGTATTCGCAGCGTGAGGATATTTAGAAACGAATCTTCGTTTTCGTCAGGCACGCAGCTGAGTCAGCGCGAGTATCGTTAGTTGCAGCATCATCTGAGCCCCCGCAAAGTGTGCGCGAACTATTCCTGGACGTACTTGGCTGGAACGAGCGAGTAGTTCTCAGTGAGCAGGCTCGCGTCTCTATACGTTCCATTCGATTCCGGTGAAAGACCAACGAAGGTTTTACAAGCAATCAGTACATGGCGTACGACGTTCCATCTCGCATAAGCTATATTAAATTTTCCTCGAGCCAACGATGGATCGTAAACCAAACGGGACCAAGTTAATGTTAATATTGACGTTCTGGGTAAAAGCAGCCGCAAAAAATAATTTCCTCTCCCTCTAGGAATATTATTAAAACAATAATTGGAAGGAAAAACGAGTTCACATTGATTTTCAATGAATATTAGCCAATTCGTGGTTATTTTTCATCTGAAATTTGTCGAAAAGTGTCCAAAATTCCGTCATTTTTCATAAAACATGATCTTCTGCGAGATTGTCGCCAATACATGGCGACAACTTTTATATATTATAGACTATTATTATATTATAAAGCGTAAGAGTAGGTTTCTCTCAAAGGAAAATGAAGCAAAGGGCTTTTTCCGGTCGATCGGTCGACAAACGTGTACGTGTACGTGTGTGTGAGTCTGTACGTTTTATCTCTCTTACCGTCGCGGCATTGGGCTCTGAACAGATGTAGGGAAAAATAATGCCTCACGGACTTACGTGTGGCTTGGAAATAATACCGACATATATATATATATATATATTCATAAACACTGCAGTCTCACCGAGAATATGCACATATATAAAGATATTAATATAAATAATAGATTGATGGAAATATTATTATGAGGTTTCGAGAAAGTAGCATAGGTGTGGGGCAGCAGCGGTCTCGTGGTGTGCAATGCACCCAGAAGGGGAAGGTGAGCCACTTATTTGCGGGGATGTACGTGTCATTTGCCAATTTAGCATTCGAAGAATTTTTTCAAAGTATTATTAAACTTGATTTATTTACTATTTCATTGAAAATTTGAAATATTTACAAAAGTAAACAAAACGAAAAAATCGTTCGATTGGTGAATTTTTCATTTGAGGGCTTTCATATTGACCTTGGAAAATGTTCAATTTACCTGGAGATTCGATTTTGTTTGAATTTTTCAAGCTCGATGATGATCGAGAAGGAAAGTCGACGAGTATATTTGACCACCGCAGGATCATCAGGAACAAACACACGCCGCAGCATCTAGTGCATGTGTTGCAAATGTGTTGCTGCTTCTTGCTGCATTTCCAAGAGAGAAACAAGTCCCGAATGGACGTGACGAAGGGGGGCGGAATAAATAAATAAAATGAATAATAAATGGAACAAAAAATATTTATAATCTAATCCAATAGTCATAATATAAATCATAAATCATGAATTAGAAAAATCGAAAAATGGAATAAAAAATAAGAAAGAAAGTAAAAATGAGTGAAAAACTCGTTTTCTTCGTGCGCCCGGACTCGCCGGCCGTGTTTTTTATTGAAAAAATTTCGTTTTCTTTTTCAATTCGGCCTTGTATAGTGAATTCATCACGTCAATCCTATTTTCCTCGGGACAAAACTCTCGATCATGGACCGTGTGGAATACGCAGGTAATGTGTGCGCGATGTGTTTTATAGGATGTATATGGTGGACATAGTGATGCTCTTATACGGGATGCCAATCGTACAGAGAGAGAGAGAGAGAGAGTGGATCGTGGCCAAGTGGCCAACGCCATCTCTTGGACTCAAAGTTTCCCCTTAACAGCCATTCTATATCCGGCTGTGTACGAGAAGCCAGCGAGACCGAGAGAGAACGAAGAAGAAAAAATCGGCCGCCGCCGCATTGAGACATGCCCCGTTAACAATGAAGATCGCGAGAGCCTAGAAATCGATAACATCGCAGAAAACTTAGGTCGCGAAAATCCAACTTCATTAATATCCGCCAAAGACAAAAGGGACGAAAGAAGAAAAAAAAACGATCGTTTTTTATGGATCGTTCGTTGAGGGATTTTCAAGAAGAAATGACAACGAGTTATTAGAAAATGGACAGAGAGATTCCGAGGACTGCGGAGCAGTGTGTCAAGCGACTCGACTCGTGCAATCGCATTCGGTAAAAATCTCGTCAAAATATGCGATATTACGTCAGCAAACGACGATAATCTTTGCTCCGGCGAGTCGATCCAATATGTGACGCGGAGTTTTTAAAGCCCGCGATTGAGCAAACATGCGTCGTGTATCGACGAATTGTCTCTCGTTTAAAAACGTAGGGTGACGATTTTCCATCATTAATTTCATATCAAGCCCGAGATCCGCGGATGACCTCACGAACGCGCGCGTTGCGCAAAAAATTATCAACAACTGCTGTTTGTTTACGAGCGGAGGAAAGTTGTTCAGAAAAAATAAAATTATAAAAAAAAAAAAAAAAGCTTTTCAAGCTTTTGGAGCTCGTGGAGGATCGCGGGTCTAATCTCAAAAAAATACGTTCGTGGCGGGGGTTGAAGAAAAAAGATGAAGGTGAATAAGTAAAAAGAGGTCGAAGGAAAAAGATGGAGGACAACGGGAATAAAAAGGAAAAGGGCTTTCGGTTTTACTAATGGCACTTTTTCGCGTCTCCATGTATTTCTTTTTCCTTTTTGCCACTTCTTTTATCTACATTCGTCGACTTGCAGTTATTTTTTTTTCCAAAGCTCCCCCGAGTCTCTTTCTTTCTACGACGATCTGACGCGCTCTCATAAAAAAATAAGGTAAATGTTTTTTCCTCACCTATTTCTATTCGGATTTGGCGTGAGCCAAATGGAAATTGAGAAATCTCGACGAGAATTGTAGTGAATCATTCGGATTTTTGGAATTAATGGTGCGATGGGAAAATGAATGGATAAGTTTGTTTAGATCGAGGAGGAAACTGCGAGGCCAGAGAGTTGATTCTCTCGCATAGCAAAATATCGGGATAATGGTAGAAAATTTCGGTACGAAAAAAAAAAAAAGTATGGCACGTGCAATAATGACATATTCGTATGTCAGAGCAAAGTACCTCGTCGTTTCATGCACAATTTTTTCCGTCTAGCCCGACGACCCTGGAATTTTTCATTTCGAATTGGTGACGTTTCTCGCTCGTGGAGTAATCTCGTGCCGGTTATACCGGCGGCGGTGAGTGTGCGCGATCCAAAAATTCACAAAAAATAAAAATAATCTTGCGAATTGCGTCGCATTTGAAATGCAAAAGAAAAAACTCTTTCCTTTATCGATAAATTTTAGCTGAATTATTTTTTTTTTCTCAAGCTAAATATAGATTTTCCGTGGTGCAGCGAGAAAGAAAAAAAACAAGTTCTAAAACGTTCGAAAGAAAAATTGTCCGAATTTTGACGGATTCGAATGTTTTTCTTTGCTCACTCATATATGTATGTTGGAGAAATTTATTTAAACGATCCAAGATACGAGCTGGTACAGCAATCTGAGCTCTGGCTCGGCACGAGGAGCAGCACATAACATATATAAAGCTACGTAATCCCAGAATCCAAAGAGTGGACGTGTGCACGATTCATTCATTTTTCGTATCAGTGAATTTCAGTAATTTTCGTAATCCTCCTCGTATATCATATCAAGAATAAAATCCCTAGAATTTTATCTCATATTCATTGCTTACCGCGCATCGAGCTTTATATTTTGCTGTCTCGAGCCGTATTTTTTTTTTTCTAAAACAGCTATCACGGATCATTTCGAAGGCTCTTGATATTCGATGGAAAAGTCATGGAGGACTCGGTGCTGCTGGCAATGGGGATTTCCAAAGGGCTGCGTATAATAACAGCCTGAACGAAAGTTATTTGTATTGGCCTGGTTGTTTACCGGACGAACCATCAGGGACTCGGGCAATGAACTTTGCGCTTGAATGCATAAGTTTGTGCACGCATCATCGCTAAGATTTGTCTGACTGACTTTGGGCTCGAGCGAAAAATACTTTTTCCATCCATTGAAGCCATGCAAAATTTTCGTACAAATTATGTCTGTTGGATCCTAAAAAAAAGAATGTTGCATGAAAAATCTTGATATGTGATCGAGCAGAGAGCAAAAGAGAATAATAAGTTATTGCTTGCGACGCTAACGACACAAAAAGCTTCGAGATGATTCGACAATGAATAAATGGGGTAGAGTTTAAAGAGCGCAATTGAGGAATAATAAGTCGAGCCGCCAGAGGGAAGCATATGCAGCGACGAGATGCATTAGAAATTCAAGTTACGTAGAGGCCAGTGCTGCTGCGGGGCATGGATGCAGGATGGCTAATTGTCCGGTGATGGACGGAGGAGAGAATGAAGATTGGTGTTGGTAGAAGGAGCTGGACAGGAGAATCAGGATGGAGGAGCGGCGAGCGGCATTTTATGACAATGGTTCGTCGTCGACGAGAGAGAAATGGTAGTAGCAAGCGACGCGACAGTCTCGTGTGGCTTTGGTTCTGCGTGTGAGCGTGTGAGAAGAGACAGGAAATCGGAGTGAGCCATAAGGAGGAAGGTTCGCCAGCGACTCTCAACTCTGGAAAAGCAATTTTCCAAAGTAGCCGCATCGTTTCTCTCTCATTTTCATTCATCCCTTCACTATTAGTTATTTTTCACTGATATTTTGACGATAAATTACCAAATTTTCGCTAATGTCGATGAAATTATAATTACCAAGAAATTCAAGAAAATTCATAACAATTTTTCATCTGAAATTTGGAAACAATTATTCAGCTAAAATTCGGCAAAATTAGGATAAAAATGTCAAATCTCGCGCCATCTTCAATAGAATATCTAAGAGATTGGCTGACAATTTCGAAAATATTGTTGAAAAAAGTAAAGACATATAGCATATCCTTTCCGTGTAGTTCTCGAAGCCAAAAAAGTTTCAAGTCATAATGAAAATTGCGTTAAACTTGGTTAAACTTCGAGCCGATTATTCGCCAGAAAGGATGATGCGAGCTGCAAAATTAACGGATGCAAAATGGGCCCTTATTAACGCGAATCACCTTTTGGAGCTTCGAACTTGCGTAGTAGGAAAATCTTGGGCATCGAGGAGCAAAAAAAAGAAAAAGCTCTCGTATCTATAATATAAAACGGCGAGACTGAATTAACGAGGCGGAATTTCTTTCGTCGAGGTAAAAGAGAGTGTAAAAAAAAGGGAAAAAGGTCCGACTATAAATATATATATATATGTAATAAAGGTCGAGCCTATAAGGTGCATATGCCGGTAAGAAATTCCCACGATTCTCTGTTTTCTTTCCCGCAGGCTATCGCAAACTCTTCATCTCTTTCGCTTTTCTTCTTCTCTCCGTTTCCGGATGCGGGAGCGCGACGTCGAAGACCCGAGTATATCCTGGCAATTGGAACGGGACGATCAAGTTTTATCTCTCTCCGACGCTCGCGCGGCAGTAAAAACCGCGTAGACGCAAATAAAGCTGGAGAGATAAATGAAAAGAAAAGGGCGAGAGAGATAAGAATGAAGTAAGGAGGTAAAAAAGGTGAGGAATGAGGGAGAAAGAAAGCGATACAGAGCGAAGGAAAAGGAATATGAGAGGAGTGGAGGAATAATGTATGGAAAAGCATGAATGTAAGATAAACTGTTTGGCAAAATTTCCTCATGGCGAATCACTAGCGTTCCAGTTGCAATTTCTTCGCGAGATCCCGATGCACACGCAAAGGCACCCACTTTTATTTGCCCGACGAACGAAAACCGAGAGACTTGCCCAGCAGAAGAAACGGAACGAATGGATTGTACAAGGGGATATAAACCTTCTTCCTGCTGTTTACGATCAGCCGCACTTGTTGTGATTAAACCCACGAGGGTGTGTGTGTGTGTTATTACACCTGCCGGGACGTTCGAAAAGAATATCGGGGTCGATGTTTCGAGCATAAAAAGCAAGAATAATCAATTGAATAATTTGAAAATTTTCATTATTTTGACAATAATATTATTCATTTCTAGCGAAACTTTGTTCAATATTTTTTGCTGCAACGACAAAATTTTTGTGATTTTTCGAAAAAAAAAAATGTTTGCATGAAAAATGGTAGAAACGCGTCCGAGTATCTCAGCCAGGTTAACGCGTTTGCGTGGAAACGCAAGCCTGTTTGGAGGGATGATCTGGAAGCGAAGGTAACGCCAAGATATGGCAGCTCGGAGGAAAAGCAAGCCCAGCCATTTCCATAGCAATTTCTATTCCATTTCCCCGTTTACGACGCAGCAATGGCGTTCAATTATATAGACTGCTGCTGCTGCTGCTGCTGCTGCTGCTGCTGCTGCTGCTGCTGCTGGTGGAGTATTGAGGGAGAGGAGTCACGTTTTGCCAATAACTGGTGCACGAAGGGAGCAAAAGGAAAGGGGGAGGAGGAGGAGGAGGAGGAAAACGAGAGAGAATAAAGCAGCTTCATCGATATCTCGCGGTTCATCGGAGCACGCTTATTTTTCTTCTTCTGGGCATTCAACGATTTTCCCTCAGCGAATATAAAAGTTGACCCTATTTTTTAAATCCACTACGTTTTTTTTTTCTCCTCTGGGCGGCAAAAGTCTCTCTTGGACTGGCGTTATCCGCGGCAAATTCATTTTATTCGAGATGAGAAAAGTCCCAGCAGCACCGGCTCTCGGTCGAGCGCGAATCGTCTGTCACAGACGCGCAGCACCGGCGAGAAAGCAGCAAATTCAAGCTGCTGCGTTATACTTTCCGTCCAAGTCTTGAACGTTTGCCAAGTGGAAATCTTGAGATATGGCGCGAGTTTTAATCGTGCGCGGCAAACAAGTAACCACGAGAAATTCAATTTTTTCATGAACCGATAGGTTTTTTTCATCGGATGGTAACGTCGCGAGCCTCTAGCCAAAGTTTCTATATGCTCACCGGCGAGCGGCGGCGAGCGGCGGCGAGCGGCGGCGAGCGGCGGCGAGCGGCGGCGACGCGGTTAAACCGATGAGAGGCGCGTGTGTTTGCCCGCTGGGGATAACGGCTAAATTGACTCGAGGCATCAAGATTGTCTCAAGACTGAACCGTCTGTGTCTGTTTATATAGCCGAGTGATGGAAAATAAAATCGTACAAAGGCCATGTCGGGGATAAATCTGTAGGTCTTGGCTCCAGGAAGCCTGAAAGCTTGACGCATTTGACTCGGCTAATATGTCCGATTGGCTACTCCGAGTCATTAACGAGGAACGCTCGTTTGTATAGCGAGCAGAGCGAGCTTTGACGCAAAGAGCCTGCTGATGATGCTCGCGCGTCTCTCGTTGATCGAGCGAGCGATGCAGATTAACGGAAAATCTTATCATTTCCTAGAAAAAATGGCACACACTGTGCGTCGTTGTTTAGTTTGCTTGGTTAAATTAAAACTCGGTAAAAAAACGAGGAAGCTCTGAATATCGTTAAATTTTCTAGAATTAATAATATCTGTAGTCGCGGGCGAAAATTCATAAACCTGTGAGACCTGTGAGACCACGTTAATCAACCTATGAGCCATGCATGTCCTCTCTTTGGTTATATGGAATAACGAAAAGTTTGAAAGTTTCGAAAGTCGATGATCAAGTTTGGATTTTCTGTAGAGATCGAGGAGGACGCGATAAAGATGCTCGTTCCTTCGTACAAGGACTTGTATATATATATATATATATATATATACGTTTTGGTCTCAGCAGGAGATGCTGCACGGAGGTGAAAAAAAAGGAGTTGAGAAACGAGACGACGAGGAGAAGATAGTTGTGTTCGTGGGCAGCAAGCAAGCAGCTAGAGCGTGCGAGTTTCCGTGTCCGCGTCCGCCAAGTGTCAATGGTACAGCGGTCGTCAGCGCTTTATTTATTCCACAAATAATTATGCACCATTCTTCTTTTTGTTTTTCTTCAACATTTTCCATGAAGAAATAAAAAAAAAACGCGCGTGTCCTCGTCCTTTATTTTCGTTGCGATTTGAAATTTCAGATAAATAAAAATTGTCGCGTGTTCCGAACAAACCTGGCACATTAGCCCGGAGTCGCAACTTATTATTATAACGTACGTGAGCCAGAAACTCGGAAACGTGCGAAAATTCTCGGCGCGCTCTTCAGAGATGAGCAGCATTTCTCTCTCTCTCTCTCTCTCTCGCGAGACGCTCTTGAGGCCAATAACTCCAGCTGGAGCCCATACATACATATATAGCGGCTTAGCGCTGATTCTGGAGTAACTCAAGCCCGGCATGTTAAGTCGTTTTGGAATGTTGCTGGCACGCGACGCCCTATACGCGCGTAACCTGCTGCTGCTGCTGCTTCTTTGGATGCTTTCGAAGTTTGGATCGTTGGAAAACAACAAAATTGTCCATTTTACTTTCTTCCTCATCATTTTGCTAATTTCATCGATAATTAATCTCAACGCGAAGAAAAAAATGTAGTTTCAATTTGTTTTCGGTTGATTTAATGATTTTTATCGATTATGGCACGTCGAAAATATGTTAAAGACATGGCGGCGTTCAGTGTATAAAATGCGAATGACGAATCGTGTCCAGTGACGAATAATCTCAAACCGATGCCTCATCTATACACAGAGCTCCATAAGTGGTGGACATATTTATACGCGTAGGAGGGAGAAACATATACGTGGGACAGAAAAGTGAAAAATTCCACGCTGTCGTCGCGGCTCTCGCGCCTTGCTCGCCTCTCACATATTCATGGGACATTCTCTACCGCGTAGCGCACACAACATCAATATTTATCGTTCATTCGAACGGGGATCGTGCAAGTTGCACACGTCGGGGGGGGGGCGGGGGCTTGACCCAAAGAAAAATCGACGAGATATGAATTTGAGCTACGTAGAAAATAGAAGGAAAAATTGGTAAGAAGATGGTGGATGTTTTTAAGCCGACGGTTCGAAGCGTTAGTTACTTCTTATCGAAAATTTATTGGACCTTTGAAACGCACGTTTAACGAAGCTGCTACGTAAGCATTAATGGGGGGGGGGGGGCATAAAACGGACAGACTCTCGTTTGCGTGGGTTTGCAGACCCTCGAAGAGTTTTATAGAAAAAGATAAAAGAACGAGTTGGAAGCTGCTGCTCCGCATCTCGTTTTTGTTAAACTTGATTTGTGTTATAGCGCGGGCCTGCGGTGTGCTGTCTTTTAAAACAGGTTTTTAAAGCGACGAAAATCTAACGGGTGTGTCGAGAATAAATTGACGAAAGCCTCGCCGCCGCCGCCGCCGCCGCCGCCGCCGCCGCCGCCGCCGAGCCACAGCATGCAGGCAGCGATATCCGCGTCGATTTCCGGTATAGTTGAGCTCGTGACTCGAAATTTTGGAAAAAAAACAACAAATTGCCTCTTTGCGGATGAGTCAAAAACTTGACGAGCTTTTTACAAAAAAATGGCAAACGAGGATTACGCGCATGAGGTTTAAGACGTTTGAGGAAAGGCGGACGGCGGAGTTGGCACGAATCCCTGCAGGTCAGTTGGATGAGAGACGTCATCGAGACGCTCGTAAGAACCGTCGTGTCACAGCAGCAGCATTCTTGACGCGCGCGCCCCTCGTTTTTTGTACACGTCACGAGAATCCGCCAAAGCTAAGTCGTAAACAAAAGCCGCAGCACGTGTGGTGTGTGATCAAGGCGGGTCTCGGAGACTCAGCTGCTTATTAATTCGGTCAATGGGCCGAGCTTTTTTTTTCCTCCTCTGTATTTACGCAGACGAATGACCGCGATGTATTGAAATATATTGTACGAAGCCCCAGGAGGTGGGCATGAATTTTGCCCAACTTTTATTATTTCAACGAAATCGTTCCTAATCTTTGTATAAAATAGAAAATTGACTATAAAATTTACAGTTTTTTCCATCACTGCCCGAATTATTTAGTCAAATTGAAAATAAAAATAACATATTTTATTGAATTTCCAGTAATCGGTTAAGAAATTGGGCAAATCCTTTTTCCCTGCAATTTTTCGGTATAATGCAAACATTGCTCGCAATCACATATGGCGAGTCCGTTTGACTGGGTCAACGACGATCGCCGCAGTATGAAAATTCATGTATATGTATCGGCTGCTGCTGCTGCTGCTGCTCATGCGGATGCATGTGAATTGATAATTAATCGGTGAAGCTGTTAAAGGTGCGATTTACAGGAGACTGCTGGTGGAGATTTGCTCGCGGTGCCAAAAGCCACCTCGTACCGCCCTTCGAGCATTCGTTTTAAATTTCACGATGTTTGCAAAGTTCGCAGCAGTTGGCATAAGTGGATCGAGAGGATGATTATTCGCATTGGGTGTAAACGTCGCGTTTCATGATAATAATCATCGTCCACGAGTGAGTTTAAAGTCATGTAGAGATTTGGACAACGATATTTTGTGTACGTAATTTTTGTACATATTTCGGGAACAATTGGGACGAGAATAATAAATATAGGAAGATTGCTGGGACAAAGAAGAGGTGAAAATTTGAACGACGATACAGTATCATTTATTTTTACCATTAAATATGCGCAAGAGCGTTTCAAACGACTCGAGAAATAACGACTTTCCGCCGCGGTGCGCTTCAATTATTGTAGACTATTATTTTTAACAATACGACATTTAATTATTGATTCCCTAACGTCACGAGTTTCTTAATACTCGGAAAATAATTGAATAATCAAATTAAATTATCACAATTATTTGTAAATATCATAATTTAACTAACTAATAACTTTTTCATTATTCCTAATAATTACGATATATGGATATATCGATATAGTGTTATGTGTTGGCTTGCCCAGGATCGATTTCTCATGTAAACGAATTTAAATCGATCCATCCAAAACGAATTTTTCGAAAAAATTCAACAAATTAATTTTTTTACTTTGTGGATATTTTTGGGTTCGGGCAAAAGTAGAATTTGTATGTATTTGTAATTTGTCGGCTCGTCATGATAAACGCAGTGAATTTAACGTGCTCGAGTGAGCACGTAATTAGCGAGCGCGAAAGACGCCTTCTGCCGTTACGCACCATTTTTTGCAGTTTGCCCACCCACACACGCGATTCGTATCGAGTATGCGAACGAATAAATGACGTGATTGGAAAATTGTGTGCCAAGTTTTTGGCGATCGGTTCATTTTGTTTGCTTGTTACGAATCACCAGTCCAGGTTCTTCATTTTTTAAGCACAAACTTGGCCATTTTATTGAAAAATTATGTGATTTACGTTTATTTTGAAAAATGGACGAAATTTTTTTTTATTGCCACGACGAGGGCATATAAAGTAGAAAGTAAAGAAACAGGAGGTCTTGTATATCGAGCAAAGATCCAAGTTTTTATATGTCTTGTCGTGTGAATAATCGAGAGAAGAAGGAGAAGCAGCAGCCGGAGGATAAAGAACGCATTTATGGGGCGCGAAATTGTTGTGAAAGGAAAATACCAAGTATAAAGAGAAAATATAGTTTAAGTAGTGAGTATAATAATGAAATGTTGAAATAGTTTTTTTGTCGCATATGACAAAAGCGAGAGAACAAGAACGAAGATTTTTGGAGGCTGGAGCGTGCACCGAGCAGTGCAAAAATTACCGGCAAAATGCAGTATGCTGCATGGAATTTGTGTGCAATGGCGTATGTACAAGTTGCGCGTACAGTTATTAGGAACTACACAATTGTCGCAAATACACATGAGCCAGTGTCTGCCACAAAAAAAAAAAAAAAAAAAAAAAAAAAAAAAAAAAAAAAAAAAAAAAAAAAACAGCACGTATGGACCTTGTCATCAAGCCTGACGAAAGACGACGCCTTTTCTGCTGATTTGTTTAACTTGAAATGATGATGGACGGAGAAAGAGAGAGTTTTTCGTCGACTGGAATTCGAGGAAGTTGAAGTTGAATAAATAATTGAAGCTTCCGTTCGTTATGGAAAATAGCATTTTTTCACGTTGGGTGAGATGGGCGAGTTTTTTTTAGGATTAATGGAATACCCGAGAGGGAAGCGAGCGATCAGCTGTATATCTCTATTTTCATGTATACGAGAAAATTTATGCGCGCACATATAAAATAGTAGGGGGGGAGAGATTCGTGAGATTCTTCGTGTTGTTGTGTGAACGGGGATCGCCTAGCTCGCGATAAGTTTTTTATCGTATTCCAAATTATTATTTTTTCTTCGAAGGAGTAAAAAAGGAAATTGTGGAGGATCGATGTGGCGAGTTTTGTTGTTGGCTGCTAATTATAATTCTATTTCATATTGAACGAAGAGCGAATAATAACGGAGGTACGATCGCGAAAAGCTGCTGCGGCGCTCGCTAGGAAACGAAAAGCACCCCGCCGGAGTTGTTTCTTCAATTGAATGGATTATTCTTCGGGAAAAATGTGTCGGGAATTGTGCTGGCAAAGAGAGGCAGCTCTTTATTTATGTGGGTACATGGCCAATTAATATTGCGGAGTTGTTTACGATGGTAAATTCGAGAAAAGACAAAGTCTCATGAGTATATAGATTTAGAGGAAGTTACGAGAGCTCGTTAATAAACTAGGTACAGCCCTCGGGAGCCCATAGTATCGGCATTATCTTTGCTGACCTCTCACCCCATTAACGCTTTATCGAGACCACCACCGAGAAATTACGAGCCGCCGCCGGGCCGTGAATGCACGATGTTATAAGTATAGCCAACCGCGCACATCGATTACCGGCTATCTCAGCGTGGATGGCCAACACTTGAGTCGCAAGTTTCGCTCTTTCTATACACTTTTATGACGAGTGGAGATGGAGAAAAGATTTATACGAGCAATTTCAAAGAGCGAACAATTTTCCCCAGATAAGGTTCGGACGAGATTTCTCCACCATCTATAATATATTTTGGTCCTGCGAAGGGATCTAAGACGAGCGAAAAACGAGAAAAAATCGTGTCGTCCCTTCGAGCCGCGTTCCCGGCTAAATTACGCGAGCTACGGAATCACGGTAACGAGCTTTTCTATATAGGAAATTCAAAGCTCTTCAAGATTGCCAATATTCGCCGCAACTTTGCCGCCGCCGCCGCAGACATGGACCCTTTGCCCAAAGAATAAGTCTTTCGTGTTCGGTGGAACGTTCGATAAGGGCTAAGGCAGCTACGTGTTCCATTGCAACGTGTGTTTGGGGCTTCCTTAGCATCGATTCGATCCAATTTCAGCGATAAACCGCTCCTTCTCTCGGCGACTACTAATCGATACACGATATACGTGGAGCGAGCCCCAAGAGATTTTTCCGCCGCGCGTAAGAGGGTCGCGCCCCTTCGCCGCTTCCCTAACTTTCTTGACGTCTACGAGAAACTAGATTTTTTCCTCAAAATTTTCGTGCTCAATTGGCCGTTATAAATGGATTAATGTATAATTATTCATGCAAGCGCGTGTCCGCCAAATTTTAACAATTTTTTTTTTATCCTTTCGGAATATCGGTTTTTAAATATAAAAAAAAATCTAAAGAATCTCGGATTCGCGCTCGTTACGTTCGAGTTTCATGTCGAAATTTTGTCAAAAAAAGCCGTGTTTTTTTTTTTTCCATGACCAGGACGTGGATTTTTCGTTGTTGATATACGAGGATCCGATACTCGCGATCGACAGGTTCCATTTTCGTATCAAAATATAAATAATTCGTCCTTCATTTTTTCGGAATCTTTTTGGTTCAGAAGAGGGCACACGATTTTTGAGCCCACCTTGTCTGCATCTTGTCGTTGTGATTTTTATTGTAAACGCGGATATCGATTGGAGTAAAAAAGCGTGACTTTAACGTGACGCTCACCGATGGCTCGTTTATCTCGCGTACGAGGAATAAACTTATCGTAGATAGAGAGACGAGAGAGGGAGAGAGATAAGGGGATGATAAAAATCGTCTTGGGCGGGGTGCGAACGAGCCTGGATCGTTTAAATCTTGGGTCTGACCACATGGCGCACATTTTGAGAATGCACACGCTCTGTGACATCGATTTTTCTTCTCTTTCCCCTTTCCCTTCCGGACCCATGCACCGGTCCAATTGTATCTCCTCCGATCGATTATTACTCTTCGTGAGCCTTCACACTCAGCGCGTACTTTTCCACCAATTTTTCCACTGCGAATACTCTATTTTTTTTTTTTCGAAAAATTCATCATTTTCATTTTATCCTCAGTTACACAATTTTTCATCATTTCTTTTACTCCAAACTTTCCATTTTCATAAAATCCATTAATTTTATTTCCTTATCTTCCAAATGATCAATTTTCATGAAAACCTTTTTTTTTATAACGACAGAATTTTTAGACAATTGTTGTCGATTTTCGTAAAAATCCATCATTTTTCATCGAAATAAATAAATTTCGCATGAGAAGGCCCATGGATCGACATACGCGAGAGAAGAAAATGGAGAATGATGGGGAACTAAAAGTTTTCGTGAATTTCCAAAGAGTACAATGTAGTAGTCTGTGACCGGTCCATTCAAGAAATCCCCTTCGATTTTATTCTGCTTCGAGGAATTTACGACTCTTACGCTAGATACTATAATATTATTACGAGTAGATAGCACTGTACTGTAACATAATACTACTGTAATCGTCCGGCAAATCTCCTCCCTATTCAATATACATATATACCTATAATAAATAAACACACGTGGATCGGAATACATACGTTACGAATATATTCCCTCCCCCGGCGAGTAGGTTTAATTTGTTATCCGTTCGAATTCCGGGCACGAAACTTTCGTAATTTTATCAACGAGCTCGATAGAGCGCAACGTGTCCCCCCCCCCCAAACAATACGTGGAAAAATAATTCCCGTATCGTTTGTCAATTATTGGAAAAAAGACCCAAACAACAAAAAGTCGAGTTTATTCAGATGCAACGATTTTCCACCATTTTTTTTCGTTTTATTTTTATAGGCGAATTTTTGCAATTTTTATTCGAAACATTTGCTAAATGATAATTAATTTGATTTTTTTTTCATCATTGGTGCAGTGAGAAAAACAAAACGAAAATTGGAGTCATTTTGGATTTATTTACTGCCTTCAGGGTGATTCGGTCATTTTTCACTACGATTTTTTATCGTATTGCAGTGAAATATTGTGTCATTCTAATCCCCCAACATGAGAGTCTGACCGGACGTGACGAGCCTTTCGTCCTTTGTTGACCGTTTCGTCAGTTCCATCCACACAGACATTCACGCACACGTTTTTTTTCGGCTCACCATTTACCGCTTCGATCTCTCGTTCTCTCTCTCTCTCTCTCTCTCTTGCTCTTTCCAACCATTTTGTGGCCAATGCAACAAACACTCGTAAAGGCTCACCGAGTTTCGACTACGATTTCGCAGAATCTCGAGCGAGAAGAAATTCCCCGGAAGGAGGAAATTTCGATTTTTTTCGAAACTGTCGAATCATCTAGACACGACAAAAGAAAAAAAGACGTACGTCGATTGTTGACGTTTGAGAATTACGAAACACCTCCAAAACTTCATATATCAAAGACCCTTGAAATTTTTTTAATATTGATTTTTTTTTTTTTATTCTACAGTAATTCATTTTCATCTGTTGGACAAAGTGCTGCCCAAGATAAACTTTCGATTTCGCGGGCATTACGAGACTCTGACCTCCCGGATATTAAATTCCTGACAGCTAATTATCAATGCACAAACTTATTTAGTCACACCTGCTTCGCGGTGAATTAATATTCGACGAGAGTGCGAGGCAATATGCAAATATTCTTTAATTCCGATGCTTCGTGTTTGCGATTAATTAATGCAATTAGAGTTGTCGTAGTGAAAATTACTCATTTTTGTTAACGTGTGATTTCACCGCACGCAGACTAATGCTCGATTTTTTCGTAATTTTATGAAAAATTCCACATTAATTATTAAATTTTCTTCGACATTCACGAAATTCAATAGAAATTGACATTTTTAATGCTCTCAAGCGATTCAAAGTATCGCGTTACTTGTTTGAGGATCATCAGTCCATTGGAAAATCGAGTTTTCGAATCGTGACGTGCAGCTTTGACAAATAGACAAAAATAATGAATATTCAAAAATAAATACTCATTTTTGTGAGTAAGAATGAATTTTCTGGAATTTAACTCGAATCTTTAAAGGCAGAACGAAAAATTTGTGTTTGTCGTGTCTTATTTTTTTAGAGTATTTGTTCGGCCGATTCCATGCCTTTTTCCCCTGGAGTTCGAAGGGAGACGAAGACGAGACGATGATTTGTGTCAGGAGTTTTTGGAGCCCCCAACATGCGATAAATTGGAATCACGAAACTACGCGTTGAAAGCGAGAGTGTGTGTGTGTGTGTTTTGGGAACGCGAATCGGAATTTTCAGTTCGATATTTAGATAAAATTTCAAAGGGAATCGGAGAATTATGTGTCTATGCAATTACCTCATTTGTAGACGAAGCAGCAGCATTGCATCCGACTAGAATGACCGCCGCGCTCGCTACAATCCAGTATATCCTTGGCTGCATTATTGTTACAATATTGTGTTTCCCTCGGCTGAAACGCGAGGGTCACCGTCTCAATATTATTTTCCCTTCAATATCGCTAAATCACACCGAAATTAAATCAATTACAAAAACCGAACAAAGCCTCCGTTGGGCAACAAATCACGTTAAAAAAAACCCGTCGCGCACACCACCGGAGCAAACAACGCGAACACACCACACTGATCGATGATTCGTGAGAGACTGAGGGCGCGACGATCGGCCGCCTCGGCGAGGGCGCCGCACTTACTCGGCCATCTTTATTTTTTTACAACGCGCAGCGACGCTGGCGCTCCTTGCGCGAACGCCGCGAACCACGCGGCGCGTCGTAATCCTTATTGTCAAAACAAAGCATTACGAACGTGATATTAGAGTCCCCTTTATTTATTTTTCTCTCTATTAATGATCATAAACATTGGAATTTTGTACTACCACTTCGCCGATTTTCATTATTTGCATTTCATAAACTCGCCATTAAAATTATCCTGACTTTTGCCGTAAACACCGAAATTTTTTTATTTAAATATTCATGTTTTTTTCTTGCTGCCAGCAGATAAATCGTTTTCGAGTCCTTCCAGGAATCTCATCGTTTCTTTAATGTCACGATTGTAATCGTCGATTTTTGCCTTCATACCGCGTACCTTGTCTTGCATCGCCGCGACTTCATCCTCGGTTTTTTGTTTCAAAATTTTCAATAGTTCCCGATCCTGCACAATGTTTACAAAAATAACATTTTTTTTTTTTTTCAAAGTTCGTGCGGTTCGTTTTGAGGTTAATAGCTCGATAATTTTTGCACGAAACCACATCTCGCGTACTACAAAATGTACACGTATAAATGACAAAAATATTGACCTGCCTGTAGTAATATTCGCTCTCGAAGGCAATGTCCTTGTCGAAAAAGTTGTCCTTCATCGAATCGCTCTTGTTTCTTAAAAATAATCTTATGAAAATAAAGGAAAATTAATAAAATTCAAGGCCGTTCGATTTCTCTACAAAATTTGTTCGTTTTTTCTTGTTATCAAAAGTTCGTACTAGTCGTGAACCCAGTGTCTCTTTTTTTACTCAAAAACATTGCCGAATCAATGAAAAAAAAAAAAAAGAAAAAAAAACATTCTGTCACTTTTTCCATAAAAATTGATAGAATGAATCGGTGAAATTAATAAAAAATAATCCATCGATCGGAAACGTCAACTTGTCAAAAAGGTTTGGCACGAAATAATGGCGATATCCGTTATAGGAATGTGTCGATCTTACCTGTTCTTTTTCCCAAACAAAACGGCACGGGTAGGTCGAAACATGTTACAAAAAAATGAATTAAAAAGTCGCTAAAAAAAAAGTGTCACCTCAAAAAGAATAAATTTGGAAAAGAAAATCGGATTTCCCCGAAATATGAAAACAAGAAAATATCTGAAGATCGCGAATGACACAGAAAAGGGTGAATTCACGACGCATAATTCGTTGAAATTCATTCCCAATGTTCGAAAATAACTTTTTCCCGGAATATCGAAGTTTGAGAAAATAATTTCCATACAGCGAATAAAGTTAACTAGTAAAAGCGCATCAGTTTATTTACACACGGTGTAATAAACATTTCGATATTCAAAAGGCAACGAAAAATGAAAACGGCGTTATAAAAAAAAACGATGATCTAGCGTCGCTGTAGTTTGTTTTTCACGAAACAACCAAATTCGAGCGGATCCTGGACCTTTCGTCCTCGTTCCAAAGGACACACAAAACAATGATTCTCGCCGCTCGACTCTTCTCAAATCAACCATATTGGGCTTCGATTACTTTTCCATTTTGCCGATTCTTTCCTTGTGACGATTGATCGCCTCCTGGTGACGTTTTATTTGCTCCTCGTGGAAGGAAATTTCATCATGGAGTTCTTCCCGCAAATGTTGCAGTTGTTCTTTTTGCTACGAACCAAAAAAAAACGTCTAGCCACAAAATTATCGGCAGAGAAAATATGAAAATCCATGAAAAAAGATTACGACGTGCAGTTTTTTAAAAAACTTGAAATTTCGTGCAAATCTATGGACGAACCTGTTCGTAGAAATATTGATCCTCCTTGGCGACTTCCATTTTTCCAAAAGATCCTCCGGCGCTGCGGATAGAGCCGCCGCCACCGCCGCCTCTGCCAGCGCCGGAGCCAGCTTCTCCGCTCATTCTAACGCGGCTGTTGATTGAAAGCACAAAAAGACGCAGGAATTTTTATTTACTTTTCAATTATTTTTGTCTTTTTTTTTTTTTTTTTCGAAAATTCACGACGTTTTGCAAAGAACAATTGAAGACGCAATGTTCACGGCGATAAACACGACGTCGTAGACAAAAATAAGCTCGAAAAACGTGACACACGTCGCCTAAAATATCTGTGAAGTGTTGGGCTCGGAACAACAGACGTTACATAAGAATTCTCGCGAATTATGACGAGCTGCGGGAGTAAATAATTGTCACACCTTCGATGGGATGAATGCTGCCGATTTTCGTGAACTTTCTAATCGAACACGAAGGGGCGATCGTGCTTCGTTTATATTTGAAAACGAAATAACGTTCGATTGACAAAAAAAAACAATGATCGATGGGGAGCAGGACTGGGCAGGTCGAACGTGTGGAAAATATATAGAGCGACCGGGTCGCCGGTTTTAAACATTCACGTGTCTTTGGAGTCACCCTCTCCCGAAGAGAAATTTCCTTTTCTCGGCAATTAAGGAGGAAATACTCACCTGCTTGTTGCCAATCGGCGGTAAATCATTGCAGAAGCTCGCTGCATATTTATTTCTTGAAATTACGATGTACCAATGTTTCGTCGTGAGAAAAATGAATTTTAGTTATGGCGATTTTTGGAAACCCGGGACAAACGAGAAACGAAGTTTCACAGGGAGACGAGAAAAAGCTTCGGAGCTCTCGCGCGTAGTTGTCGAGAATCCCGTGACACACTCAGGCGCTTCGATCGGTTTTTACATCGACGCGGGCGCGAAAAATGCGAAATAACAATGAGGAGGATCTTTGTGAAATCAAGCCGGATAGAAATGTTTCACGTACCTCGCACGTTCCTCCGCTTCTTCCTCAATCATATTTTTTCGCAATTCCGACGTTCTCAGCTCGTTCTTCGCTTTCTCTTTGTCCAATTCCGCTCGTTCCAGTTCAACTTCTAAAGTTCGCATTTTTAACTTGTGCTCCCTTTGAGCTGCTTCGAACATCCACGTCGAATGCTGCACCGCCGGCACGTAAGAAATATCCTCCGGCGATAAGGAACACTCGAGCGTGTTTTTTTCTCGATCTCCCTCCTGACCTGATCGCACAATTTTTTTTTTCTTCTTGTTTTTCACCGATACGTAATATTTTTTTTTACGCTTCGAATTTTTGCCAGAACAAAAATAAGGACAAATAATTTTTTAATACTTTACCACGATCCTCAAAATTGCTGTATTCGCATTGCACTCGATTTTTTTTTCGTCCAGCATGATCAATGGCGTCCTCGTAATCGACCATACCCTCTGCTGCTCCTCTTTTTCTCTTCGTAACTCCGAGACGAGCCTGATGCACATTGTTGACGTGATTTTCGCTCACGGTTTCTTCCTCAAGATCATCATCACTAATAAGTGTCTCAGTCTTGATTTCCGGGAAATTCGGTAATTCCGGTTGATAGGACGAGGGCAGCTTGTCCAATATGGCGTTAAGGTCATTCGCCACAGCGGCGTCTTGACTGCTCTCGTCCGAACGCTCACCGTCGTAATCGTTTTTTCGCAAATTTTGTAACAACCGCCATACCGATGTCGACAAACTCGAAGGCGCGTGTTTCGATGCCTCGTCCGACCCGACAACCTTTACCTGCGCGATTAAATGTGATTAAATTAATTTATTCATAATCAATTAATTATAAATATACATGACTAATTGCTTGATCGTGAATTAATTATAATTAATTGATTAATGAATATGAATTACTTTCGCAGCGAATGAGTACATCTCGATCCTCGCCTGGGACTTCATTCTCGACCACTGCGCTTTGATTTTCGTGATATCGCGTTCCGCGGTGAATTTACATCGAAAGTCGCGATATATTTCTTCCCAAGCGAGATTTTTCATAATCGTCACAGCTGTATCGAGTCTTTTGTTCTCGAGGGTTTCGATGTGTGTGGCAATCAGAGCCAAAAGTGCATTCTTTTCTTCGGGTACCCAATTTTGGGTCCTTTCTCGTTTTTTCATGGAATACACGGGCCGGCCTTCCGAATTCATGTTTTTCTATCTACGCAGTCACTGTTTATTTATTTTTATAAGCTTTCATCGCCGCCGCACCAACGTCTCGCGAGAGACATGCAGAATAAAAAGAAAATATTTGAAAACCACGAAAATCGCGCCCATCGACAGATATTTATTTGTTAAACAATATTATTGTTGAATAAAGGAATGGAAAACTTGCGATTCACGTTTCTATTTAATCGATACTGCGAAGAAAAAAAAAACAATCATTTTTCGTTATGCTACGATGAAAAAAAAAATATATTTTCCAATTGCCTCACACGTGTGTTAGTTAGTATTTCGTAAAACAGCAGAGCATCGAGTCGAATTCACATTTCAATCAAGTTGTCCAACTATGGAATCGTTCACACGCGCGAGCCACTCATTTTTTTCTTTATAGTCATTTATTCCATGACTACGATTGTGAGTCACGTTCAAATCAAACTGAACACTTGAATGTCCCACATGCGACATCTTATTCATACGTTGTATATCTATATGTAGCCAGATTCGTTCGTATTCGTACGAGTCTGTTTGGTCATATGTTGTATGCGAGAAAATGCCAAGAGCGATGGAGACGTCCTCGAGATATATGCTAACGGTTTCGAAAGATTCTGTGGACATAGACTGCTACCGGAAGCTACAACAATGCGAGAAACGAGTCAATCATGCATCTGCTTCAACGTAAAAACATTTGTGTCGATTTTGACCGACTCTTATTTCGGGATGAACGAATAAAATATTCTTTGTCCTCGTGACATTCGATTAAAAAAAGTTTAAATTTTCCCTTTCTTTCCTATATTCTTGTGCTCCGACTCCGAAAAAATTCAATTCGCAGTTTGGAAAATGAGTTAATCGACAAAACAGTCATAATGCAATTATGGGCAGCTGATTTTTTCCACGACGCGTGGACAGCTGTTATGGAAACATTTTTTCTGGGTATCGGACTCGCGACACTCGCTAATCTGTTTATACACGTACGCGATGAACATCGCTTTATATTGAAAACGCGACACTACGCGCAACTCGTGGATGGTTGAACGAGCTTTTCGTTTGTATTCGCGACCGTGAATATCGCGAGAATATCCATGTGTGCACGTACATGCGTATGTTTATAGACATGTGTGTTTAGGTTTTCGCGGGAAACAAGTTGCAGCAACGTTGCAACAACGAATGGCATATCGGAATCATTCCTAGATTTTTACTTCGATGCAGGGTTTTCCCCAAGATCGACACTACCGAATCGTATCAAACGAAATCAGCCTCGACGGGATGAATCACAAATGAAAATAATCACTTTTTTCGATCCACGTCAAATATCGACTGTTTGTTTACCAGCAAGGAGAGTCTCGTGCACTAAAAACATTCCTTACCAGCCCGCGTCTAAAGTCCGACTAACCGGCCGCCATTTTGAAATTTAACCTAAAACCCCTAAAATCTTTTCCCCTCTCGCTCTATGAATTTTTAAGTCGGATCAAGTTCATGTTTACTGCTCAAATTATCTACGCTTTTAGTTGAGGTTACAATTTTTTTGAAAACTCCATTTTTCGATGATTGATTTGAAATTATGGGAAATTCGAGATTTTTCAATCTCTCTAAATCGTTCCGATAAAAAAAAAAAAAAAAAAAAAAAAACCACCCAATTTAGAACTTCGTGTTGAATGAATAATTTTTTTTTTCCACAAATTCCTCAAAATTGGTTTTTTTTCGCATACACTACGGCTCGAAGCGTCGACTAAACAAAAATAGAATACGAAGAAAAAAAACTCCGTTTCGAAGAAAATGAACATTTTTTTTTCGTTTTTTATTATCATTCACAAACTTAAGTCATACGTGTAACATAATGTCGTACAAGTACCAACGACTAACGGTTTTTCGAAGAACGAAATGGTCGTTTTTCGCTTTGCTATAAAGATCGAGAATTTCTAACGAGTTTTGTACTTGGAATAACGTTTTTTAAGTACCAAAAGTCTTGAGTTCTTGAAAAACGAACAAAAGGAGGAAGAAAAATAAGAAATTAATCAGCGATCACTAAAAACATGGTACTTGAAGAATTTCGACTCGATTTTGGTTGTTGAGAACGAGAGAAAAAATAGAGAGAGCATTTTGATGAGATTTTGTGATGTGGACATGAATCCCAGCGATCTTGACACTTTTTCGCATTCCTCTTTGAAAATAATTGGTGGCACGAAAAAAGGCAAGCGAGGGGAGAAAAAATCACGGGATCTTGCACGTGAGAATTTCTCATGGCAAATATAAATACAAAACTACGTTTTTCTAGTTTATTTCTACAAAATCGAAGAACCTTTTCATTTTTGTAGACGAAAGAGCTGCTCTATCGAAGGCAAAAAGATCGTGGGACCCAAGAGTTTGCTTTTTATTTTTTGAGCTCGTCGATATGCTGCCAAATTGACAAGAATTACGTTTTACGTATATTTTACATTTATCGTTACAAAAAGCACAGGGACTCTCTCAGCAATCTCTTGCGAAATTGCAGGAGAAAAACGAAAAGGCCCACACTTGGACTACTTTTATATTAAAACATTGCTCAATGTGTATGCGTGTGTTTTCTCATGAATAATTTGTACTTTCTCCTCGGCATCCTTACGCATAATATTAAAATTTACTTCGCTTTGGGTAACTCGTGTTTGTTCTTTACATTTTTCTATGTTTATTTTTTTTCCATTTTGTTTTTGTTTTTTTTTTATTTTTTTTATGGCTGCGAATTCGGAGCATCAGATGAATCTAAATATTTTGAAGGAGGCCGAGCCTCTCGGAGACTTTGTGTAAAAATATCTGCTCCGGATCGCAGTTTTTTCGATCGAGAAAAAAAAAATTGGTAATTCTTTTGCGTTTCTTTAGTTTCGAACGGCTGCAACAACGACTTTTTCCCCGGAATTCATGGTCCAGTTTTGTAAAAACGAATACAGGGAGAAAAAGTCCTTTGGGCTCATCGCGATGTTGTACGACCGCGGAAATTGCACATCCAGACTTTGTTTTTTCTTATTTTATGGGAAAATTCTGAAGGCACATTTCTTGTCTTTGCTCTATGAGGAATATTCATCACCGTTTTCTGACTATTTTACCGTCCGATTCGGCTCTCCAGTGAAAAAACCCTCGCTGATTTCCTTTCCTTATGACGTCCTCGTCTAAACGGGAATTCCGTGCACTCGAAATCTGTACAGACACGTGTATTCCAGCTGTCCGTGGTTGCTGTGGATTCTCAGCTCGATGAATTCGTAGGGTTCGGTGATTTCTGTCTTCTAAAAAGGTAATTCATTCGAATTTTCGTTGAAATTTAATTAAAGTCGAAAAGAACAAGACCGATGAGATTCCCCTCACTTTTTGGAGCTAATCGCGTGTTCGAGCATTTAGTACGAAATCGTTGGACCGTCGGAGATGTTTGAAAAAGCGAAAATTATCAATTTTAGAATTTTAAGCCAAAATTTTACGGAGTAACGATTAATTATGGTTTTTTGTTCGTTTAAAAATCAGTTGATAAATTTTTAACAAATGACTCATTTATTTCCAACTCTCCGCTGATTATACGATTTTTTCATGCAATTCTCTCCATTGACGCTATTTCGAGGCTCCATAATTGTTACGGTCGGTTTCAATGATTTAAAAAACAAGATTTTCGAAAATGAAGTTGTCGTTCGGGTCAATACACGGGTCCGTACCCGGAAAGTTATTTATCAAGCGGAAGAATTTCTTCACACAAATTCTTCTACGAAAGTATCGGATTTACCTGTAGAGCGAAATATTGGAGACTCTCCTCCGATTCCTGAAACTCGTAATCTCCAAACATAATCGGTTCGGCGTCGTTCTCGTCCTTCAAGCCCTGGAACATGAAAATTAAATTTTTCTTCAACCGCTCTGCGCCAAAAATGCAAAAAAAAAAACATGGAGTCTATTTTTCTTTCGTCTTACCCAAACGTTGAACTTTCGCGGCGCACTTCTCATCTCACTGTTTGGTAAAAGAGATCGCGGCACATGCTCCAATGTGAATCCAGTAACTCTTATCAAGCTCCTTAATTTGATGAGTAAATATCCTGGAAAATCTTGGAACGCCCAACAAACTCCTGGCTGCAGAGAATTTCCTTGAATCACTGTACGAGGATTGTTGCTTTCGTAGAATAACGTCACTCCCAAGAGCTTGAAGGCTCGTGTATTCACGTTGTAACGTTGTGTGCAACGTGTGCTTATCACTTGACCACCTGGAGAGCAAAAAGCTCATGTTTATGATACCGTTGTTTTTTTTTCTCTTCATTGAAAAAACGTTCGGTAGGGACATTTTTTAAGAAAAAAAAAAGAAGAAATTTGATCGAGAAATCAAAATTGTCATTAGAAAGGTTAAAAATTAAAATATTTTTTAAGATTTAACCTTTTTTTTTTTTTTTCTTGTGTTGGAAAAGCATAGGGATAATTCCGAAGAAAAATGATGAAACTCAATCGAGAAATGAAAATTGTCGTTAAGAAGAATACATCAATCAAGGTTCAACGTTATTTTTTTTTCTCGTGTTTTTCCTCCATTGGAAAAGCATTCGTTAGGGATACTTTTGAAGAAAAATAAATAAATTCGAGCAAAAAACCAAAATTTTCAGTAGAAAGTATAAAAATGAATAAATCCTGTGATATTTTTCAAGTTCCGACTTGATTTACTTTCAGCAAAGTTTCAATCCAGAAATGACAAAAATTCTTACCTGCAGATTCAAGAGCATAATCGACCCTGCCAGTTTTGTCAGCATCGTAAATTTTCAGGACAGCGTTCACGATTTTCTGTACATCTTCATCGGACATTGAGGAAGTACCTGAGCAAACAGGTTCGCCGTTTTCATTGGAAGAGGCACCATCGGCCATAGTTTTAATTGATTTTTTGTCAGAATTGACAATTAACAAACTCTCGACAATTCGATTAAACTCCTGCTTCGGAACTTCATCCCCGAAATAACCAGCAACCGCTCGATCTACTTGTTTCTCAATTTCCTCGCTTCTCAAAACCGACACACTCTGGTCACAGCAACTTTTCAATTTCCCATACAGTACTCTGAGGCTCTCGAATTCCAACTTTATGGCGTTTATGTCGCTCGAACTTTCGCCTTTTCTTTTATCCAAATTTTGTTCAAATTGGTGCAATTTTTTACTGTAATGCTCCCATACCGTGATGTTGTCTTTTCGGAGCTGGTCCATTGCTTGGCCAATGTTTTCGAGACTCGCCTGCAGATTACCGACAATCAATCAATTATTAGCCCGCATAATTTATTCAGAAAATGTTCTCTTAACCCTTCGAGCCCACACTGGGTCATTATGACCCCATCAATTTTTTTTTGTGTCGCAGATTTTTTGCCATTTAATTTTTTCTTTGGGCCAACAAAAAAAAATACATATTTACGGAATTGAACTATTTGAAAAACGTCTCGCGTCAAAATGTCCCAAATTCCACTTATAGGAGGCATGCACTCGAAAGGTTGAAATGTAATTTCACAAAAGCTTAAAAAATTCTCACCGTTTTGGTAGTTTCTGCCGCCTCCAACTTTTCCACCCTTTTCAGCAAAGATTCCACAAGAATTAAATGGGCTTTGTCGTCGAATTGATTTTCCGCTTCTCCCATGGAATCTTGAGTTTCCTTAGGGAGGAAAAATCCTCGAGGTAAAAGCGTCGAGAGCGAAAAAGATGTTACAGCACTGAGAGTGTTGGAGAAAATCCAGAATCCTGGAAAATCGTTGGAGAGTGTTGAGTCAATGAATTAAACACGTAGAAAAGGCCCGAAACGACAGATACACAAACGCACGTTTAACATTCACGTCCTTCTCCTGTTACCGTTAGCTAAACGCTTATCTGAGCCTCGAACGAGCGAAAGTATCGGAAAAAGTTGAATTTTCATTTGTTTCATTTGATTTTTGGGTCTTAAGGATCACATCAGCGCAAAGAGATAAAGAAATTAGACGGTAACTCATACGGTAACTGAGAGAAGGATAGACGAAGGTGAACTCACCGTTAAGATGACTTCGGAATCATTGCACCTCAAAAGTCCAACGAAGCCCCACGATTTTTGTGCAAACATTTTTTTTTTTTTTTTTTTTTTTTTTTTTTTTTTTTTTTTTTTTTTTTTTTTTTTTTTTTTTTTTTTTTTTTTTTTTTTTTTTTTTTTTTTTTT